>CM067359.1:115170285-115770285 GCA_034401795.1 Chaetoderma sp. LZ-2023a
CAACAAGAGAAAGTCAGGTTGAGGCTGACAATATCCCCCACCCCCACCCACCCCTAAATGGATCCCTGTATTCAGATTGGACTTTATATTGTGCATCATAAGATACACCTACTGATTAGTGAGCTATTAACATGCTCATTTTGAAAAATGAATGGCATATTGCAATCACCTCTGTTCATCCGTCTGTCTGTCCATCCATCTATCTCCTCCAAAACCATGCGGTGGAATTCAATTGAATTTGTTATAATGTGAGTTACCCATATGATTGGCATTTATATTGACCTCCCCCACCACACCCACCACCACCCCTGGGTACTGGGGGCAGGGTGGATGTGGAGGCCAGAAATCCAAATTGGGTATATTAGTTACGCATATGATAGTGGATTGCAAGACAATGTTTACAATAAAACTGCCCCCCCCCCTCCACCCTCCCTCCCCCCCTTTCCCTTCCCCCTCCCCCCAGTATGAGTGGGTGGGGGTAGGGTGAGTGTGGGGGCCGGAATTCAACCAAATTTGGTATATGAGTTACTCATATGATTGTGGATTGCGCGACAATCTTTCAATTAGGTTCCACTCCAGGGGTGAAGTGGAGTGAGAACGGGAAACTTGACAAGTATGGGTATTTGCAATAGTAGGCCTGTGACTATGCATTCGAGCTATAATGAGTGTCTGTGGAAGAATACAATGAATTACCTCCCATTTGGTGTCAACTTAGTCTTATGATGCTCAAGCCCACCAAACTGGTGTTTGCAGTAGTCTTGAGGAAGTTCCATTTACAGGCCAAGGAAAGACTATTTTTTGAAAATTTACCACTGGAATGACTGGCTCGGCATTTCAATGGTAATTTATCTTGGCCTGCAAATGGACACTAATTAAGCAAAGATTTGGATTTTCCTAATCATTAACCTTTTAATGGTCAAGCGGACGAAAAGCCTCTGTAGTGGCCTTGAAAAATATACATTTGCTGGACAACAGATAACTATTTTCTTTGCAAATTACAGTGTTAAATTTACAGTCTTCTGCTGGCCTACATATAGACATTCAAAATTAAAATTTCAAATCGTGACCATTAATGAGTTTTAAGCGCCTTGAGGCACTGTTGACACAACAGGTGTTAAATATGTAGAAATATTCTGTGTTTATTTCTTTTCAGTCCAAATTTCCTAATTCTTGATGAACCTACTAATCACCTTGATATGGAGACTATTGAGGCTCTAGGAAAGGCACTTAGGAGTTTTAAGGTAACTTTATATTAAAGGGATGCTAATCTCATCTCAAATGTTATACTGCACCGATAGATTATGGTTTAGAGATTCCATTTCATTCAATTCCTGTCACATTCCCTTATCCGTATCAGGATTATCTGCTTTGTAATGTTGCGTAAATGTTGAACAGTGATTGCGACCATTTTGTCTCCTCAAGCGATAGTGTGTGATCTCATGTAAGTGCCAATGCATTAGATTCTTTATTATGTAATACTCATCTTGTTGAATATTTTGAAACTAATTTGACTGGAAGTTGTTGCTGTCTATTAAAAAATAAATTTCAAAATATTCAACAGCTTACCTGTAGGATTGCTTTTATACCACATTGCCAAACTATAGATGGCACCTCTATGACTGAGCATATATCACGAGGCAGACAAGCTAGGCTTTTTCTGATTGGTTGAAAAGTAAATCATGACAGCCATCATAGGCTGTAGAAATGTAGCAACATTTAGCTACTAAAGTCTGAATATCTTTCTTTGACGAGATGATAAAAGGCTTCAAATTACCTGCATAGGTTATGAGTGACATATTAGGGCACCTGAATAGCTATCAAGAGATGAGGGTTAATTATCCTTTGAATATTAACTGAATCCATGTAAATCTGCTGATTGTAACATAACCAAGTAAAATGTTACATTGAAAATTTTGAAAACAGTTTGCTAGAGACAATGGATCTTTCCAGGTTTAGTGCTGCCCCGCCCATCTTTAGCTAATCTCCACCTCGCTCGTGTTGGGCTGGATCAATCCTTGAACTCCCTGACTATCAGTTTCCAGAAAACTATGCAGATAAGCTGTTGAATATTTTGAAAGTAATTTGACTGGGTACTATTGCTGCCATAGGCCATTAATTATGGCGTCATCCTATAAGTCATGTAGTGGATTATGCCGTCATATGATGGATTGATATACTGGAAAGATCCATTGCCAACTGTCCATATTCATCAAGTGTGCTATGTAGTTGTCTTAAAGTAATGAACATGCAGCTTCTAAATCATGATACAGTACACAGGCCTGTACGGTGGGGGGGGGGGGGGGGGGCGTTCGGGGGTTCAATTTCTTTTAATATCTTGAATTTGCCTATATTTGATATAAATATGAGTCAGATTTAATTATGTTGATATCATCTATTTTGTTGATTTGTATGCCTAGATTGCGGGGAAAATGCACCATTTAACTTACAGAAATAAAAAATCTTAACCTTGGGGGGGAAAGCGCCAGCCCTGAGTATGTAATGTATGTAAAATAAATATATGTAAAAGTTTCCTTTGCCATCATGAGAATAGGAGAGTTTGCGGTCATGGGATGATCAGCTTTACTTGTTTTTAAATTCTACTCCTTTGAAGGTCAAGTTTGGTCAAGAAAATCTCAGTTTTTCTTATGTCAGTATCCATTTGCAGGTGAAGAGAAAACTATTTTGGAACCTTTACAACAAGAATAAGTGGCTCGATAACTGAGCCAGTAATTCTGATGGTAAATTTTCAAAAATAGTCTTCTCTTCACTCCCACACTTGAACATTTCTCAAGACTGCTGTAGAGGGTTTCTGGCCGGCTTGAGAATAAAACCATTGAATAGCGTCATTCAGTTAAAAACGCAGCTAGAAGACTGAGAGAATAAAATGGGCAAAATACCCGATGTATAGGTAATGTTATTATTCTATTCGCAGGGCGGTGTCATACTTGTTTCTCACGACGAACGCTTGATACGTATGGTGTGCAAGGAATTATGGGTAGTTGGAGAGAACAACGTGAAATCATTAGAAGGGGGATTTGACGAGTACAAAATTATCGTTGAAAAAGAGCTAGAAGCACAGAGATGATTAGATATAATTCTAGGTTTATTTTAGCTACACTGGCTTTCATGTAATCATGTGTCAAATAGGATAACCCTTTAGGCCCAAAATTGTTCAAGAAGATTTCAGTTTTCTCTTAAAAAAATGTCCATTTGAAGACGAAGAGAAGATAATCTTTGAACATTTACCACTGGAATGACTGGTTCGGTTATCGAGCCAGTCATTCCAGTGGTAAATTTTCAAAAATTATTATCTTTTTTCTGCAAATGAATATTTCTGAAGACATGCATAAGACATTTTTCGCCTGCTTGAGTGTTAGAAAGTTAACTTAAATTCAATTTAATACACTGTCCATTGATGCTGCTACAGTTGTGCAATTCCTGCTATATGTGTTGTGCTTATCCTATAAGGGGAAGAGGGTACTGCAGTGGACCTTTCTGGTTTTAGCTATGCCCCGCTCATCTCTAGCTAAGCTCCACCGATGCCTCGCTCGTGTTGGGATCGATCGATCTCTGAACACCCTGACTATCAATTTCCAAAAAGATACACATGTAAGCTGTTGAATATTTTGAAACTAATTTGACTGGGTGCTGTTGCTGCCTAAGGCAGCAAAGCGCCCAGTCAAACTAGTTTAAAAATATTCAACAGCATGTTTATTAAATAGCAAATAATTACAAAGACATACAATTCATACAACCTGTCGGACTGTTTGAGATTTGATGACGGTCTATATGGAACACTGTGATGTAATGATTGTGACGTCATCATACATGCGCTTAGCTGATTATGACATCATACGAGGTCAGATGAAGGATGGATACTCTGGAAAGGTGAATTGGGACTGCAATGCCTGCGTGTGTGGGTATGTATTTGTTCACCTCCAGAGCTGTATCACAAAGACTTCTGATGAGATTGGGCTCAAATTTTAAAACAAAAAAGGTTGTTACACCCTCAGAGCACTCCCAAGACTGGCCGTGATTCATTTTACAAAGCCTGAATAGGACCAAATTCCAGATCTATTAATATCTTGGAAACTGCTTCTCCGATATACGTCAAATTTTAGCGCAAGAAAGCTTGTGATCACATACAATTTTGGTATGATCCTTAGAGAAAATCTGGAAAAACTGAATAAAAAAATTAAAATGTGACAAAGATGTGGGTGGGTGAGGGTTGACTTGCAGATTATGCTTCCTTTATTTGTATCACAATAATTTGCTTTTGACCATTAGTGTTGTTCCAATAATCGATTTGATCGATGATTGATTGGTTTGCATGTCCAACCAATAAATCGATCATGATTTCGGAAATCGGTTTTGACTGCTTATATATTTACGATATTAAAACTGCAGATGATTCTTTATCTTTGGCAATACCATTTTAATTTCATTTTTACAACTTACAACAATATAACATAGTATTACTCCATACGAGTCCATACGAGTCCATAGTCTAAGACATTAACCTTCACAACACTGAAATATTATGCTAATGTAAAAACCACCATACCAATAACCTGTTGAATATTTTGAAACTTATTTGACTGGAAGCTGTTGCTGCCTAAGGCAGCAACAGCTTCCAATTAAATTATTTTCAAAATATTCAACAGATTATTTCTTAAATTATTACAGTTAAATATCCATGAACATGCCATAATTATTGCATTCAAAATTTCAGAATGGGTAAAAATGAGAAAATGTTATGATCGATTATTAATTGATCATCTGTTAGTATGTAAAACCCATCATCGATCACAAAAATAGTACCAATTCCCAAAATTATTGACCATTGATATTGATGAGTGTATGGCGCCATTTTGTTTCCTCCAGTGAGAGTATGTGTGATGTCATGTTGGTGCAGACAATTTGTACACCAGTCTTTGTGATGTTGTGACTATCTTGTTAAATATTTTGAATCTGGAAGTTGTTGCTGTCTTAGCCAAATTAGAATATTCAACAACTATCTACTTGTGTAATTATCTTCTCACTACTCTAACAATTAAAGGTAAATGGAGCCTATGCGTAACATGTAAAAAGTGGCGCACAGCAGCAGTTTCTTTCCGATTGGTTGAAAAGCAAATCATGGCATGTTTCACAGAAATGTATAAACATTTAGCCAATAAATTTAATCTTCAGATTTATTCAAGAAAATTTAGATTTTCTCTTAGAAAATGTCCAGTTGCAGACCAAGAGATTATCTTTGAAAATTTACCACTTGAATGTTATCGAGCCAGTCATTCAAGTGGTAAATATTCAAAATTAGGTTTCTCTTGAATATTTCTTTGGACACCTCGAGTGTTAACCCTTAACACACTGATGTCAATATTTTTATCTTCACCCTGTCAGTAGCAAAGAAATTGGTGTACATTTTTCAACAATTTTGGTGCACAATGTTGCTGTCTACAACAGATTTGTTGAACAAATTTGTTGAAAAATTAACAATTCATCTTTTACTTTAATTTGAAAATTTAAAATTTGGACAAGAGTGGTAAGGGTTCATGATATTCTCACATTAAAAGCAGATATGACGGACATGTGAAAATATCATAAATCGTTTACAAGTTTTTCCATCACCTGAATACAGTACTACTCACAAATAACTTTAAATGTTTTCAAAATAAAAAAGAAACATGTATGTTACCGTAGTACAATTTTGAACATGATGTAAGAAATGTTTTGTTGAATATTTTAAACATAATTAGATTGGAAAACATTGCAGTTACGTTCTAAATATTGTACAGTGGTGTGTTTTATTCTGTTTTGGAAACATAGTAGGTTATTTCGGAGCTGTACTGTAGAAGATGTGTAGAGAATTGGTTAATACTCTAAACGTGTCAACACTCGAGTCGTGGCCCCAAAACAGCTTTTACAGTTGTCTTGGGAAATGGCTATTTGCAGACCAAGAGAAGACCTATTCTTGAAATTTTACCACTGGAATAACTGGCCAGTCATTCCATTGGTAAATTTTCAATAATAGTCTTCTATTGTTCTGCAAATGTATATCTTCTTTGAGACAATTTAAATGTACTCGAACAAATTTGAGGGTTAATGATCAAAATTGGTCAAGAGAATTAAAGCCTTTGATTAAATGTGCATCTACATGCCAAGTTTTCTCAAGTAAAAAGTGCTTTCTCTTGACCTGCAATTTATAGCCATTGACTAAGCACAAATATAAACCACTAAAAGAAGAAGTAATATCATTTTCAAAATAACTGTTTTACTTTTGTTATTGTATCTCCTCAAAAGGATTTTTGTTCTCATTAGCAGCTAAGTGTTAGTGTTTTGCTACCATATGCTCAGGAAAATACCATGATAACGCAGATGACTGAGCTTACACTGGACCATTACTGTGCAAATACAGCCCAGTATTGGCCGAGTAACCTGCGTTATCAGTCTACAACCTCTGATTAGCAAATTATCATTAGGATTATTGTCTGTGATTAAGAGTTATCTCCCTCGGAGCATTTGTCAGTGAATGAGGTAACAACTATGTGACGTGTAGGATGATGTCATAATCATTGTCATGAATGATTTGATTCGATTCAACGCTTAATAGTCTGACATGTACGAATTGTATGTCTTGACTATTTAATAAACATGCTGTTGAATATTTTGAAACTAATTTTACTGGATGCTGTTGGTGCCATTGGCAGAAACAGCACCCAGTCAAATTAGTTCCAATATATTCAACAGCTTGACTGTATAGTTTTATGGAAATTGATAGTCGGGGCAGTCAGGGATCGATCGATTCCAACACAAATGAGGTGTGGGTGGAGCTTAGCTAGTGATGGGCGAGCCATAGCTAAAGCTGGAACGGTCCATTTTTCATGGTGTTGTTTTAATATTATTGTTAAATCTTCCTTTGTTCCTGTTAGATACAAAATACATCTTGATTTTTATCTCATATTATTAAGTATAGCTTGGCATCTCGCATGTATACAATTTTATATATATATATATATACTTTGAGCAATCACACTGGCTTAGACCTTTAAATGGTCAAGCCAACCAACTTGAGAGAGGACTGTATTTGACAATTTATCAATGTAATGTCTGTATCGATATAACCAATACAGTTGAAATTTTCTTGACAAAATTTGACGATAACATGTTTATGTGTCTAGCAACTATGACTTGTTCAATAGTTTTACAGTAATCCCTTAGTTATAACCATACTTAGATGTTTGTGTCCTCTTTTGTCATTTGAACCCGACGGACCAGGTGTGAAAAATACTGTATATTTCGTATTTTGTATGTTTTTAGACAAATTTGAAACAATTCCAGGCAAATTAGTTTCAAAATTATTTAATAGCTTAAACACATGATTTTAAAATTGAGATTTGGTTTGAAACATAAAAATAAATATGTCTGCATTGGTAGTAAACCAGTCAGTCCAGTGACAAATTTTTTTAAATGGTCTCTCGGCCTGCAAATGGACCTTCCTCAACTTCCACTGCTGAAGGCCTATTTGGTGGTTTTGATCGTTGAATCTTTAATGGATTAATCAAGAGGAACGAAATATATACAAAAGTTAGAGAGACTACATGTCTTATTTCTGAACGCTTCTTGCGATTTAATCCATGCTATATTTTGAAAACAGTCATATATATATATATATATATATATATATATATATATATATATATATATATATATATATATAGAATGAAAGCTCTTAATCTACTGGTTAATTGACTTAGAATTTATGTCTTTCTTTTTGTCAATTGTCATGTCTGCAATATGTGTACTGACAGTAATAGAAGCAAAGATATATTATCGTTAGATACAGAGTTTAAGTCTTGAACCATCATCTTTAATGGGCACGGTCTGCATTTTACTACAGTACATCTCGGAAATAACTTTAAATGTTTCAGAAACATGTTAGTGCAATTTTGAACACAATACAAAAAATATTCTGTTAAATATTTTGAAACTAATGGACCTTTCCACATTTATCCATCTGTCAGATGTCATCATGCATAATCAACTAAGTGACATGTAGGATGACGTTATAATCATGACGTCATGAATAACTCGATATAGTCCATCTTTAGCGCCTAATAATCTGACATGTACGAATTATATGTCTTTACCATTTAATAAACGTTCTGTTGAATATTTTGAAACTAATTTGACGGGGCGCTGTTGTTGCCTATGGCAGCAACAGCGCCCAGTCAAGTTAGTTTCAAAATATTCAACAGCTTACCTGACTGTATAGTTTTCTGGAAAATCTAATTGTTTTAAAATATTTAACAGTATGTCTTAAGTTAGTTTTGAGCTGTACTGTAGCTACAATATTCATTTGTTGATTGTAGATGTCAAAAGAATGTTTCGGGAGTGTAAGAATAATTTGAAATACAATTTTTATTCGCTCACCTAGCCTAAAAGGACAAGTGACCTTATGCCATGGCGACTGGCTATCTGTCATCCCTCATCAACTTTTCCTTTAAACATCTTCTCACCACTTGGGAAATTTTAAAGCCATTTGTCAGAAGTATCCTTGGTTCAAATGAGGTTGATTGGTCAATTTGGGGCTGCCATCTTGGATTTTTGCACTATTTTTAGAAACATGTGTAAACATCTCTGAAACCGTTTGTCTGAGTGAATCGAAACTCAAGAAACTTCATCTAGGAGCAAATACTTAACCAACCAAAACAACTTCTCCGGAGCCCCTGTACAGATCTGGCTGAAATTGGGGTAATTTGATTACAGACTACAGGCCATTAAACTTTGTTTAAGGGAAGTTGATGTGTCGCTTTAAAAAGTATGGCCACCATAGACCAATCAAAATTTTTTGTTTAGTGGCCATCTTGGATTGTGCACTATTTTTAGAAAACCCTTTAATCATCTCTGAAACTGCTTGGCCTATTTACTTAAAACTTGATAATTCCAAGACCTGACCCAAGCTCATTCAAGAGAACCTGTTCGGTTGATATGTCTGCACCCATCTTGTATTTCCAAAAATGCCTGAAACATCAGTTAATAGATTAACCGTTAGGCTGATTTCAACCAAACTTGTCTGATAGTACCTTAGTTTGATAGGCTTCAGAAAACACAGACAGATTGGTCCGTTTTTCCTGCAGCCACCTTCAATTTTACGGGCAATACAGAAATTTGATTCATAAATCTTCTGCGGCCATCTTGAATTTCCAAAAGCTGTCATGGAAATTGTTTAACCCCTTAACACTCATATCAGCCAAAAACGGCTTCTGCAGTGGTCTTGAGAAATGTCCATTTGCAGACCAAGAGAAGACTATTTTTGACAATTTACCACTGGAATGACTGGCTCGATAACCAAGCCAGTCATTCCAGTGGTAAATTTTCAAAAATTATTTTCTCTTGGTATGCAAATGGACATTTTCTATGAGAAAATTTAAATTTTCTTGAAGAAATTTGAGGGTTAAAGTATTACTCGCAAAATGCCTGGTGACAATTTGTACTTTTAAAACATAATTTTGTGTGTTTCTGGCCCAACTTTCTGACAAAATATCTAATAGCTACTTGAAAGGCTAATGTTCCAGGTGAGTGATTGATCCGCTTCTTGATTTATACTTGGCATACCTCAAAACTAAAGCATAAGACAGGTAGGTGGTTGCATTTAATGCAGGTCTCTCACCATAGAATATGCCTTTAGGAGGTAGAGGGGATGGCAAAATATTTAAACGTAATAATTAATTACGTTGGTCAGGCGAATCAAAGATTTTGCTTAGTGAATGTCTATTTGCAGGACAAAAGTAGCATATTTTTGAAGATTTACCACTGGAATGACTGGCTCAGTAATCAAGTGGTAAAGTTTTAAAAATGATCTCTTGCCTTACAAATGAACATTGCACAAGATGACCTGAGCGGTCAATTTTGGCTGGCTTGACCATTAAAAGTTCATATTCACACCAGAATGGTTTCAAATAAGGTGGTTAAAAGTGTATGTTTTAGAGGCTTATATCATGTGCCTAGATGTAATGGTACGAAATATATCTTAACGTATGATGATTTCATTGAATATAAATTAATACAAAATCTTTTAGGTTATGAAATTTAATTAGAAACACGAGTCCATAATTCAAATTCACAACTAAGAAAATTTAATTTATACAGAATGAGATCATCATATGTTAAGATTTATTTCATTGCATTACATCTAGGCACACTATTTAAGCAATAAAAAAAGTATACAATTTTAATAATTTTATTTTCAGGGATTCTGGTGTGAATAGGCGGCTTTAACCGTTTAACACTCATATCAGCCAAAAACGGCTTCTAAAATGGTCTTGAGAAATGTCAATTTGCAGACCAAGAAAAGACTATTTTTGAAAATGGTAACCGAGCCAGTCATTCCAGTTGTAAAATTTCAAAAATAGTCTTCTCTTGGTCTGCAAATTGACATTTCTGTGAGAAAATTGAAATTTTCTTGAACAAATTTAAGGCTTAAAGTACTAAAGAGTTCCTAAAAAAATGTTCCTCAATCCAAGGATGTGTTTTATGTCTCTGTGTTTCTTCACTTTTCAGAGCTATTCATATATGCGCTTGTATACTATCTGTTTATGTATGGGAGATATATTGAATATTTATGACTGTATCATATTGCTGCAATTGGATATATATTATTTATGTGTATTTATACTGGGATCATAAATCAGGCACATTGAATATTGAATGTACAAGTATGTTATTTTGTGCAATGACTGACCAGAGATGATGTGATGAATTTGTTGAGGCATAAAACCTGCAATCCTATCCTCCATGTTATTAGTTTTATATTTATGAATACCATGAGCAAATATTCTCAATAAGCATGACACACATATAAAGGGAGGTTGGGGGATGGGGTGTGGGTGTGTGTTAATATAGCGTGTGGTGGGATGGATGGTGTATATTCCAGATACACCTTTGGTCAGGTTTGAATGTCCCATGTTATATTTGCTTGCCCGTCCCCCCCCCCCCCCCCCCCCGGCCCCTCCTCTACCCCCACACAACACTTCAGAGATTTGCTGTGGCATTAACCCTTTAAGACCCAAGCCGCCTAAAATTGACTTCTACAGTTGTCTTGGAAAATGTCCATTTACAAAAAAAAGAGAAGACTTTTAAACTTGATCACTGGAATAACTAGCTCGATAAGCAAGCCAGGTATTCCATTGATAAATTTTGTTAAGTCTCTTGGTCTGCAAATGGACATTTTCTATAAGAAAATTGCAATTTTCTCGAAAAAATAGTAAAAATACCCCAAAATGAAATCGCTTGTCATGCAGATTGCATTCCGGTATAGTATAGAATACGTCTGTAAAGTTTCATTGACTTCAGATCAGCCATTGTTGAAAAATAAGTTGATTTAAAAACTTTAACCAAAAGTCCAAAACTGTGAAAGAAAACAGTAAAAATGCCCTAAAATGAAATCTTTTGTCATGCAGATTGCATCCCTGTATAGAATAGAACACTTCTGTAAAGTTTCATTGACATCGGAAGAGCCATTGTTGAAAAATAAGTTTATTTAAAAACCGTAGCCAGATGTACAAATACGGACGCCGGTAATGGTAATCCCTATGTCTCGCTTCAATTTTGCAGGCAAGACAAAAAGATTACCTGACGCATGCACGCATGCACACAAGGTCGCCTAGCTGTGTGAAAGAATCCACACCCACTGAATCATACCACACTCATTACAACCCATAGACAGCTGCATACATGTACACACAGTTGGTTTAACTAGTATCTTCCCGTGGCCTACTGTTTTAGGGAAATATCATGATATGAACCTGTCAATTTATTCTATTTAAATACCTGTGTAAAAGTGGGAATATATATGGTTGTTCTGTGTGTGTGGGTCCGTGCATCCATCTCTAATTTTTTGTGTCAGAACCATACATTCAAGGGCTTTACAAATATAGTTAGTCACCGAACTTGGTATATGAATGCATCATATCCTAAAGGTATGTCAGGTATCAAAAGTAGGTCAGCCTGACCTGCTTTTCACACCACTGAACATGATAGATTATTCTTGTCCAGGCTGTAGTTTCAAAAGTTTTGTATATGCACAGTAACCAAATTTGGTATATGGATGCACTGTAAGCTAATGTTGTGTTGCATATCAAAGGTAGGTCAATGTGACCTACTTTTCATGGTTCAGTGAATATCATAGAAAATTGCATTTTTCTGGGCCCTATTTTCAGAGATTTTCACGTATAGTCATCAATCTTGGTATATGCAGGCATCATAGGGTCTGGGTTTGTCATGTATCAAAAGTAGGTCAGACTGGTCTTCTTTTCAGGGTTCACCAAACACCATTGCTTACTCTTGTTCGGGCTGTAGTTTCAAAAGTTTTATGTATGCGATAGACAACCTTGGTGTATGGATGCATTGTAGGTTAATGTATGTCGCATATCAAAAGTAGGTCACGATGACATACTTTGCATAGTTCACTGCACAGCGTAGAAGATTGTATTTGTCTGCCCCAATTTTTTGTCAGATTTATTTTCAAGAGTTTTTCACAAATAGTCACCAAACTTGTCATTTGAATGCATTATCGGCTAAAGGTGTGTCATGTATTAAAGGCTGGTCAGCTTGACCCCGTTTAACCCTTATCAAAAAAACCTGGACTGATTTCCTAGATATTCATGCCTTTAGAAAGCTATCACTGACAGACAATGATTCCAGCAAAAATTATTAAAATCTGTTAATATTGTATAAAGACATCTCCATTTTGTATATGCTGACCCCATGCTAGCGTGCATGCCATGCTCAGCCAGAGGACATGATGCAACCCCTCTAAGGAGTTTATAAATACTGATTTCAACATGAGACTAGGGTTGGGTAGTCAGGCTCAACAACATACGTTGCCATTATTAGCCGTTTTTTGCCTGAAACACACTCGAATTAAGAGGTATATTTTACAGTAACAAGAAGAAATTAGCTTACAATAATCTCTTCAAGAAATCTGGCATCTCTTCAAGAAATCTGGCATTCGTCGTTCGAGTTGGCATTTTCCAGCTGGGTCCAGCAACAGGACACAGCTACCATTATCTGAGAACCGCTTCTTCACTGTAACATCAAAACTGAAATTTTTCATTTGGTGCAAAATCTTGCACCGGTTTTCAACAAAATGATTACAGCCACCATCAGCTAAAGCCATTTCTGCATCATCAAGAACTCTTTGAACATCTTCGTGTGACCGCTTTTGAACATTTCTAAGAACTGCGGTCTACTAGCCGTGGGATGAGTAGTGCCTATATAAGCAATCATATCTACTGACCATTTCCAGCCATTTAGAAATTTGGTTCTTCATTTCTGAGATACACTTGTCAACCATATCCTGTCTTCTCTGGAACTGTGACATCTCCATTAGCTGTGAGAACCGCATTATAGCTTTCGACGCGCTAAACCGTGTTTCTTGGCAGAAATAATAAATAACAAATAGCTGCAACTTTCTGTGAAATATTTTGTGTATGCTAATGGCAATATCATTAACCATTGTATATTCGATAATATTAGTTATCAGTGTGATGACTGTGACAATTGGATACACACACGCTGCGCAGATATTGACAACAAAGCAGATATCGGAGGATAAATGGTACTGCCCAAACTGTTATGCACCATATGTGATCTTTGTGTAGAGAAGGTAACAAATTCGGACTCAGCAGTAGAATGTGATTTGTGTTTTAAAAAAATGGTTTCATACCAAATGCTCACAAATTTCCGATGCAGACTACAAGGTAATGCAAATGACAAAATGTCCATGTGTCCAAACTGTGACAACATCAACCTATCTAATCATTCATCCTTGGCAGACCTTGAAATTAGTAACCAATTTGAAGCAATTAGTGAATCACCACGGCCGAAATCTGTCAAAAAGGATAAAACAGTAAAAACAAAACAAATCACCATGGTACCAATCAACATAAATAACATCAGAGGAAAAAAACTTGAAATACAGTCATATCTATCAACATGCGATCCAGACATTGTAGCTTTCAAGAAACGAAAATAGACAAATCGGTAGAATCAAATGAGCGATTTCCACAGGAATTAGACTATGATATATTCAGAAATGATAGAGTAATGGGTGGGGGAGGGACTATTTTGTTAGTGAAGCAAAATTTAGAATCATCACAAGTTTACGACTTAGAAAACGCTTCAGAATCAATATGAGCAAAATTGTCAATAAATGGAAAAGACCACTGCATCAGTAGTTGTTATATGCAACCAGATGCACCAGCAGTCCTAAGAAATCAGCTACTCATGATCAAGTCAAAACATAAAGGGAACCACATTCCAAATAGCTACATTCTCGGCGACTAACTACAGGAAAATTGATTGGAAAACAAAACTCAGCACAGAACTTGGTGCCTCTTTATCAGATTCAGCCAATCCTTAATTGACATCTTTGATGAATTTAGCATGGAGCAGCTAGTATCTTTGACAACCCGTGAATGAAACACACTAGATTTAATCGCAACAAAATTACCTGGTCAATTAAGTAGCCTTCACTCACAAGACAAATTCAGTGACCACGATACTATTATGGCCATGCACCCTCGCCTGCAACATCTCTGACAAAAAGAAACCACGTAGACAGTTATTTCAATATTCTAAAGGCGACTATGGTACTATGCGGAAACCAGCACAATAATAACAGTCGTGGCAACATGCATGAGCGGATAGATGAGATAAATAAGCAAATCTCTGCACTTACCAATCTAGTAACAACCTTCAGCACTAATTTAGCAACTACGCACCTTAGGACCGCCAACACCGCCCCATCACCCAACACCTGTTTTGGATGCGGTCAGCCAGGACATTTGGAGGGAACGGTGTCCTAACTGACCTCCATCAACAACCCCTGCCCCCGACCGCAGAACCCCGCAACCTGAGAAGCCGGCAAACTCCTCTAAGGGCACTGAATGGAGTCACCTCGATGCCCGTATTCACTTCCCGGCTCAACTGCGGCCCCCGTACAACGTCTGGTGGCCGACCATCACCAAAAACTCTCAGCTTTTACACGTACATCTGTACGCACAGCTTCACATATGGCGATGCCTACGATGCCTCCCATATCCGCAGCACCGCCATCCCCCCCCCCCCCCCCCCCCTACGTCTGCACATAACAAACCTTTTTTCCTCTGTAAAACGGCAGTGGTAGTTGTAGCACCTCCGCTGGAACATTTTTGCAAACACCACGTCCCGCCACCAAGACACTGGATTCTCGGTGTACCCTGGTGGTATGCAAAGCACCGTCCCGCACAACATCATCTCCCGCATCCACAGACAGCAGCGGCTCGGGAGAAACTAATCCCTCCGATTCATGGATTCCTAAGCGACGGCGCTGCCAATGTTCCGAGCACCTTCCACGGCGCCACTGCTTCTTTTGTGCCTCATCAAAGCATCCGATGAGGTATTGTGAGAAGTGGCTTGCGCAGGTGACTCTTATCCATGATCGGGAGGATCCCATCCGCACCGATGTCTATACAAACACTGCATACAAAGAAACGGCAACAATTCCATCACCATTGCTACCACCAGCTCCGTCTTCGCTGCGGCACTCGCAGCAGCGACGACGACAGGCTGGCCCTTTCCTCACTCAGCCACCAACAGCATTAAGAGAAACTTTTCGGAAACAAGCCGACTATGTACAGAATGATTCTGCCCCACGACCATTGTCACAGACAGCATCATTCGAAACTTCCGCAGGTGCACCACAAAGTAATATATAAGTGTGCCTGTCTGTTTAGCGGTATTCCAACCAGCGCCACCATGGACACTGGAGCTTCTATCACAGTACTTAACAAGCGCTTATATGAGCGCATCCCACCTCATAAGAAGCCTCCCCTTAAACTTACAAACATTTATCTAGAGACGGCTACGGGAGCTGATGTGCCCGTAGCCGGTGTATTTAATCTAGTTATCTGTATCTGTACTGATACTAGGCAAAATCCTAAAGGACATCACGCCTAGGTGCGGGCCTCGTAAACATGGCTGGGTTTCACAGTCCACATGATTAAAAATTAAAAATTAAGAATTGGTCATTGTTCAATTGAAGGTTTCTGTACACTATTTACATCGTCACGTTCGGTTTAGAAGGTCGTCTCCCAGATGCAGATCTTGAATTGTTCTACATCCGTGGCGGCGATTGTATCCAAATAGAGGAGATGCAATTCATACAGTGAGTTGTCATCGCCTCTATACAAAACGACACCCTCCTTGGCTCTGATTTTCTCAGCGCCAGTGAAGCCATCATACACTGCAAACAACAGGAACTTGACATACACATGTAGTTCTGATCGACCGGTCGGGTACCGTCCGTACCAGCTACGCTGGGTATGCGCCGCCCGTCCTGGATTCGTTCCCTGAACACGCCCCCCCCCCCCTGTGTAGAGCCATAAGCGTATATGGGCCTATGAGAGAGGTCGCGTTGCAAAAACGACTAAGTTCATTAAAGCACATAATGCGCATGTGCACGCTTAGATGCTATTTTTGATGGAGCATGTAATTTACGACAAAAATAGGATGGCACTTTTAGTGTACCGAGATGGTACCCTGTAATCTTTATTGATTGCCTGTTCCCGTTGAGTCTGGCGTTAAGAAATGGCTGAGATATCCACGGAAAACCCTTCTTGATTATCTTCAAAATATTACCGTGACGTCATAACCACGTGGGCGCAGAACTTCTAGAATGTTCTAGAACTTTCGACTGCGCTATTATTAGCTACGCGCTGATTGGCTGTTGCTCGAACGATGATTGGTTGGCGCCTGCGCCTGTGATGTCACGAGGGGTATAAAAGGAGACGCGATCCAGAGATCGAGAGCATCCTCGGCCAGGGGCCGAACAGGTTGGCCCTGTACTAGCTGCGATCGACAGATATTACGCATATAACTGCACTTTCTGTCAGTTTATCTCCCGTAGCTAGCAGTCAGCCAACCCACTGCACTGAAAACTATTTTGTAACTCCCTACTTGCGGGAACAATTTGGAACATTTTGATTATTGTTCACGAATATCAATATCTACTTCGGAACACGAATTTGCGGTGAGGCCTTTACGGCCTGAATATGTGATTCTACAGATGTAGAGGTAGGATGTTCTTTGATGTATGACTCGCCGGATCTGCCGGCCACGCATAAAAGTGGTATTTCAACCGTCACTGCACTAATATTGTGTGGGTTCTAACTTTCGACCGCAGCAAGTAAACTCTGCCCGGTGCGTCTTCAGAGCTGGATGACGTACCCAGCACCGTTAAGCTTTCTTTTGTATCTTCATTCGCATCTGACAACCCCCGCTTGTAATCGGGTTGTTTACAACTTCCATCCGTGCCATCGGTGTATGGGGACTTTCTTCACCACAGTAGTACTATCGTATCTTTTGCTGACTGCTCGTTAGACATCCTATTAGGCTTACAGTGCTGAGCGATGTACTCCCGCCATGAGTGTTCTTGCGGGAATCTTGTTTGCGGATAACAGCTTGCGGGAACCAACTTGCAGGAACTTTCCAGCTTCCTGAGAATGCATCTCAACGCACGTCAACTACGGAATGACATATCAATTTCAGTAACACGGTGGCCTAACTTAAGAATGACTACCGAGTATTCAAGTAACTATACTTCACAGTTTAATTATTTCTCTATATGTACTTCTTTAATTATATTGTATCCGTAAGAACGGTCCCGATGCTTAAAAGGTACTGTAACGGTCTTAAGACCGCTAGTTATAATTTCTGTATTTGTTTATAGTTATTCTCATTTTCTGCAATGTGTTGCTAACTGCACTATAGTAGGTTCGTTAACCTGTACTAAGATACATAACTTTGATCATTTGATACCGTATTAATTGTTCTGGTTAGATTATGTATATATATGGCCAGTGGCCATCAGTTCATATGTTTTGCTTATTTATAGAAAATATAGGACTGCAGTGCACGTAGGAAACACTATACAGCAACACGTATATATGCAGCACCTTCTCCCGCCACCAACAATTTTTCACTGAGGTCGCTGTCCGTGCTATAACTCTGTTTAGCCCGCCATGCTACCGACTAAACCTTTTCTATTCAGCTCGATAGGATAGGTTCAAGATTTCAAGATTCAAGATTATTTATTCAATAATTCCAAGGTAAACGAATTCACAAATCATACCAGGTTGTCTACCCAAGGCATTGCCTATAGTTATGGCGGACACCTTACACACATATAAACAGGTATATATAAATTAGACAAGAGAGTACTTACACAAACAATGATAAATTCAGACATTACATTTACTACTTCCTTATTAACCCTTTGGCCCTTGATCCACATAAACAGTTTAAATTTCAAAGAGAAAAATATGTCAATTCACGGGTCAAGAGGAGACCACCCCTTCCCACACCCCCAGCACCCTCCCAACCCCCCCCCCCCCCCAGAGTTCACCGCCGGTTCAATTATCTTGTCAGTCATTAAAGTGGAAAGAAAAACTCCTGGAGTGGGCCTCTCAGTCCGCGAACCAACATATAATACTGTAACAGGGTGTGTGTAAGAGTTAGTCACTTGGGTTATTATTATTATTATTATTATTATTATTATTATTATTATTATTATTATTATTTAGCGATACATATGGGTAGTAAATAAGGACAAGACAGTTACGTAACAAACAAGCACAGAACATAGTCAAGTTCAATAATATACATGGATGTCTATGATTATAGATACAACAATAAACATTTATATATTTTTGGGGGAGGGTACTTTTACTTATAATGATGATATAGTGTTTTTAGGTTCAAAATGATTAGAGACACTTTCTTCGTTAAGAAATCTGTAGTATATTCTTCTCTTCCGGCAGTGCGATAATTTAGCCCCGCACTCCGGTAAGACTCATAACTCTAAGATTGTGTCTCTCTTCATGCTCCACTCAGCCTTGTGGCTTCTTAATTGTTTGGATGTCCCTATCCGCACCATGGGCTGATCTGACTCTAGGAAACTATTGGGGTTTCCGAGCGGTGATGGGCAGGGTGTGGTGTCACATACATTTCTCTTGTATCTTCGGATACTTAGTAGTTAGCACTTTTGCCAATGTAGGAAAGCACTGCAAAAACATATTAATTATTATTTTATTTGCTGAACAAACCTCCCGCACCGCAGTGCAAAGCAGGGCAACTTGTATATAAACCTAATGACAGGTTAAACGGTTAGTTCCATAGGACCGGTGACGGGCGAGATACGTATCCCCACCGAATTCCATAAGAATGTCTGGGCATGATATTTAGATCTGCCATGCCCTTGCGGGAAGGCCATTTACTGTGGGTATTCGTCTCTCTCACCCCCACCATAACGATAGAACAATGGTCTAATAACGCTTTCGTGAAAAGTAGCATATGTCTTGTAACGTTTTATGTGGTTACGGAGCGGGATGTCCGGATTCTTATCCAGTTCGGAGATCTTACTAAGTAACATGTATGAGCGCTGTCTTCAGTATGGATGTCTTAGGGCATCTGTTCTCAGTGACCGCCATGTCTAATAGCTAGGTAGATACCAGCCATTTGCGGCCAAAATAGTTCTTGTTTCAAAAACAACTAAAAGCTAATTAAGCAAAGCAGACGGCCCGCATAAATAAAGCGTCAACTACTAACTCGGCATACTAAGAATCACATAAGACGGTGACGAGGCAATCCATCGGGAATCACCCGTCCCGTCTTTACGTAAAACAGCACGCAACCCTATAGTCATAATCTCACTAGGTATGGTCTTTTTTTTTAAAGCATTTTTGGTTGAAATATTAGAGTGGGCCCATTTTTACCTACTACTCTTCTCCCGCTTTAAGCAGTGGCGACACCTTTCTGAGATGGAGGCCCGCGCGAGGCACTTGCCTCTCGTAAGGATTCAGTGACGATGGTCCACATGAGGATAATACTCCTCACCCAAAGTAGCACTAGGAGTAGTGCCCGCGTGAGGCACATAACTTTTCATCCGAGATAACCTTCTTCCTTTCAGCTTAGAGGTATAATAACTTATATTAAGTTAATTAGTTAAGTCTCATGTACGGGAGCCTCCCTTGCGGGGATACCTCTGTGGACCTACGAGTCTGTGTGGTACCTCCGAAACCCCATGTTTAAAAGTTCATCTACCTGTCTCTATGTCTCGTATTTTCGGATGCTGTTATTTTAGTTTTATCTAGCATATTTATAATTGTTTGGGTAAAATCATTGTATAGACTTATATTTTTAGGTCACTAAAATCAAATCTTGTAAGTCCATAGATCACGAAATTGCTATGGACAGGCATACTGGTGGCACAAATTCTTGGAATGAGACTGTTGTATTTAATGTTTGCGACGATGGTCGCACAGCCCCACCGGAATGATTTAGTTCCACCGGCCCTAGGAGCCGGTTTTTGTTACCCGCAGGGCAGTCTCGTACAAGGTCTGTCACCCCGAGACTGGATGCTAACCAGCATCATCATTCGCCATGCACTTGCGGCGCGGCGAGTTGACATGATACACCGGAACAGCCCGACACTACCCGGCGAGCTACACATAGCCGACGGATACCTCTTGGACCAAAATCATCATTATGTGACACGTGTGCTGTAATACTATCAAGTACAGCCACAGTGGAGCCGGGACAGGAGCAAATCTTGTGGGCTACCGCACCACAGTTAGGTAGCTGGGACCTGACCCTGATTACATGATCGCCTCACAATGTGCAAGTCCCCGCATGATCGTGGATACCACCAACAAGGAACACATACCATTTCGAGTGTTCAATGGCACTGGAGACCCCATAACTCCTGAACTGGGGGTACGCTGCGGCCATTTGGTGGACATTGTCTCTTTGGAAACACCTACACTTACCACTTCGCAAACAGAAATGACAGATGATTTACCAGAACATCTACACGATTTATATCTATGTGCCACAGTAGGATTAACGCAATCTCAGAAGCGACACATACGGACACGGCTTTTCAAATATCACGATAGTTTTTCCTCCGGAGACATGGATCTTGGGGAAACTCATCTTGTGCGACACTCCATCGACACAGGCAATAATCGCCCCATACGACAACTGGTACGACGTCTTCCCATTCAAAAGGAAGCGGAAGCTCGTCAACAAGTTAACGACATGTTGCTGACCAGTATTATAGAACCATCAGCATCCCCATGGGCTAGCCCAATAGTACTAGCAGGCAAAAAGGACGGAACCTTCCGGTTTTGCATAGACTACCACCGCCTTAATGATCTTAGCATGAAGGATGCATATCCGCTCCCAGGCCTTGGATTCCTTTTCCGGAGCCAAGTGGTTTTTTACCCTTGACTTAGCTAGCGGTTACTGGCAAGTAGCCACGGATGAAGCTGACGTGGAAAAGACTGCATTCATTTGTAGAGATGATCTTTTCCAATTCCGCAAAATGCCCTATGGCTTGTGCAATGCTCCTGGAACTTTTGAACGTCTCATTGAGCAGGTATTAACCACCCTGCAATGGGAAATCTGTCTATGTTACATCGATGATGTATTCGTCTTTGGCCCAACGTTTGAGCAAACACCAATTAATTTGGACACCGTGCTATCAAGGTTCCGTACGGACAATTTAAAGCTCAAACTGAAGAAATGTCATCTCTTTAGACAGAGCGTTGAGTTCTTGGGACATGTCATATCCGGTGATAGAGTGGCTACTCAGCCATCAAAAACTAAGGCAGTAGCCGAGTGGCCGACGCCCTCTTCAATCACGGAGACACAGAGTTTTCTTGGCTTATGCCAGTACTATCGCTGTTATATCCGTGACTTCAGTGAGATTGCTTCACCCCTCTACAAGATCACCGAAAAAGATCGACCATTCGAGTGGACGAGTGAGTGTGAAGGTTCCTTCAGGGCGTTGAAGAAACTCTTGACGACCGCCCCAATTCTTGGTCATCCTAATCCAAACCTCGATTTCATCCTAGACACTGATGCGTCGGCTTACGCTATCGGCGTGGTTCTATCTCAGGTCACAGAGGATGGAACGGAGAAGGTGTTGGGTTATGGTTCCCGTACCTTAAAGAAAACTGAAAAACGGTATGCAACCACGAAGCGAGAACTTTCGTCAAGTACTACAAACATTTTCTGTACGGTCGCCCATTTGCACTCCGTACAGACCATGCCTCACTACGCTGTCTCAGAAACATTAAAAACCTGGAGGGCCAGGTAGTGAGATGGCAGGAATCCATGCAGGCCTATAACTTTAACGTTGTTCACCGTCCCGGCAAACTGCATGGGAATGCTGACGCCCTCAGTAGAGTTGGAATGGAGGCAGAACACGAAGAGGGCACAACCGTGACACAATCTACACAGCCATCTCTGGGGTTCCCCAAATTGAGGTGCGCAGAGTGGAATCCGGAGAAGATCGCACACGATCAGGCAACAGACGCACAAACACGAAACATATACGCATGGATCCAGGAGGTGGTATGCCCTCCCAGGGAATCGGTAACACCACTATCCACCACGGCCAAATATTATTACCAGCGGTTCGAAGAATGTCACTTACACCATAACGTTCTGTATATCAATAACCGTCTGGTGATCCCGGAAAGTTATCGAACTATAAGACTTCAACAACTGCATGATAACACCGGGCATCTGGCCGTGGAGAGGACTGTTACCTGCATCAAACAGAGATTCCACTGGATCGGAATTCGCGATAATGTGAAGGCTTGGGTTGCCAAATGTATCCCATGCCAAAGACGCGCTGTTGGCCAACACCATATCACACCATCACAAATAAAAATTGTTAGTGCACTGTGGGAGCGAGTGGCGATTGATGTGCTCAGACCCTTGAATACGACGGATGACGGAAATAAATACATCCTCGTATTACAAGATTATTTCATGAAGTGCGTAGAAGCATTTGCTTTGCCAGACCAAGAGGCATCCCGAGTAGTGGAGGTCTTGGCAAGCAATGTGTTCTGCCATTTTGGTATGCCGTATGCGCTACACTCCGATCAAGGAAGTAATTTTGAGAGCCGGCTCATAGCAGAGCTCTGCAAATTGTTTCATATCGTCAAAACAAGGACGACTCCGTATCACCCCCGAAGTGATGGGATGGTGGAGCGGTTCAATAGAACTCTCGCGGAAATGCTTACAAAAGAAACACACCTTGATTGTAGAGAGTGGGATCTATGACTCCCATATGTACTCATGGCTTACCACACTTCAGTACATTCCAGCATGTGTTACACCCCTGCTCAGTTAATGTTAGGCCGTGAATTAGCCTTACCCCTGGACCTGGCTATGCCCCGGTTCCCAGGGGAGAAAAATTCACCATCTCTCTATGTTGAACTCATGCGGCAGTGGATAGAACAGGCCCATGAGTTAGTGAGAGAAACTTTATCCACTGCACACCAGCGGCAAAAGACATGGCACGACCGGAGAGTGCATGGAGATCCATATGAAACAGGAAAGATGGTTTGGGTACACGATTCACGACGGTCTGCAAACGTGCAAAGTAAACTGAGTTACCATGGAAAGGCCCCTATGTGGTAGTAGGTAAGACGTCAGACGTGACCTACCGTATCCGTGCTTCGGATGGCCTGACCTTAGGCATCCACTTCGATCGGCTTAAACCGTGTGTCAGTGACGGTCCAGCACCAGAGCTCGCGCTGGGCGTTTCCTGTGACACCGGTACCCAGACAGAAATTTCTGCGGAAGTAGTAGTCCCACGATTAGCACAGAGCACTGCAGTGCCAGTTCAGCCCATCTTCTACCAAGCCAGAATACCGGTGAACAAGCAGCTAGTGCTGGGGATGATGACGAGATACGTACTCGCCCTCTCCCTCCTCAGCACGGGTCTACTCGATCTGGGAAGCTGTATCTGAAGAACTGTTTGTTTGTGTTGTCCAAGGGGCTGGATGGAAAAGTTGTTCCCCCGATCTCTTCCCACTCTCATTCACTTCATGCTATGCCCCCCCCCCCATTATAGAGTTACCACAGGCGGAAGCTGAGGTCCACCCAAGCACCGAGAGGGATAGGCTTCTTGAAGGGTGCTTGGAACAGGCGGGAGTGGGCCCGCAAGGGTCCGGGGACATGTAAAAAGAAATGGAGATTATAGTGCAGAGGAGATACTGAAGGCCTCCATGTCTAACGAAGGATGAATTAACATCCTACTGTGGTACCGTCTAGTCGCCAGCATGTTCGAGCTGCTGAGGCTTGGGTTCATCCTGTCTCAGTAAGTGGACATGCGTGGTACGTGGATGATAGTCCACACCCAGGACATCTCTGGCAGACTAGAAGTTCGCTGTGTTTGGTTGAGATGGCCTGCAGGCAAGGCTGCGGAAAACGGTCAAAGTTCGTATTCTGTTGCCAGATAGGTATGGATCAGACCGTCAGTTGCCCCTGGGCCTGAGCTCAGATGGTGATCACTATTCACTGGGTCGCCGGCCGGTCATCTTGATCATGTCAGTTCATTAACCTGTTTCTGGTTATGAGTGATCAAGATGGCTCAATGTACAGTCAGGCCATGGCAAACGTTCGTATTGCGAGTCATGCCTCCTGTGATCAGAGGTCATGAAAACTGATTCTTTGGGAAGCAGGAGGGTGTGTGTGTGAGATGGTGTAACCTGTCACTTGCCGGACGGGTGGAGCGGTCTGGTACCCAAGTATCCGTGTGGTGGATGACCTGGCTAGTACGATCTGTGCGGGGCCTCTTGACAAAATGATGTCTACGTATGATTTATGCGGGCCCTTAGCCAATGGCGTCTACAGTCCTTTGCCAAGATGGCCCTTAGTTGGCGTCCAGTGCTGTCTCTGCTCGGCTCGGGAGTCGTCAGTGTGCACCTTGACTCTGTCCCGGATTATGGCCCCATAACTTGGACAGATCTTTATCTCAGGCATATACGGAGAGGTACCTAGACTAGGCTGCATCCTGTGTGGGGAACTGGGTGTCCATCCAGCGTGGCGGGGACAGTGAACCAAACCGGGAAGGCCAAAGGGTACAAGTGGGAACCCCTATCCAATACCGGACCCACGCCCCGGCTCCAATTGGCGTCCCTCATCTATGCACCAAGTTCGGACATCACCGGCCCAGTCAATTTCACACTCCACTCGTCGTCTGTTGGCCATCAATCTTCAGATATGAGAGAGACTGCTGCTACAGAGGAAGTGGCATCCCGCACCGCACCGACCAACAATACCCCCTGTGGTGGCAGGGAAGCAGCCTGTTCAGCAGACTCTCGGCTCGAATTTTCCCGGTGTCTAAAAACTATGACAAGACACCACATCCCCCTGTCCAAAGGCCACCCTCTCCATTCGGCCTACCATACTCCCCTGTGAGCGGTCAGGACACCGCACCACAGACAGAACATCAATCACATACAGAACGCACCTGCCCTCAGGGCTGGATACGTCAATTCATCATCGCGCGTACATCACATACATACTCGGTTATACTCAGCATAACAGAGGCATTCAATATCAGCACCAACATCGTTTAGCAGCACCTACCGGTATTAATTAATTCCCGGTAGAGACATAAAAACTCCCGCAACAGTTCCACCTGCACATGATGCGGGAGAAATAATATCTCCCACCTCCCGCAATAACAACAGACTCGGCATTCACCAGCGTGGAGAAGTGGAATGCGCCAACTTTGCTTAACATTAGGATCATACAGCAGCCCGGACATCCCAACAACAACATTATCGTCAACAAACAATAGCCAACAATTATCCCGCACACACCTTCTTATCTAGTTACGGGAGAACTGATCATGTAGATAAAAGAACTGCACTACAGCCATCTACAGTACGCGTCACGGGAGAAACGTTCAAACCCCCAGCCTCCCCCTCCTCTCCCGCGATGTCATACGGGAACAGCCAAAACTACATACATCAGTTACATGTAATAACAGTCAATATTATTAAGAGAGCAAAATGCCCGCATTATTAAGTAGTATTATTGTGTCTGGTCTAGGCGGGGACGGAGCTAATTCTACCCATTGAGGAGAATGCTTGGCAGCCCTCCCGCTCAGGAAACACGGCTATCTTGTCGGGATCAGTAACTTTGATACTCCGCCTGAATAGATCTGTTTAAACCACACATCAAATTACCTACAACTTTACTGTTATATTTTTGATTAAGAGCACAACTGCTCTACCGTGCTATGGATCATTAGCGCACGGGCCGATAAAGCAGCATAAAAAATCTAACAGTATAGTTACAAAGAGAATAATTCTCTTACCTGTGTTCCAGTCCACAATCAACACGGGCTGAGAACTACCTATTACAGACAAGTACAAAGACGCATGTTTAAGAACCCGCACAAATAGGGACATTATTTTGAAAAGATCCATGATATAACATATATTTCCATTTCTCGCATCTACAAAGACTACACCACAGCATCAGTATTTCGGCCATCGCCATAAACAGCACATATGTTTCCGCTCAACCACGTGTTTCCAAGGGCCACGTGACTTTTACTGCTATTTCCATTAAATTGGATCAAACGCTTTAAACAAAAGAGCCGCCCAAATACGCGATTCCCACAGCGTGATGGAGGAGTGGTGAGGGTGAGTCGGGGTAGTTACCGCTGACGTCACTAGGCTCCCACACACCCCATCGGGCGCTTCAGTCTAAAATTAAAACAGGCAAGTTTATAAGCATCCAATCTGTAAAACCGCATCATGCTAATTAAAAGGTGAATAAGTAGTACCCTGTTTTTATGTTGATCGGAGAATTTTAAATGCGCTAAATTGGGACTAAGTTAATGAGCCATTCCTCCTATAATTAAAAGTACTCCCTTTATACGGGAAGAATTAATCCCGTGACGCATAGAATAAGAAAGAGAAAAACTCCATATATGGCTGACGGAATCACCTTCAAAACTTCCAGGTGTGGTCATCCGCCATCTGTGACGTCACTAAATCGTATAAAAGGAATACCGGACAACCGTGTACCAGAACTTTTACGCGAAATTCCGACCTCACTCTTCATGTTAACAAGGATCATCTGCTCCAGACAACCTTCGGTATAACGTGTCAATATCTCTACACAGCCACCCGTTACGGAGTGACCCATGCACTCCGTCATAAGCACTGTGTGTTAGAAGTGACCTTAATTCCTGGAGAAGAAAGCGAGGATCGTGCCGCTTTAGCCATCCATTTTGAATCTTGGTTACCGGTCAAAGTTCTCCCGATCGAGAAGATGGCCCACACGAAAAACACTACCCGCAGACATCCCGTTAGTCATCGTCCTCCCGCGGCGACATTAGCAAATGTGTCAGCAACCAGACGTGAAATTCCACCTCCAGTCGCGTCAGGGAGCGCTATGCCGCATCCAGTCACAACATCCACACCGGTCCTAAAGCAGAGTAAGAAGCCGAAGTCCTCTGTGAAATCCAGTCCGGCAGCACCCGCATCATTAACCAGCAACATGGCCATAGCAACTACACCCGCACCCGTATTATCCGAAGCAATCACGTCCAGTCAGCCTATATCGGTAGTCATCACGCCGCCTATGGAGATGGAGATCCCAAGCTACCCGCAGTCGCCATCTCCTCCCGACCGGACCATAGACGAGGGACAGGGACCATCAAAGCCTACTTCTATCAGCATCACTCCGACCCGTGCTATCCAGCATTCACATCCCAGTCATTCTGATCCAGCAATCAGGAAGGGGACTATGCCTGAGCGACTAATCAGCGCAGTAACTGTTAGAGACACTATAGACACTAATATTCCCGCAAGTATCACTTCAGACATTCCATGAAGCGCCAGTAATAGTGAACGCATCTCAGCATTAGTAATTCATCCACCGCGAGCAACCACCATCAGTCACGGGACCCAGACTCAGTGGGGAAATTTTTCGGCAGACGTGTGATCGTTTGTGTTACAGCAGAACATCAGTGGTGGGACTCGTGGAAAATTACTTTTTATTTATTTTTGAAATACTTTTCTTATTATTATATATGTTAGATCGATTGAATCCCGTCGCTAGGATGACTACAGTTTTCCTACACAGCAGCGCAACTTAGTTGCCCAGCTGTGTCTCACACAAATTGAGCACTACGGATTCCGGTGTTGTAAGAACGTCGTGAGCGACGAAAGTATACAACACCCTATAGTGCAATAATGTCATAATCCCGTCATGCAGTCTCAACTATGCTGGGGCTGCCTGATAAACTAACTTTTTGGGTTATTATTATGTTCTATTGTTCTTATTATTTTTCTTCCTGTCTTAAATGTCAGGACGGCTATGGGGTCAGCGAGAGCTGCCCATTGCGGGCCCGTAGGATATGTGTTGCATACCCCTTTATGTACCCGGGGTGCGCAAGTAATTCGGTAGTAATATTTTAAATACCCCATAAGGGTATGTTATGTGAAAATTATATATTTTATATACATATATTTTATTTATTATTATATTTCTTAACTTAAATTGTGGTACCTTGGAGCTTGGGTGTTCTCTGCGGAGATAATAATTATCCGCACCCAAAGAGAACACCCATGCGAGCTATTGTTTAGGGGATCATTAACTAAATAAAGTTAAAAGCACGCACCAAAATATTTAAAAAAAAGAAAAAAAAGAAAAGACCTGGAAAAATAATTCCAGGTCAAAAATAAAAACTAAAAGTATACCTCCATTCTCCTCTTTGGCACCTCTATGTGCTCTGTCTATTAAATACGCATATATTGCGGCACTACTATTCTCCGGCCACGCGCCTACCTGGGAAGTCTATAATTTCTTCCTAGCATGTGTCCGTGCCTCGATCCGCAATGCGTGATCGTTTGCCACGGATGTCAAACTAGGACGAGTCTGGTGTAGTTCGGATCGACCGGACAGGTGCCGGCCGTACCATCTAAGCTGGGTACACGCCGCCCATCCTGGATTCGTTCCCTGAACACGCCCCCCCCCCCCTGGGTAGAGCTATAAGCTGTATGGGCATATGGGAGAGATTGCGTCATAAAAACGACTAAGTTCATTAAAGCGTGTAGCGCGCATGCGCACGCTTAACACTGCTTTGACAGAGCGCGTATTTCACGACCATGATAGGATGGCACCTTTAGTGTACCGAGTAGGTACTATGTAATCCTTTATAATTACTTGTTCCCGCCGAATCTGGCATCAATCAAGACCAGAATTCGACGGGCTTTCCGAATCATTAACCATTTCAAAATCGGTTAAGAAATGGCTGAGTTATCCACGGAAAACCCCTTTGATTATCTTCAAAATATTGCCGTGACATCGTAAACACGTGTACGCAGAAATTCTAGAATGTTCTAGAACATTCAACTGCGTCATTATTAGATGCACGCTGATTGGCTATTGCTCGGCCGATGATTGGTTGAAGCCTGCGCCTATGACGTCACGAGTAGTATAAAAGGGGATGAAATCCAGAACTCGAGAGCATCCTCGGCCAGGGGCCGAATAGGTTGGATCTGTTACAGCTACTATCAGCTGTATTAAATAAATTAATGTAGTAAATCAGGGTATTAAATAGATCACTTCGGTCTCCATCAGTTTCTCTCCCGTAGTCAACAGCAGCAACCCAACCCACCGCACCTAATGCAATTTTGTATCACCCGATTGTTCTGGAGTATTTTTAGAAACTTTTGAATATTGTTCACGACTAAATCGAGAACTAACTCAGAACACAAACTTGCGGTGAGGCCTTTCCCGGCCTGAATATGTGAGTGTACAGATGTAGAGACAGCGATGGTTATTCAACCTCCCCAGCACTGATGTCGCGCAGGTTTATTTAAACTTTTTGACCGCAGCAAGTAAGCTTTGCCCGGTACGTCTTAAGAGCTAACTGACGTACCACGCACCATAAGCTTAGTTATGTATCTTCATCCGTCTTCAACAACCCCCCGCTTATGAATGGGTTGTTCTTAACTTCCATCCATACCATCGGTGTATGGGAACTTTCTTCCCAGCAGTAATGTTATTGTATTACTTTCTGACTGCTCATTAGACATTCTTATATTGTGATTACCGTCATGAGTTCGATCCGCTCCCGTCCTGGACTGCATGCGGAAATCCTGTTTCCAGCTTCCAGCGAATGCGTCAACTCATGTCATACCAAGGGTGACATATCAATTTCAGTAACACGATAGCCCGTCATTAAGAATGGCTACCAATTATTCAAGTAACTATACTTAACATCTTAATCATTCCATTAATTACATTTGTAATTATTATACTTTATTTGTGTAAACAGTTCCGATGACTAAAAGGAATTGTAACGGTCTTAGGACCGCTAGTTATAATTTCTTTATCTGTTTATAGTTATTCTTATTTCACTGTAAGGTGTTTTTACTAACCGCACCGTAGTATGTCCAACAACCTGTACTATATGTATTATTCTAATCATTTCACATTGTATTACTTGTACTGGTTAGTTTTATAAATGGCAAGCAGCCAATCGTTCATATGTTTTGTTTATTTGCAGAAAACGTAGGACTGCAGTGCACGTAGGAAACACTATACAGCAACATTTATATATGCATCATGTTCTCCTGCCACCAACAATTTTTCACTGAGGTCGCTGTCCGTGCTATAACTCTGTTTTGCCCGGCATGCTACCGACTAAAAAGCCTTTCTATTTAGCTCGATAGGATAGGTTTAATATGATTAGAGACAATTTCTTCGTCAAGAGACACATAGTGTACGACTCTTTTCCGGTAGTTGTGATAATCTAGCCCCGCACTCTGGCAACCTATTGGGCCTCACATTTATAGGTTATTGTCTCTCTTCATGTTCCACTAAGCCTTATGGCTTCTTAATTGTTTAGATGTCCCTATTCGCACCATGGACTGATCCGACCCTGGGAAACTATTGGGGTTTTCGAGCGGTGATGGCCAGGGTGTGGTGTCATATACATCTCCCGTGTATCTTCGGATACCTAGTAGTTAGTTATCCTTGCCAATGTAGGAAGCACTGCGAAAACATATTATAATTATTAATTTCTTTTCCATTTTCTAAGAAAGTCTCCCCCGCACCGCAGTGCATAACTGGGCAACTTGCGTTTAAACCTAAAATCAGGTTAAAAGGTTGGCTCCATAGGACACGGTGACGGGCGAGATATGCATCCCCACCATAGCGATAGATCATTTGCCTAAACTTGCTTATGTGAAAAGTAACCCTTGTCCTGTGACTTTTTATGTTGTTATGGAGCAAGATGTCCGGATTCTCACCCAGCTCGAAGATCTTGCGAAATAACATGTATGCACGCTGTCTCCAGTATCGATGTCTTAAGACATCCGTTCTCAATGACAGTTGTATCTAAATCTAGGGACGTGCCCGCCATTTGTGGCCTAAAATAGTTCTTGTCTCTAAAAACTAAATGTTAGATTAGGCATAGAAGAAGGCCCACATAAATAAGAGCGGCACCTACTAATTCAGCATATTTAAAAATACATAAGACAGTGATGTGGGAATCCATCGGGAGTCGCTCGTCCCGTCTTCACGTAAAACAGCACGCAACATTATAGTCATAATTTCACTAGGTATGGTCTTTTCTTTGTAGCATTTTGGTTGAATATTAGAGCAAGCCCTTTTTGGCCAATACTCTTCCGCTTTAAGCGGTGGCGACATTTTCCTGTGACGGAGGCCCGCGCGAGGCAATTGTCTCTCACAAGGATTCAGTGATGACGGCCCGCGCGAGGCTACTACTTCTCACCCAAAACTAGCACCAGGAGTAGTGCCCGCGTGAGGCACACAGCTTTTCGACACTATAAAAGATGATTTTCTTTCCTTTTCAGCTTAGAGGTATAATAGTTTATATTAAGTTAATTAGTGATCTCGTGTACGGGAGCCGCCCTTGCGGGGATACCTCTGTGGACCTGCGAGTCTGTGTGGTATCTCCGGGAGTCCCGCATTTAAAAGTTCATCAGGCTGTCTCGTATTTTCGTATGCTCATTTTATTATCTAGCATACCTGACGGTTTGTTTAGGTAAAACTATTCAATAGACTTATTTTAGTTAGGTCACCAAATCAAATATTGTAAGTCCATAGATCACGAAATTGCTATGGATAGGCATACCGGTGACACAAACTCTTGGGATGAGGCCGTTGTGTTTAATGTTCCCGACAATGGTCGCACGGCCCCATCGGAACGATTGAGTTCCACCGGCCTTAGGAGCCGGTATTTGTTTCCTGTAGGGCAGTATCGCACGTGATCCATAACCCCGAGACCGGGAGCTAGCCAACGTCATCGCTCGTCATGTACATGCGACATGGCGAGTCGACACTACACACCAGAACGGCCCGACACTACCCCGCGAGCTACAGTGGACGAGGCTCAGAGATGCGTCAAATAATTGGGAAAATGTTCCCTTTAAAATCACTTTGATACTGTTTAGCGCTTCACAAGCTATAACAATTTGGTGACGTGATAATGTCCACGCAGTGAGCAGGTGAAGGTGGAAACCATTTCTAGAGATGGAGCTGTAGTCCTTCAGACTCAAATGCTACCGCCCACCTGTCTCTCACTATCAAAGTCTTTATTAAAATGTACATGTGGAATTGCCGAAAAAAACTTATATACGCAGATGTGTAAGGTTCAGAAAGTCACGCTCGAAGATGAAGGGTCCAATTCATCAGCATGCGTGGGATGTTACAGGAAGTCGACCATGTGACCAGCGTCTATGTGCCAAGAACTTTTCCTGTAAATAACAATTGCATGCTGACTGAAGAATCTTCAGTCTCCCATAACTCGATTAATACTGAGCCAATTCTGAAGCGTTTTTTCATATTCGTGACGCCCCTTCCACAAAAAGGGCACACTGGATGGGATTGTCCGGAGTAAGATCTGAAAAGGGCTTTCCCGCTCATAGAATGGTGTTCTGAGATACCAACTCGCCCACACAACGAGCACAAGAAAAACTGAGGAAATCTAGGCTCTGTGAATCGATTCCATGGATTCCGAGTTTCATGTGATCCACATAATAATATTAGAGCAATGTTGAGTGAAGAGCTTATGCATTCTTAGGCCCATTGCACATATTCCTAATTCACATCATAGTGGGTGATATGATCCTCTAATGCCTGCTTCTAGTCAGTTGGAAATTGTAACTAAGGGATAACTAGCCATCTCTCTTCATTGGTTTTAGCGGAAAGGTCATTGTGAAAAGAAGATAATCCAAGATGGCCACAAACCAAATCGACCAATCATTTTGAACATATTGTAGAGATGGGATTGTCTTGTGGGAAGTCATGACCCCGCTGGACATCTTATATGTACGAGTAAGTCCCGAGTGAAATTCATGTGTGAATACCAGGTGAGCTAATAGACTATGTCACCATGTATATTAGGATGCACGGATCAGCGGCTATGGTTAGATATGTTACCAGCACTGATCATCATCTATATTTAGATGTATTACCAGCATCTTATTATTTGGATATATATTATCAGCACTGGATGACTGGCAGTAGGTACGTCAGCTAGTGCGCAGGTACAGTTTCGTAGAACTGAATCGAGTATGACTCATGATGGTTAGCACCAGGTTGGAATCAATCAAAGGGATTAGATAGGACAAACGGACTTAGTTAGTTACGTAGCGGTCTGCGTTCTCACGGAAGCGTGGGACAAGATAAGCCGAAAATAATCCGGCTATGAGGAATGGTAACTCGTGTGCTGATTAACTCTAGCATTCTACAAGTTGTTGACTAATAGGTAATGAACATGACATGGACATCGTAGCGTCCTGTAGGCATTAGGTACACAATCGAAAGTTATTATCAAAAACATATCAATTGTAGAGGCGTGCTAGGACACAATCGAAAGTTATTATCAAAAACATATAAACCGTAGAGGCGTGCTAATCCACCAGCAAGCCTTGTTATCAAACAAGCATTCGTCATTCTGGGCAGGTCATTCGTCAGGAATGACATGGGAAGCCAGCTGGAATTCTAAAATAAAGTTAGGGGGATGACAGATCCCATCACTCAAGAACCAGCCAAACCGCAAGTGCTAGGTAGAAAGCACCCTCCCGGGGAGGGAGGGTCGGAGTTGTGATTAGTCAAAGTGATGTCATAATCCAATGAGAATCAGAGCAACTTCCGGCGGTGCGAAACCAAGATGGAGGGAGAATAGAAACTGAGATAGTATATAAGGGGGACTTTAACTTTAATCGAGAGTTCGGTCCACCTCGCACCTTGTGAAACTCTTGCTGAATGGTTTTAAGTAGGCAAGAGCTGGTCAAAGTGGGAAGCTTAGGAAAGGAAACATTGAATTGTAATATTTAATGCTTGTGAATAAATCGCTAGGTAACAGTAAAAGTTACCAACTTTGTAGGTTTATTGTATAGTTAAAGTTAGCAAGTAAAACGATCACCTTGTGATATATACAAGGCAAAAGTTTGTCACATATTTGGTGTTATTCTGGAGAACACGGAAGACCACCGTGTCGAACCAATCGTTCTGAAGCGCGCAGTTAGATCAGGCCCAGGCACTAATATAAATATCGTCAGGTCTCTGTACCTACGAGGTGAGCTAGTGTCATGCTCCATCTTCATCGGTGGAACCGGTTGTTGCAGCAACCATCCGTACAAGGTTTCATCGAAGGGGGTAGAGCACACGTCATCAACAAGGGTAGACGACCCAAAATCTGCAATATGAACAAAGTTTGTTGAGCTCTTGTCTTAGATGAAGTTTCTTGAGTTCCATGTCAATCGGCCAAGCAGTTTCATAGATCTTTAAATGTAATTATTAAAATAGTGCAAAATCCAAGATGGATACCAACAAAATCGACCAAGCAGCTTCGTGGGGCCAACACTGGATCCTACCCTGTGATCATTCCTGATTAGTTGTTCTTAATGACTCGCTTAAAGAAACAAGGATGGAAAGACGGATGATGGATGGCCAAAATAAAATAAGTTAACTCACTCAGCTGCGCATCATCGCAGATATATTATATTCTACACACTACGGCATTAACAGAGAGTGAACCGCTAACATTCATAAAAATTCATATCTTTCCTTGCAAATTTTCGTGAAACGTTTTCAGATTGGAAGACGACAAGTATCACCAAAATGATGACAATACACATCCATAAATAATAAATTAGTACAGATGTCATATATAACTGCCACTACATAAATAGTGTTTACATTGATGATTCAATGCCATGGTCTTCCTGGGAGGGGTCAATTCCGCAAGGGAGCAATTGCCACCACTGAGATTTGCGATGTGTACTTTTTAAAACACTCATTTAACAGGCAGTCCCCTGTAAATAAAAATAAGATAGCTTTATAGCTGGCTGAAGATATACATATTTACCGCCAGAAATGCAGGAGATGATATCTCGGAGCATCTAGATATTCACAATTTCTTGGCGGAGGACGTCGACCCCACACCCCCAATCTGGCCCTTTGCCCCTTAAGCTACTAGGTCCATGCTACGATCCTGTGATTTGATTCGTCACTAAGGCTGATCAGTCACGAGTCCTCATCAGCCTGTGACGTAAGATATATCCAACCTAGAAGCACACCCATATTACCTTATGAACTGAATGCCAAAACATGTTGCAACCAAACTTTATGTAATACAAATGCCCAGTCTGCTCTGAATATTCTAAAACCATTTTTGATGTTCTCAACTAAAGTTTTATTTTTGTCTCAACTGCGAAGCAGAAAGTGAGACATGTGTTTCACTTTTCCGATGGTGATGATGACTGTAGCTCATGGGTGTATACGCTGGTCCGCCTTGCTGCTCCACTCCATTGCACTGCATGTACAGGATGCGTGGGAGGGCTGGTTAGCTACGGTTCTCAGGGTAATGGATCTCGTATCGTGACTCAGGAAAGTACAAAGACCAACTTCTAGAGCCCGGTGGAACGATAACGTTCCAGTGGGGCCGTGCGACCATTGCCGTCGAGATTGAACCTCACTGTTTCATCTCAAGTATTTGTATCACCAGTATGACGGTCCATAACTCAATTTAGGAGCAGTGACATGATAACTAATCTAAAAATATATACTATACAAACAATGGTACTCGTTTGCTAGTAGAGGAGAGAAAATATACAGTACATAGAACCAAGTTGGTGTCTTGATAACGTGGATTCGTCAGAGGTACCTCACCGATCCGTATATATCCGTGAGATATCCCTGCAAGGGAGCATCCTAACGAGGGCACTTATGTAGTTTAATATAAACCATTATACCCCTAACAAAAATATTATTGTTGCGAGAGGAAAGTGGCTCACGTGAGCCTCCGTCACAGGAAAATGCCTTCAACGCCGAAGCAGAGGAAGAGAGCTGGCAAAAAGGCCACACTTGTTCAAACATAAGCTAGTGAAATTATAATTAATGTGATGCATGCTGTATTACGTGAAGATGGGGCGGATGATTTCCGAAGAATTCAAATGCTGTCATCTTATGTAGGTCCAAGATACTGCATTGGTAGTTGCCACTTTATTTATGCGGTCCTTCTGCTAAACTCTAACCTATCATTTAGATGTTAGATTTACTTCCAAGATTTGGCCGCAAGTGGCAGGGATTTCTACCTATCTTTTGACACATGAGCCTAACTGGTGAAGATGCTCGATTTCCCGAAGGCCACCCTACAGAGCATCTCGTTCAGAAAGGCAGCGTGCGAACATGTTATGGAGTGACAGCTTCAGAATCACATAACGATTCGGTTACATATCACACCACAACCACATACAACATCACTAGGACAAGTCACCATTTACATAAGCAGATTGAGAAGCGCATAAAAGTTTTATGGCGGGGAGCAAGAGGCAGATATCCATCTCCAGTGACCTTCCCATGAGGGTGTGGTGGGTTCCAAGACCGCACTCAGTGACTGTATGGAGTTAGATGGAGATCTACATCCTATCCATCACCCGTGTGTCAGGGGCGGATCATTTCTAGATCCGGCTCCGGGGAACTAACGTTTGCCTGTCATTAGGGTTAAGTTTGAGAATGCCCAGAGATGCACTGCTGGCCGGTTTTACATATTATCTTTTCGCAGTGCTTCCTACTTCGGCAGGGTTATCTGTGCTAACTAGTATCCGAAGATACAGAGATTGTATGCGAAATCGGAACTATGGTCTTCACCGCTCGGAAGCCCCAGAAGTCTACCAAGTCAGATCATGCCAACGTGTTGATGGGAGTTCCAGACAATTTATAAGCCTTGCGGCTGGAGTAGCGTAGAAAGAGACAATCACTCAATATAATAGAGGCCCTAAGGTATTTGGCCAATTTTACACAATCTAGCCAGTGTGCGGTGTTACATATCCGCTACATCCGGAAAAGAGGCTTACACAAATGACTCATGTGGAGTGGTTTTCCCTAACTACTTTAAACCTATCCTATCGAGCTACAATAGCCAGGTTTAGTCGATTACATGTCAGGTTCACGTAATGCGAACATGAACAGTGACCTCAGTGTAAAATTGATGCTAGGGGAAAAGTGATGCAGATTTAATGTCGCTGTATAGTATAGCCTAGCGTGCTGCGGGCCTAGAGTTTTATATAAAATAAACAAAACAAGTAACTAGGATGGCTGCTTGCCATGTACATAACTAACTATTACAATAGTGACAGTAAATCAGGTCATAGCACCTTGCAGTGCTCGTTAGTCATAAGCACAAAAACAAGGATACTATTTACATAAAAATACAAATTATAAAATGCGGCCTCAGATGACCGGGGTGATACCTATTAATCATTAGTACCTGTAAAGAAATAATGCATAGAATTGCTAAATGAGTACGTATTAGTCATCGGTGCGGAAAGGGTTCATAAATCACTGTAGTTGGTGTGCTACAGATGAGGAACGCGAGATGGCATGATCCTGAAGTTGCTGGGAAATCGCCGCAGGCGAACTGATGATGCGGCCCACTCTCAGAGATGGTGAAGAAGAATGACTGTAGTCAGATGTCCACTAGATAGTCATAATAGCTAATACAATAATTTAAGCTGGATGTTAAAAAGTGCCCGTCCGGTAACGGAAGTTTGAAAGTTGCTACAGGGCTACAGTTATAATGTATAATTAAACAATGCATGTACATTACTGGGTGCACCGTACATGATACATCGCATAGCTCTTGCAGTGTACCAGGCAGAGTCCCTCCAGACTGTGGCCTAAAAGTTAATTAAACACATGACATGCTGCGCGGAAGTTTGAATACCACTTTTCTGCGTGGTTCGGCAGATCTGACGAGTTGTCCACCAAGAATCATCACTTGTTCTAAATTCTGAAGAGATTACATATGGGCCACGAGGCCCATCTGCACGAAGGCTCCTCTAGGTGTTGGTGGTGAGGAGGGAGTCTTCCTGTCAATTGGTTGCCCCAGGATGGCTGTCCGAGGGCTTACAAAAACTTGTGACTGCAGATGTTCGATTGCTGGCCAGAGAATGAGAACTGAATTCCGAAAGGCACTGCTGCGGTGTATAGTACCACAGTCAGTAAGCAGTTGCCCAAATCTATCACTGCTCTGGCCACACAGCCTAACATTTCTTTCTCTCTCTCTCTCTCTCTCTCTCTCTCTCTCTCTCTCTCTCTCTCTCTCTCCGTCTCTCTCTCTCTCGCCAAAGTGTGGTCTCGATTCTTGATTTTTGGCTCCTTTTATACTACTCGTGACGTCAGAGGCAGGACACCCAGCCAATCAGTGGGCGATATGTAGCCGGTCAGCGTGCAGCTAGGTAGGGTGAGGACGCTATCGCGTGATAAACATTCTCCCCATTCATTCAGTACATGCACGCGATTGCGACCTCCCGGTAGAATTTTGAAAATAATTTCAAAGGGATAATTAAGGATAACTCAGCCATTTCTGCTCCGATTTTAAAAAGGTAAATAGTTTTGGAATCCTCGTCTTAGGTGCCAAGAACGAGGAGAACAGTTAAATTTAAAGAAATTATGTGTACCGACTCAGTACACCTTAGTATGCATTCTCTACCAATGCTGACACGTGTTGTCAAGGAAGCTATGATGCATGCGCATGCACGCTACGCGATCTCACGGACAGGCCCATTTTCATAGAAACCTCTATCATATGGCTTTATACACATGTACTATCCTACCCAGGGGGAGGGCGTGCTTGGAACGTACCCGGAGCGGTCGTTCCATACCCAGCTGAGCTGGGATGGTCCGTACCCATCCGGCCGATCCACGCTACCCCCCACCCCCTCCTAGTTTGACACCCCTGACAAACGATACTGTATCACGGATCGAAAGCACGGGAGCACGTTAGGTGAGAATTATAGACTTCTCGAGTAGGTGCGCAGCCGAGAGGAGTAGTGACGCGAGAGATGTGTTGTTTAATCAGAGAAGCTCACATAGAGGTGCGAAAGAGTTTGGGAGGGAGGCATACTTTTAGTTATGATTTTTGGCATAGTATTTTTTTCCCAGGCCTTTTCTTTTTTTGATATTGCAGTGCGTGCTCTTTTATTTTGTTTATTATCATGATTCGACTAAACAATATTTCACATGGGCGTTCTCTTGGTGATGGATAATTAAATTTCCGCCAAGAACGCCCAAGCTCCAACGTACCCAAATTAAGGTATATAATAATATATAAGAAAACATATATGAAATATGCAGTCGTGATATCACAGTAGAAGTAACATTAATTACCTATGCATACCGATTATATGAAGGTATGCATACAGTGCATCCCATTTTGGCGGGTCCGCACGGATAGCTCTCGCCATCCCAAATCTGTCCCGTTGTACTAACATGAGAAGAAGAAGAAAAAAAGAAACAAAGAAGTATATAATAGTAAAACAGGTTCATCAGGCAGAACCAGGAATAGCACATATTCGCTGCGATGTGTTGTGTACTTACACTGCACACAGTGTGTTTACAACACAGGAATCTGCAGCAATTATTTTGCTGAGACACAGCTAGGCAATAATTTGCGTAGCTGTGTTGGATGACCATAGTTAGCCCAGGGATGCGGTTTCGATTTTAAAAACATATATAATAAAAAGAAAAGTATTTTAAAAATAAAAATATAATAGTTCTATCTTCCGCACACCTAGTCACACATTCTGCTGCAACCATGACAATAATGGCCACAAACGTCTGCTAAGAAATTGCCTCGGCGAGTTTAAGTTCCACGACTCATACTTGACAGCCATGGCAGGTGGTCTTCTGATGCTGATATTATGTTATCTATGGTAATAATGTTCTCTGCACTCAGGTTTTATGAAGCCACAGATAAGTTAGCACCAGAGGTAATGGTGATGATGATGGGTGAATTCTTGATGGTTGCTGGTTCCGAGGTTGCTGTCATCATGGTGGTGATGGCGGTGGTGGTAGTAGTGGTGCTTTCTGGTGGTCGGCTGAATGAAGCAGAGATGTTGCGTGATGGTGTCACTCCAGTGGTTGCAGATATTTTCCTAATTTTTACAGCCTGAATAAGTCTACTCACAGATGTTCTAGGTACCGCTCAGATCTCGGATTGATGGGCTAGGCGACCACTCCCCGAGTATGGTCTGTTCAGCGTGGTAGCTTTATTGATGGCAGGATCTACTGGGATGATGATGATGCGTGTGGATGTCAGAGTGCTGGCATGCGGTGCAGGAGTGGTGATGGAGGCTTCCCTGAGACTTATCTGCTCGTCGATAACTGAACTGAGCGGAGATACTGAACTGTCTGAAATGTGCTGTAACACTGGATCACAAATTGTCACAGGAGTTGTTTGCAGGTGCCGATTCTTCCGATGTGTCAGATAAGGCGAGGTCTTTCGCAAGTGACATAGTATTCCCACATGATGGTTCCATGCGGAACTGAACGTACCTAACTAAGCTTTCCCTAACTTTCCTAACTCTTCATAATACTTTCCTGGCCAATTATAACATAAAATAATAATAATAAGAAAATAGCAGAATTTGGTTTGTGACACGAAAATGGCCTAATGCCCGATCTTCCCTAGTGTCGAGTTTGGAGGGAAGATGAAGTTTCAGTGCGTGCTCTCCTCCTTTTATACTTTTTGGTGACGTCACATGAGGGCGGAGGACCATGCCCGAAAGTTTCAGAGTGAGCTGGTCACTCCATGTATGGAATTATTGAACTTTCGTTCTCCTAGAGTCCGATCATATATTCCCTTTGTAAGAAGAAGATAAATATATATATAAGAAGGTAGGATGGCAGCATTCATCCCCACCTGGCGGAAAATCGGGTCTCCGATCAACGCTAAAATCTGGAACTATTTATTCCTGTGGACGCTCACCTCTTAATTAGCATGATGCGGTTTTTCAAGTTGGATGCTTGTAAACTCGCCTGATCAAATTTCAGGCTGGAATGCCCTATGGGGTGTGGGAGAGCATGATGACATCAGCGGCCGTGGCCCCGACTCACCACCTCTCGCCTCTTCCATCACGTTGTGGTGGCGTCGTGGGAGGGCCGCTCTTTTGTTTATAACCTTTGATCCAATTTACTGGGAAATAGAGAATGATGATCACATGATTCTTGTTTTGAAAGAACGTGGTTGATCAGAAACTTATGCAATTTGTATATAGGTGGACATTTGATGCTGTTCTTCTTCTTCTTCTTCTTCTTCTTCTTCTTCTTTTCGATCGCTGGTATCACACTTGGAGAGCCGTTCTCAAGATGAAATCTGTTGTTTTCTGCAGTTCTTCCACAGGCCCATACAGCTTTTCAAGAAAAGAGGTTGACAAAGGCCAGATCTCTTCTCTCAGCAGCTAATACGTACTGCAACATTGAAGTATCTGTGTTCTGTTCTGCTTCTCCACAAGGACAAGCGGGCGATGTCGTAAGGTGGAACCACCTGTACATGTGTTGGTTTAGTGTGTTGTGTCCAGTTCTGAGACGAAAAATGGTCACTTGCTCTGGCCTCGAGAGTTGATGGTAGGCATCTTCTGATTGAGGTGTTCTATAGAGTGACTTGATGATAGTCTTCATCTCTGTATGGGTAACCATGTTTTCTGTCTGATTCTCTTCTGCACCCACCTTTGCCATCTTGTCTGCTTCCTCATTTCCTTGGACTCCACAGTGTGAGGGGATCCACTGCAGTGCTATCCAAAAGCAGTTGATGGTTTGTAGTGCTTCTTCAAGTTGTGGCAGCTTACATTTTGGTGATAGCTTCAAGGACGAGCGGGCATCAGATAAAAAGACAATCTGTGCAATAGGGTCTGCTGTTCTGCTGATGGTATTAGCTGCATGAACCAGTGCTTCGACTTCAGCTCTGTAGTTTGTGTAGTGTTTGCCTGTCGGTATTGCAGCTGACTCGTGTTGTCAGTTTGGATACTGTATTTGATGCTGTTGACCATACGTATTTGATGTGGAAAATAGAAATATATGTTTTCCTTATTCTGTTCCTTAGAACAGCATTCCTTTATGTGTGTGATCTTTCGCATGCGCCGCCTCTTGTGTGTAGTAAGTTTATTCCAGACCATGCTGATTGGCGGCTGGAATATGTAGGTAAGGGAATATTTGAAATTCTCCATGGTGTTATACTGTCTAAGTTTTGATGCTGCTTCATCAGCCCGCGCGCTAATGATTCATATACACGGTAGAACAGTCGTGTTCTTAATCAAAATTAGGACAGTATATCTGACTGTAATTTATTGTTTGTTTTAAACAAATCCATGTCTTGCGGATTCCAAGTCTACTGACTCTGCCAAGTTGGACTGTATTTTCCGGGTGGATGGACTGCCAACCATCCTCCCCTATGGGTAGGACTAGTCTCACCTCACCTAGACCAAACTTAATTATTATGGTACAGCTCAGAAAGTGCGTGCTTCAGTTTACAATTTATAATACCATCGTATGGAGATTGTGATACAGTCATCCTGAGTGTCTGTGTCTCTGACATGTTGGTGAATGTGTTTGATAGGCGTGGCTGCTTTTCTGTGGATGAATCTTGTGCTGTCGTGAAGTGTGAAGGTTTTTATTGCAGTAGGTGGGGTACTGCGATGCGTGTGGTGTCAACCTTATCGGACATGATGTATTTCACTCTGTAATGGCCGAGTCCTAAGACAGGACACAGTTACTTTAGAGCACGGATGACCATGATGGGTGCTGTCGTACTTGAATCAATCCATTATCGAATTTCCTTTCGGTAGTAAAATCCTACTCGATACCGATGACAGACTGCAGGCATCTTGCTCTCTTAATAATATTGACTGTTATTACGTGTGATTGAAGTGTCTGATTGAAGTGTCTTTTATTAACTGATTACGTACGACGTTCCCGGGGGGGGGGGGGGATTTCCCCCATAGTGTGTACTGTAGATGGCTGCGATGTTGTCTCTCCTTTCTGTATGATCGGGTTTTCGCACACTGGATAAGGGGTTGCTTGCGGAAAATGTTGGCTCGTGCTGATGATGGTGTTGTTCTGTTGTAGGGTTGCTGTGTGATGCTGGCATAGTGTGAGGTGGGAAGATCCAGTTTTCCACGCTGGGGAATGGCGATTCTGTTGCTGTTGCAGAAAAGTCAGGTTGCGGTGAGTCACGAACTCACCACATTCGTGTGATCTGGAATGTTACGGAAAAATGTGTCTCTAACTTTTTCTGTTATAAAAGTTTGGTGTGTGCTATCCATGTTGTTGGTGATGTTGAATGTCTCCATTATACAATCTATATAATCTGGCATGTACGTGGTGTTCGCGTGACGAAGAATTTACGTATTCAGCCTTGAGAACAAGTGTGTTCTGTGTGCTTCTGGCTTTCTGTGTCTTGGTGTGATGTTCTGAATGCTCACGGGAGGAGGGGCTTGGTAGGGCAGTTATGGTCGAGGATGCTCTTTGAATGGGGATGGTCATCGCCCGTTACATGACAGTTGGTACTCTGTCATAGTTTTTAAGTACCAGGAATATTCGAGCCGAGAGTCTGCTGAACAGGCTGCATCCCTGCCCACCAGCAGCGGGGATGACTGGGGAGCGGGATGCCACCTCCTCTGTAACAACTGACTCTCATATCTGAAGATTGGCAGTCAACAGACGATGAGTGGAGTGTGAACTGGATGGGACGTGTGATGTCCGAACTCGGTGCAGAGATTAGAGACGCAAGTTGAAATGGGAGTGGTGTTGCGAAGGGATGGGGTGCAACTTGGAGTGGGGGTGGTCCTGCGATTTTCTGTCTTGATATGGGAGTGCACTGAGTTGTGCGGTTTTCCTGTTCTCCGCAACAGGCCAAGGCCTCATCAAGCCTCTTCACTTCCATGCTATTTATTATATGTTCCACTCCACAGGAAGCATGGCCCGGGGCAGCCTCAGCTTCCGCTTGTTGTAACTCTATAATTGGGGTAATAGCATGAAGTGGGTGGGAATGGGAAGAGGTCGGCGGAACAACTTTCCCATCCTTCCCCTTGGACAGCACAAATGAGAAAGTCTTCAGATACGACTTCCCAGATCGTGTAGACCCACTCTGAGGAGTGAGAGGGCAAGTACGTATCTCGTCATCGTCCTTAGCGTTAGTCATATGGTCGTCGGACCCCTGGATTGGTAGGAGAGGGGTCGAACAGGCACCGCGGTGCTCTGGACTAACGTCAGGAATACTTGTTTCTGTAGAGACATCTGTCTGGGTACCGGTGCTACGTGGAACGCCCAGTCCGAGTTCTGGTAATGGGTCATCACTAACACAAAGTTTAAGTTGATCGAAATGGATGACTGAGGTCAGGCCATCCGAGGTGCGGATGCGGTAGGTCACGTCCGACTTCTTACCTACTACCACATAGGGGCCTTTCCACTGGTAACTCAGTTTACTCGGCAGGTTTGCAGAATGTTGTGAATCGTGAACCCAAACCATTTTCCCGCCTCATATGGGACTTCATGCACCCACCGGTCATGCTATGTTTTCTGACGCCGGTGGGCAGTGGATAATGTTGCTCTCTCTAGCTCATTGGACTGTTCTATTCGTTGCCACATGAGCTCTACGTAGATAGATAGAGCATTTTTCTCGCCTGGAATCCTGGGCATGGTCAGATCATGGGGTAAGGCTAATTCACGGCCTAACATTAACCGAGCAGGGGTATAACCCATGTTGGAATGTGTCGAAGTGCGGTATGCCATGAGTACGTATGGGTGTCATATATCCAAATCGCGACAATCAGCATCTCCGCTAGGGTCTGATTGAACCTCTCCACAATCCCATCGATTCTCGGATGATAGGGCATTGTGCATGTTTTGACTATGTGGAACAATTTGCAGAGCTCAGAAATTAGCCGACTCTCAAAATTACTTGGTTGGAGTGCAATTCATAAGGCATACTGAAATGGCAGAACACATTGCTAGTCAGGACCTCCGCTACTGTGGTTGCCTCTTGGTCCGGCAAAGCGAATGCTTCTACCCACTTCTTAAAATAATCTTGCATTATGGGGATGTACTTGTTTCCTTCATCCGTCATATTCAAGGGTCTGAACACATCAATAGCCACTCACTCCCATGGTGCACCAACAATTTTAACTTGTAATTGTGCGAAATGGTGCTGGCCAACAGCTCGTCTTTGGCATGGGACGCATTTGGCGACCTATGCCTTCACACTATCACGTATCCTGATCCAGTGGAATCTCTGTTTGATGCAATCCGCTGTTCTTCCTATGGCCAAGTGTCCAGCATTGTCGTGTAGTTGGTGAAGAATGATCACATGATAACGCTCAGGAATCACTGTCCGGTTATTAATATAGAGGATGCCACCTTGCATATGACACTCTGAAAACCTCTGATAGTAATATTTAGCCATCGCGGAAAGTGGGGGTAACAGATTCCTTAGGAAGACATACCCCCTTACTGGATCCATGCATATATATTCCATGTTTGCGCATCTGTTGCTTGTTCGTGAGTGACTGTTTCCGGATCCCACTCTGTTGCATGTGTCACGGTAGTGGCAACTTCTTGTTCATCCTTGAGCCCGATTCTGCTCAAGGCATCAGCATTTCCATGCAGCTTGCCGTGTCTATGAACAACATTGAAGTTAATGGCCTGCAGGGATTCCTGCCACCTTGCTACCTGGCCCTCCAGATTTTTTAAGTCTCTGAGCCAGCGTAGTGAGGCGTCATCTGTACATACTGTAAATGGCCGCCCGTACAGAGTGTTTGTAATATTTTACAAAATACACCGCAGCTAACAATTCCCTCTTAATGGTTACGTAACGTTTCTCAGTTTTGTTTAGAGTACGCGAACCGTAACCCAGTACCTGCTCCATTCCATCTTCTGTGACCTGAGATAAAACTGCACCTATTGCATAAGCATCAGTGTCTAAGATGAAATCGAGGTTAGGTTTAGGCTGTCAAATGTTCCTTCAGCACCCTGAAGGAACCTTCACACTCACTCGTCCACTCGAATGGTCGATCCTTCTCGGTGATCTGGAATAATGCTGATGCAATCTCACTAAAGTGATGGATGTATCGACGATAGTACTGCCAAAGACTGAGCAAACTCCAGGTGTCGGTGACTGAAGTGGGGGTTTGCCAATCCGCTACTGCTTTAGTTTTGGAAGGTTGAGTTGCTACTTCATCCACGGATATGACATGTCCCAGGAATTCGACGCTCTGTCTGAAAAGATGACACTTCTTGGGTTTGAGCTTGAGGTTGGTGGTATGGATCCACATTAAGATCGTGTTCAAGTTGGACAGAGTTTGCTCAAACGAAGAGCCAAAGACGATTACGTCATCAACGTAACAGAGACAGATCTCCCATTGCAGGGTAGTAAATGCCTGCTCAATGAGATGCTCGAACATTCCAGGAGCGTTGAACAAGCTGTAGGGCATTATGCGGAATTGGAAAAGACCGTCTTGACAGACAAATGTGGTCTTCTCCCTGTCAGCCTCATCCATGGCCACCTGCCAGTAACCACTAGCTAAGTCAAGTGTACAAAACCACTTGGCTCCGGACAAGGAATCTAAGGCCTGATCTAACTGGGCAAGCGGATATGCGTCTTTGACGCTAAGATCAATAAGGCGGCAGTAGTCCATACAAAACTGCATCCGTCCTTTTTAGCCGGCTAGTACAATGGGACTGGCCCAGGGGGATGCTGATGGCTCTATGATGCCTGTCCGCAACATGTCGTTTACTTGTTGATGTGCCTCCACCTCCTTGTGAATGGGAAGACAACATACGGGTTGTCGAATGGGTCAGCTGTTTCCTGTGTCGATGGAGTGTCGTACGAGATGAGTTTCTCCCAGATCGACATCTCCAGCCGAGAAACTTTCATGATACTTATATACACCTGTGCAAAAGTTAAGCACCACCCTATTTTTACGCACATGCGAGGGTATATTCATGTGCTATGAAGAAAGCAATAGCATAAACATTTATGCACCCATCCATCTTAGTGCAAGAGGTAATAATGCAACTAGAGGAATGCTGATTATGATGGTGGGGAAACACTGTATGCTTTTGTTTGAACTTGAAAACGAGGCCTGAATATGGTTACGTTGACACAACTGACAACTATTGCCCTACAGTTGACACACGTGGCTAGATTGTCATTAATGGTGTGTGAAAACGAAGTTTAACATCTGTGCACGAGTTTGAGACTGTCATTATTAATACCGGGTATATCCACCTTGTGCCTGGATGACGGCCTGGACACGACGTCTCATGCTGGTCACCAACCGACTGATACGCCATTGTGGTATTCGTTGCCATTCAAGATGGAGTGCGTCTGTTAATTCCTGTAGGTTCTGCACAGGAGGATCCCTCCTTCTCACCATGTTTCCCAGAATGTCCCAGATATGCTCAATAGGGTTCATGTCAGGGCTCCTTGCTGGCCATGGTAGGGCTTCGATGGCATTCTGGCGGAGGTATTCATGCACAGCTCTAGCACGATGTGGTCGGGCGTTGTCATCCATGAATATAGGGTGGGTTCCAGGTGCATGATTTACAAAATGAGGGATCACAACTCTATCCAGTATGGAATCTTGATATCTTTGTCCATTTAGTGTTCCAGGTACAGTCAACAGATCCAGCTTACAATCAAATGAGATGCACCCCCATATCATAACGGAACCTCCACCAAATGGAACTTCTTCCATGATGTTACGTTGGTCGTACGCCGTGCGTCTGGACCTCCATACACGAGTTCGACCATCTGTGACATGAAGCAGGAACCGACTTTCATCGGACCAGTGTACCCGTCTCCAGGATCTCATGTTCCAGTGTCTTCTTTCGTTGCACCACCTCAGACGCTCCTCTTTGTGGTGTGCAGTGAGGAGAGGACGTCTGACAGGTCTCCTAGCTTTCATGTCAGCAGCATACAGTCTCCTTTTGACGGTAGACATTGACACTCTATTGCGCGTTTCCCATTGCTGGCTGAGCACTCTGCTGTTGGTGAATGGAGATCTCCTAACAAGGCGTACTAGGGCTCGATCATCACGGGCAGTAGTCTTCTTCGGTCTTCCAGATCTAGGCCTGTCCTTCACCTCGTTAGTTTGCCCATGTTTTGCAATCAAACGACTGATTACAGTATGGTTAATGTTCAGCTATCTGCCAATCTCTCTGCATGACATACCAGTGGTATGCATGCCTATGATTTGCCATTTCACACGATCACTTAACCTTCGTCTTGCCATAGCGGTTCACAATCAAGAGCTAATTCTCTCTGTACAAATAAACCACGGTCATGAACACAAAATTCCTAATCGTGTCGCCTAAATCTGTATGTAATGTTCTACACATCAAACTGGACTTTTACATAACTGAACACGTGTGCTGTTTCCCGCCACGCACGGACATCAAGTGGCGTGAAGTCATGCATGCCTGTGCATTTCGTACTTGGAATTATGTCAGCTAACGCGGGGACAAAAAGTATGGCAGCCTAGTTGTACCATCATGTTTCTACGTTCTATTGTTTTTGCTGGTGCTTAACTTTTGCACAGGTGTATATAACAGTTTCCGTATGTCACGTTTGTGAGATTGCACCAATCCAACTGTGGCGTGCAAATATATGTCATGCAAATGTTAATGTAAATCATAAGTTGTTGATGGTGTAGTTGCGGTAGTGGGTGTCTCCAGGGATATCACATCCAACAGATGGCCACAACGAACTCCTGGTACTAGAGTTATTGGTTTCGTTGTGCCATTGAATACCCGAAATGGAATACGATCCTTATTGGTGGGTGGCCACGATCATCCGAGAACTGGCGCATTGTGAGGCGATCATGTAATCAGGGTCGGGTTCCAGCATAGCTGTGTGTGTGTGTGTGCGTGCGTGCGTGCGTGCGTGCGTGCGTGCGTCCGTGCGTGCGTGCGTGCGTGCGTGCGTGCGTGCGTGCGTGCGTGCGTGTTGTTTCCTAACTGTGGTGTGGTGGCCCATAAGATTTCCTCCTGTCCCGGCTCAACTGTGGCCATAGATGCCAAAATTACTACACAGGTATCGCACAGTGATGATTCCGTTCCATGGGGTATGCGTCGGCCGTGTATGTCTAATACCTGTTGTCTGCAATGTATGACGGATTCGCTGGCACTGAGGAAGTCAGAACCTAGCAGGGCGTCGTTTTGAATAGAGGCAATGACAACTCACTGTATGAATTGCTTTTCCTCTGTCTGTATTACGAGGATTACTGTACCAGCCACAGGAACATCGGCTCCGGTAGTTGTTTGTAAAAATATGTTTGTAGGCCTAGGTGGTGGCTTCTTATGAGGTGGGATGGTCTCATACAACTGCTTGTTGAAAACGGTGATGGAAGCTCCAGTGTCCATGGTGGCACTGGTAGAAACGCCACTAAACAGACAAGCACACTTATATACTACTTTGCGGTGTGCCTGTGGAAGAGTTTCCAATGATACTGCTTGAGGAAATTGTTTTAGTGCAGTATCATCCTATAAGTAGTCGGCCTGTTTCTGAATGGCTTCCGTGAGTGTAATTGGTGGCTGAGTGAGGAAGGGACCAAGCCGTCGTTGCTACTGCTGTGATTGCTTAGATGATGATGGAGCTGGGGGTAGCAATGGTGGTGTCGTTGATGCTGGTGGGTTGTAGCATGAATTGGTGTAAACAGCAGTCTGGACAAGACTAGTGTGGTCGCGAATAAGGGCTACCTGCGCTAGCGACTTTTTGCAATGCATGTTTGGTACATGCGCAAAAGAAGCAGTGGTGGCGCGGAGGTTTGCCGCCTTTTGTATGATGCTTCTTCTTGCGGATCCAAGATGCTGTATTCTGCTGGATGCAGTGGATGATGCTGTTAGACCTTGTGAGTTGCATGCCACCAAGGGGCACCGGGTGTTAAGTGCTTTGGTGGCTGGTCGTGGTGCTTGTATAAACGTTGTTTCAGTGGAGGTGCTACAACCAACCACTGCCGTTTTACATAGGAAAGAAGGTTTGTGAGATACGGAGGTGACTGGGTCACAACCTCTTGCAGAGGGAGATGTCGGCGTCGTGGATGCAGTGTGCATCGTTGGTACCGACATATATGAAGCCGGGTGTGTGTGGTTGCGTACTGTCACAGAAGTGTGATTTGTGGTGTTGGCCATCTGACGTTGTTGTCCAGAGGCCACAGTTGAGCCAGGTTGTGAGAGTGGGCACCGAAGTGACTCTATAATCGGTGCCCATTCTAGTTTAACGAGGACTCATGTTACGGTGTACGTCAGGCAGCGGTCGGAATTGTAGATGGAGCGCGAGTTGGACATCACTCCTTTCAGTTGCCCGGCTGACAACATCCATAACAGGTGTTTGGCGGCTGTGTATGCATTACCGTACTTGTTGCTGGTTGTGTTGTCGACTGTGTTGCGACAGTGGTGCTAAGCGTGGTGACTAAATTGGTGAGTGCGGAGATCTGTTTAGTAATCTCTTCCAACCTGTCGTGCATGTTCTGTCTATTGGTATTGTTGTGCTGGTTCCCGCATCCAGGGGCGTTGTTGTGCCCCCCCCCCCCACTCACACACACCCCTGATAGGACTGGCCACGCCCTCTTCCTCTAGGTGCGTGATTGTGACTGGTGGGGTGTTCTAATTGGGTGGTGCACGGGTCTGTTGCTGACGCGTATGCAGGTGCAGATGTGGTGTCGGTGGTGATTAGAAGGTGTGCATCGTTTACTTCGTTTATTGGATGGAGTTGGCGGCGATTAGCTTTTTCCCGCTCCAAGAAATTCTCGATTCTGACCAATGTCGCCGTTGAAGACTGTAAATTATTATGCTCACTCAGAAATAGTTTTTCCTTGAGGGTGCGCTCACCACTCAACGTGTCGATGAAGGTGTCTAGATGTAGATACATGACTCCTTCATGATTAGTGCTGGGGTAGGCACGCATAAGTGGTCACCGAATATGACTTGCCAATTCCGGCAGGGTCTCCCCAGCTTGTCTACGCAGGTTTTTAAGCTGAAGACGACTCGAATCTTTCTGATGGTGCGTTTTCCAGTTCCGTGTATGTTGGTGTTGAGTCTGATCCCAAATCTGTCAGGACTTGAAGTGCTTTTCCTGACAGTTTTGCGGCCAGATACTCTCACATTTGCTGATCCGTCAACTGGTTAGTGCGGCTAATAATTTCGAATTAGCACATGTAATTGGCCCACTCATTCTCTCCACTGAATTCAGGAGGGAGAATGACTCGGCCATGGCCATGATAGAGTGTTATAGGCGCAAAGCCGGGTGGTGGTGCTGGGGAGAATGGTGTAAATGCAGATGCTGGTCTGCATGTTGGTAGTGGTGTTGGTGGTTGCTCCCGTTGGGGTTTTCACTGATACGGCATCTGTGATGGTGACTCCTGACGAAAATGTTGGGCGGGATACATTGGTTCCGCCGAATACTGCCCTGATGCGGGTCCATAGACGGGTGTTGGTCTATAGACTGGTGTAGGCATACTGTGTATACGCTGAGGACCTTCTGTCGGTCGCTGTGATGGGCGTTCCTCGTATGGAGCTGGTCCAGGAGATTGGTGGGGGGGGGGGGTGCGTGCCATATGATGTGGTTCTTCTGGTATATTGGTAAAAGGGAGGGTCCGCTTCTCTTGGTCCGTATCGCAGTATGGATGGATAGTACGGCGATGACGTTCATATTGGATGAGATGTGGGACATGATGCATGAGGTGCAAGCCATTGTTCACCCTGTCATGACGCTGGTGAACGTAGTGGTCGTGAAGAATTAGTATGCCCCCTTAGGGGTCTTTGTCGTGGTCGACCGCAATCCGGCAAACGTGTTGAGTGCCTATCACAGATATCTGACAGTGTGATATATTGAGTAGCCACCTGCGAGGCATCGCAGAAGGTCCCCTCACTGATCGGCGAATACTCGTGTAGAAACGGTGCTGGTTGTTCCGCACCGGGGAAATTTCTGGCATAGTTGGTGAGTACGCGTGCAGCTTTCAAATCATATGATGCTACTTCCAAATCACATGACTGTTGTTCGTCTGATGTCGGAGACTGTAACGTGTGTGTGTGTGTTGAGTATAGGCGTTGGTTCACTTCTCATTCGAGCCCCACATCGGGTGCCACTTGTAGCTCGCGGGGGTACGCACCGGTCCATCCTGCTGCTCCACTCCATTCCACCGCCTGTACAAGATCCGCGGGAGTCCTGGTTAGCTACGGTTCTCGGGGGTAATGGATCCCATATCGTGACTCTCCAGAAAGTACAAAGACTGACTTCTAGAGCCGGTGGAAGGATAACGTTCCAGTGGAGCCGTGCGACCATTGCCGCCGAGATTGAACCCCACTGTTTCATCCCAACTATTTGTATCACTGGTATGATGGTCAACAACTCAATTTAGGAGCCTGGACATGATAGCTAATCTAAAAATATATACTATACAAAGAGTGGTACTTGTTTGCTAGCAGACGAGAGAAAATATACAGTACATAGAACCAAGTTGGTGTCTTGATAACGTGGATTCGTCAGAGGTACCTCACCGATCCGTATATATCCGTGAGGTATCCCTGCAAGGGAGTATCCTAACGAGGGCACTTATGTAGTTTAATATAAACCATTATACCCCTAACAAAAATATTGTTGCGAGAGGAAAGTGCCTCACGTGAGCCTCCGTCACAGGAAAATGCCTTCAACGCCGAAGCAGAGGAAGAGAGCTGGCAAAAAAGGCCACACTTGTTCAAACATAAGCTAAGTGTAGTGTGAGTCAAAGGGACACTCTTGTTCAAACATAAGCTAAGTGTAGTGTGAGTCAACCTAGTGAAATTATAATTAATGTGATGCATGCTGTATTACGTGAAGATGGGGCGGATGATTTTCAAAGAATTCAAATGCCATCATCTTATGTAGGTCCAAGATACTGCATAGGTAGTTGCCGCTTTATTTATGTGGTCCTTTTGCTAAACTCTATTTCCACCTATCTTTTGACACATGATCCTAACTGGCGAAGATGCTCGGCTTTCCGAAGGCCACCCTACAGAGCATCTCGCTCAGAAAGGCAGCGTGCGAACATGTTATGGAGTGACAGCTTCAGAATCACATAACGATCCGGTTACATATCACACCACAACCATATACAACATCACTAGGACAAGTCACCATTTACATAAGCAGTTTGAAAAGCACATAAAAGTTTTATGGCAGGGAGTAAGAGGCAGATATCCATCTTCAGTGACCTTCCCGTGAGGGCGTGGTGGGTTCCAAGCCCTCACTCAGTGACTGTACGGAGTTAGATGGAGATCTACATCCTATCTGTCACCCGTGTGTCAGGTGTGTATCATTTCTACATCTGGCTCCGGGGAACTAACGTTTGCCTGTCATTAGGGTTAAGTTTGAGAATGCCCAGAGATGCACTGCTGGCTGCTTTCACATAATATCTTTTCGCAGTGCTTCCTACTTTGGCAGCGTTATCCATGCTAACTAGTATCCGAAGATACAGATGGAGTGTATGTGAAATCGCCACTTTGGTCTTCACCACTCGGAAACCCCAATAGTTTCCTAAGTCGGATCATGCCAATGTGTCGATGGGAGTTCCAAACAATTTATACGCCTTGCGGCTGGAGGAGCTTAGAAAGAGACAATCACTTAATATAATAAGAGGCCCTTAGGTATTTGGCCAATTTTACACAATCTAGCTGGTGTGCAGTGTTACATATCCGCTACATCCGGGGAAAAGGCTTACACAAATGTATCTTACGGAGTGGTTGCCCCTAACCACATTAAACCTATCCTATCGAGCTAGAATAGCCAGCTTTAGTTGATCACATGCCAGGTTCGCGTAATGCGAACATGAACAGTGACCTCAGTGTAAAATTGATGCTGGGGAAAAAGTGATGTGGATTTAATGTTGCTGTATAGCATAGCCTAGCGTACTGCGGTCCTAGAGTTTTATATAAAATAAACAAAAGAAGTAACTAGGATGACTGCTTGCCATATATATAACTAACTATTACAGTAGTGACAGTAAATCAGGTCATAGGACCTTGCGGTGCTCATTAGTCACAAGCACAAAAACAGGGATAATATTTGCATAAAAATACAAATTATGAAATGCAGTCTCAGAGGACCTGAGCGGTATCTAGTCATCAGTACCTGTAAAGGAATAATGAATACAATAGCTAAATGAGTACCTATTAGTCATGGGTGCGGAAAAGGTTCATAAATCACTGTAGTTGCTGCATTACAGATGAGGAACGCAAGGTGGTCCGATACTGAAGTTGCTGGGAAATCTCTGCAGGCGAACTGTTGATGCACCTCACTCTCAGAGATGGGGAAGAAGAACGACTGTAGTCGGATGTCCATGTAGCTCGCTGGGTCGCATCAGGTCATTCCGTTGTATCCGCCGCGCCACACGTGCACGACGAACGAGGATGACGGTTAGCTCTCGGTCTCGGGGTGACTGATTCCGAGCGACGCTGACCTGCGGGGAACAAAAACCGGCTCCTAAGGCCGGTGGAACTCAATCATTCCGGTGGGGCCGTGCGACCATCATCGCGGACATTAAACACCACAGTATCATCCCATGCGTTTGTGTCACTGGTATGCCTGTCCATAGCAATTTTGAGATCTATGGGACTTACAAGAATTGATGGTGACCTAAACTAAATAAGCCTATACAATTAGTTTACCTAAACAGACTGTCAAGTTTTCTAGATAACAATGTGCATACGAAAATAAAAGACATAGAGACAGCCTGGTGAACCTCTAAACGTGGGACTTCCAGAGGTACAACACAGACTCACAGGTCTGCCGAGGTACCCCTGCAAAGGAGGTTCCCGCATACGAGATCACTAATTAACTTAATATAAGGTATTATACCTCTAAGCTGAAAACGAAATAAAAATATCTTTTGTCGTGGCAAGAGGCTATGTGCCTCGCATGGGTATTACTTCTGATGCTGTTTTCCTGGATGAGAAGTAGTAGCCTCGCACGGGCCGCCATCACTGGATCCTTGCGAGAGGCAAGTGCCTTGCGCGGGCCTCCATCATAGGAAAATACTGCTACCGCTTAAAGCGGGAAAAGAGTATAGGCCAGAAAGGGCCCACCCTTACATTCAACCAAAGTGCTGTAAATAAAAGACCATCCTGGTGAAGTATAATTAAACGTGTTGCATGCTGTTTTACGTTAAGACGAGACAAGCGATTTCTATAGGATTCCCAAGTCACTGTCTTATGTAATTCCAAGAATACTGAATTAGTGGGTGCCGCTTTTATTTATGCGGGCCTTCTTCTATGCCTAACCTATCATTTAGGTTTTAAAAAGACAAGAACTAGATTAGGCTGCAATTGGCGGGTACCTACCTAGCTTTAGATACAGCTGTCGGTGAGAGCAGACACCCCAAGGCATCAGTGCTCAAGACAGTATGCATACATGTCACTTTGCAAAATATCTGAGCTTGATGAGAGTCCAGACGTCTTGCTCCATAACCACATAAAACTTCACAGGACGATGGCTACCTTTTTACACAAGCAAATTTATTCAAACTGGACTGTCATTACGGTGAGGATTAGAGAGACGGATATCCACCATAAATGTCCTTCCCACAAGGGCATGGCAGATTTCATCATCTTGACCAGACATTTTTACAGAATTCGGTGGAGATACATATCCCGTCCATCATCAAGTCTTACAGAGCTAAACTTTTTACCTGATGTTAGGTTTATACACAAGTTGCCAAGATCTGCACTGCAGTGCGGGGAAGATCTCCTAAGAGATGAAAAGATGATTAATAATTATAATATGTTTTCGCAGTGCTTCCTACATTGGCAAGGATAATTAACTACTAGGTATCAGAAGATACACGGGAGGTGTGTGTGTGACACCGCACCCTGGCCATCACCGCTTAGAAACCTCCAATAGTTTCCCAGGGTCGGATCAGTCCATGGTGCAGATACGGATATCCAAACGATTAAAAAGCCATAAGGCTTAGTGGAACATGAAGAGAGACAATAACTTTATAGATGTGAGGCCCTATAGGTATGTTGGCCAATTTTACACAACCTTGCCGGAGTGCGGTGCTAGATTATCGCAACTACCTGAAAAGAGGCATACACTATGTGTCTCCTAACGATGAAATTGCCTCTAATCACATTAAACCTATCCTATCGAACTGAATAGTCAGGTTCAGTCGGTAGCATGCCGGGCTAAACAGAGTTATAGCACAGACAGCAACCTCAGTGAAAAATTGTTGGTGGCGGGAGAAGGTGATCCATATATAAATGTGGCTGTATAGTGTTTCCTACATGCACAGCAGTCTTACGTTTTCTACAAATAAACAAAACATATCAACGAATGGCTACTAGCTGTATACAAAACTAACCAAGTACAAGTAATAACAATGTGAATTGATCAGGATAACAATAATGTTACAGGTTGATAGACCTATTACGGTGTGGTTAGTGAAAACACCTTACAGTAGATAAAAATAACTATGAACAGATAAAGAAATTATGACTAGCAGTCCTAAGACCGTTACGGTGCCTTTTAGTCATCTGGACCGTTTACAAAGATGAGATACAATCATTAAAGTTGTTATTAACAGGTTAATTAAAGATGTTAAGTATAGTTACTTGAATAGTCGGTAGCCATTCTTAAGGATGAGCCATTATGTTACTGAAATTGATACGTCACCCTTGGTGTGACATGAGTCGACACGTTCTCTGGAAGCTGGAAAAGTTTCCGCATGTAGATTCCCACAGACAGGATTCCTGCATGCTAATCCAGGACAGGAGCCGTGCGAACTCAGGATGGTAATCACAATATAAGAATGTCTAACGAACGGTCAGTAAGTTCTACGATAACATTACTGCTATGAGAAATGTTCCCGTTCAATGTCGGTAAATATGAAAGTTGAGAGCAACCTGTTAACAGGAGGGTTGTTGAATACTGTTGAAGATACATAACTAAGCTTAACGGTGCGTCAGTTAGCTCTTAAGATGTACCGGGCAAAGTTTAATTGCTGCGGTCACAAAGTTTAAATAAACATACACGACATCAGTGCGGTGGCTGAATATCCACTTTTCGGGTGTGGTAGGCAGATCCGGTGAGTCATCCACCAAAGAATATCCCTACCTCTACATCTGTAGAATCACATTTTTAGGCCGTAGAAGACCTCACCGCAATATATTGTTCTTGGTTGGTTCTTGATTCGACGTGAACAATATTATTTAAATTCCTAAAGATGCCCCCCGAACGTCTGTCCGGGAGCGTACACAATTTAAGTTGCGGTGGGTCGGAAACTGCTGCAGCACTATGGGAGAGAAGCCGGCTAAGACAGAGGTTACATGCTTAATAACTGTCCTGCCTGGTCGGAGCTGCACGCAGATCCAACATGTTCGGCCCCTGGCCGAGGATGCTCTCGATCTTCAGGAATCATCCCGTTTTATACTCATGGTGACTTCGTAACTGGCTGCCTCAACCAATCAGAATTTGATGAACCAGCCAATCAGCCCGCTGTAATCCTGTGACGTATACACAATTATCTAAATATCGTGATAAATATAGATGTGAAGATGACGTAGTGAGTCACGTGTTACACAAGTCACTGATTATTTAGCTATATATACACGCGATTACGACGTTATGGAAATATTTTGAGCATAATTAGGAGGAAAATGGCGATAACTCAGCCATTTCTTAACCGATTTTGAAATAGTTAACAGATTTGAAAATCCCGTCGAATTCTAGTCTTGATTGATACCAGAATCGGCGGAAACGAGCATGTATAAAGAATTACACTGCACCTACTCGGTACACTAAAAGCGCTACCCGCTCTTGGACGTGCTACACGTGCTCTGTTAATGCAGCGATCAGCGATCGTTTTCATGACGAAATTCCCCTCCCATAGGCTTATACACGCTCATGGCTCTAGCCAGGGTGGGGGGGGGGGCGTTCATGGAATGAATCTAGGACGGGCGGCGCGTACCCAGCTTAGCTGGTACGGCCCATACCCGACCGGTCGATCTGAACTACACCAACTAGATTGTCATAATAGCTAATACAATAATTTAAGCGGAATGTTAAAAAGTGTCTGTCCGGTAATGGAAGTTTGAAAGTAACATGAAGGGCTACAGTTGTAATTTATAATTAAACAATGCATGCACATTACTGGGTGCACCGTACATGATGCATCGCATTGCTCTTGCGGTGTACGAGGCAGAGTCCCACCAGACTGTGGCCTAAAAGTTAATTAAACATATGACATGCTGCGCGGAAGTTTGAATACCACTTTTCTGCGTGGTGCAGCAGATCTGACAAGTTGTCCACCAAGAATCATCACTTGTTCTACATACTGAAGAGTTTATATACGGGCCGCGAGGCCCATCTGCAGGAAGGCTCCTCTAGGTGTTGGTGGTGAGGGAGTCTTCTTTTCAATTGGTTGCCCCGGATGGCTGTCCGAGGGCTTGCGGTGTACCAGGCAGAGTCCCTCCAGACTGTGGCCTAAAAGTTAATTAAACACATGACATGCTGCGCGGAAGCGTGAATACCACTTTTCTGCGTGGTTCGGCAGATCTGATGAGTTGTCCACCAAGAATCATCACTTGTTCTACATTCTGAAGAGATTACATATGGGCCACGAGGCCCATCTGTACGAAGGCTCCTCTAGGTGTTGGTGGTGAGGAGGGAGTCTTCCTGTCAATTGGTTGCCCCCGGATGGCTGTCCGAAGGCTTACAAAAACTTGTGATTGCAGATGTTCGATTGCTGGCCAGAGAATGAGAACTGAATTCTGAAAGGCACTGCTGCGGTGTAGGGTACCACAGTCAGTAAGCAGTTGCCCAAATCTATCACTGCTCTGGCCACACAGCCTAACACTTACTTTCTCTCTCTCTCTCTCTCTCTCTCTCTCTCTCTCTCTCTCGCCAAAGTGTCTCGATTCGTGATTTTTCGCTTCTTTTATACTACTCGTGACATCAGAGGCATGACGCCCAGCCAATCACTGGGCGATCTATGGCCAATCAGCGTGCAGCTAAGAAGGGTGAGGACGCTATCACATGATGGACATTCTCTCTATGCATTCAGTACATACATGCGATTACGACATCCCAGTAATATTTTGAAAATAATTTCAATGGGCTAATTAAGGATCACTCGGCCATTTCTGAAATTATGTGTACCAACTCGGTACACCATAGTATGCATTCTCTCCCAACGCTGACACATGTTGTCAGTGAAACTCTGATGCGATCTCACGGACTTAGCCGTTTCATAGAAACCTCTCTGATATGGCTTTAAACATGCATACTATCCTACCCAGGGGGGGCGTGCTTGGAACGTGCCCGGAGTGGTCGTTCCATATCTAGCTGAGCTGGGATGGTCCGTATCCGTTTAGCCGATCCGCGCTACAATGACGATGGTGTCAACAAAGTTAAGTTTTTGTGTTTAGCGAAACGTCCCAGCTTATATTTCAGGATCAGTTAATCCTATTGCAATTCAACGTGGCTATGTGATTGCCTAGCTGTTAGGAAACAGCATGGTGATATTGAGGTCACAAGGTCAAAGGTCAAAGTCACTGTGATCTTGATACAAAAGTGTTTTTTAAATTTGAGGTTTTTGCGGTTAGCCAACCTTCACAGATTATATTTCAGGATTGGTTAATCCTATTGGAACTAAATTTGGATACATTGTTACCTATAATGTTAGGAAGCAGCATATGCTTAAACTGCAGTCACAATGTCGAAGGTCAGGGTCATTGTGATATCTACAAAACTGTGTTATTTTTAAATGGTAAGTTTTTGGGCTTAGCAAATCATATCATGTTTTATTCCGGGATTGCTTAACCCTAATTGAACACAACTTGGGTACATGCTTAATTAAACCAAGCAGATACAGGATGGTGACATGGAGGTCACCAGGTCAACGGTCAAGGCCATTCTAATATTGCTATTTGTTTGACCTCTGCTTTTTCAACCGTAAGTTTTCCCCATCAGCAAACCATTTATGTTTCAGGATTGGTTAATCCTATTGGAACTAAGCTTGAATACATGGTTAGGCCTACCTATAATGTTAGGAAGCAGCATGATACCACAGAGGTCACAAGGGCAAAGGTCAATGCCACTGTGACAAACAGGAGACAGGCGAGACATTTAATTCCGCGAAATTCTTGTTTTGAATAGAAACAACATAAACAGAAATAACACAACTTACAACATAAGTGCCTATTCCATAACTTCCCAAGTATATCGACAAGGTGGGTCAGTCCTATCAATCATGAAAGAATACACTGAATTGAAAATCATAATTGTCTCAGTACGCCAAGTAAATTGACAAGGTGGGTTGGTCCTACCAATCACGAAATGTATTAATGAGGCCGGTCCACCCCACCAGCTAAAACTGCTATGATGTTCCGGGTCCACATTTTATTACTAGGCCACAGCCAACCTATAATGTAATACTCTCATCCGCAACAAGCCGGGTCATGTGGGCTTGTCCTACCAGCCCCACAAGCACATAAACAACTATTGTAATAATGTAAACATACTGCTAGGGTGGGTATGTCCTACCATTTAAGTAAGCTAATTATGCGAGTCAGCCTTACCACCCCCAACAGTTCGCTAGGTGAGTTCTTGCTGTATTTAAGTCCTATGTTTTAGTACCAGGTACCGGCCAACATATTATATGTATCTCCACACATATTAATCTGGAAGAATACACCGAACTGTAATCGTAACTGTCACAGCCCACAAGTAAATTGACAAGGAGGATTGGTCCTACCAATGACGAAGCATTTATTAATCCATGACAGGTGGGCGTGTCCTACCATCCATATGAGGCTACATGTTCACTGATAAGGTGGGTCTGTCCTATCATTCAACCAAGCTTGCAAGGAAGGTCAGGCTTTCCACCCACACGATGTAAATATATGTATATATTGAACATTTGACAAATTAATGCTTAATGTAAGTGGCTGAGCCAGGTGGGATTGCCTTACCAGCCCTTCAAGCCACATCATGAAGAACCAGCGGTTCCTGCACTTCGATAAGGTGGGTCTGTCCTACCAGATCAAGGATGTATATATGTGCATTGTAAATTGTACATATACCCTGATAACGCAGCTTACTGGGCCGATGCTGGGCCGATACCGGGACAATGCTGAAAGTATCGGCACGGTATCGGCCCAGCAGCAGCCCAGTATGCTGCGTTCAGCAACCCTATAATACAAAGAGTAAATAAAGAAATTCAACCATTATCCACGCATTGCGCAACCAACCACAGTAATGAAAAAAAAATTAGATCCGCAATAGGCCAAACATGGTTTATGGTTTCCAACGTCGCAATAGATGATGATGATGATGATGATGATGATGATGATGATGATGATGATGATGATGATGATGATGATGATGAAATAGCTAAAGGGCACAGCTGTCCTTGCCACCACCCCACCCAGCCCTTCCCCCCCCCCACACCCCACCCAACAATTTGACGGAAAGCTGCTAGTTGCTGCTATAGGTAGCAATAACAATTTTTAGTAAACTAATTGTTATATACATCTTTGTTTTCACTTGCACCGTAGCAAACATACAACTGTCATTGAACCATGCTAGACACTTATTACGCGCACTTACCTTGGAAGCCAGCAGAAGAATGACTAGCATTAGCTTTACGAGAATGGTGTTATACGAAGACGATATAGAATCTGAAATAATGGTGGCTACAATTCTAGTTATTTAAAGTGTCCATAAAGTAACAAATAGTCCTAAATTTAGCTAGGATATGTATCTCTTACGAATAGATGATAACTTTAAGTTCGGCTCTGCGCATTTTACTTTTTATTTTTTTTGCGATAAATTCATTCATTCATTCATCCATTTTATTTTAGTATGATTTATTTATTTATTTATTTATTTATTTATTTATTTATTTATTTAGTTAGTTAGTTAGTTAGTTAGTTAGTTAGTTAGTTAGTTAGTTAGTTAGTTAGTTAGTTAGTTAGTTTTAGGTACTTAGTTAGTTATTTTGTAATGTATTTAGTTATTTATTTAGTTAGTTGGTTAATTCCTAATTTAATTTTAATTTATTTAATTTATTTAATTCAATTTAAATCCCAATTTTATTTGACATTTAATATATTTGGCTTTACATTACAATAGGTAATCTATCTGAATGTGGAGCCTATGTTTATTCTATGTAATTTTTATTAACAAAAAATATTTCGGTGTTAATTTATTTATTAAAATATTTATATTCTTAAAGCGCGCACCTGTTAAATTACGCGCCAATTCTCCAAGAACCGCCGGTTGTTATTGGATACGGCTCTTATCCAATAGCTGCACTCGTTTTAATCGAGGTCGGTAACGCATTCTTAGCAACCATTTCGTCACTACAACCGCGACCAAAACAAACCTCGGGAAATGGCGGCGCTTGAAAGGTTCGATTGGCTGGCAATAACGCGGCCAGGTTTGTTTGTCGCGCGCTGACTTATTGAAACGTCAACATGTAAACAAAAGTGTGTGCTTTAAATATGTTTATAATGCCAAGATATCGCTGGTAAGTTTTATTTTTTAACAATCCACACGTGGTAATACGAAGGTGATAGGAAAATGCACCGAAAATATAGATGCGCAATGTTACTGTAAGCAGCGTTGCAGAATCGATACACAGTGGGATGTTAGCTGTCACGCCGATAGACAAGCTTTGACTCGTTTCAATGTAATGGTTTTTATACGTTTTATGGTCTGTGCTACAGTTATCATTTGGGTGGATGGTTTCGGAGACAGTTAGGGAAATGTACCCTAATTCCGTGGAATCCCGAATTCCGTGGTAAACGGACTGAGTGTGAAAAACACTGCAGTGGTAGCAACAATATGTAGCAAAAGAATGTGTCATTTACCTGTTCCTGTGTCCTGAAATTACGTGCCCTGGCTGACCGATGACCATGGTGTGGTTAATAACAGGTGTCGACTTAACGTATAAAGTTTACTGGCCAACCGGGCCAGCAAAGTTCAAATGTAGCTGGTCTGACAGGGATATAAGGATTATAACTGGCCCGAAAGCTTCATTCACCTTTACAAGTTTTTGCAAATTAAAATTTTGATACATTGTATATGTAATATATCGTGCGGTCAAAATACACCATATTTGTATATTTAATCAATCAGTAAAGTAGCCTGTAAAACGCAATGATTTTGGACATGGTTTAGCTTGTTTTAAACATATTTTATTGTCAATTAATAGCAATGGGATTGAGTCACAAGTTAAACTGACTTAGATTCGACCTCTTTCCCAGTGGTTTAGCATTGCTTGCGACGCGTTATCAATCAGAAATGCCACCTCCATTCATTTGTTTGGGTCTATATTGCCAAAGCAGTACTGCAAAAACACTCGTTTTGAACGCACATATATATGCGAATCTGGGTCGTTTCGCCCCTTATCCCATTCGCACCCATACCGTTTCGCACCCTGTCCTGTTCGCCCCCTATTTCCGTTCGCCTAGGCCGTTTCGCCACCTGTATAGACATGTGCATTATAAGTTAATAAGGAGATAATAAGGAGATAGGTAATTCAGAGAAACTGATATCTATATATAATATAATAAATGTTTGACGGGAATAGGATAGTTTTGTAATGTATGTGGTCTCTTGAACACATTCTATGATGACTAACTGTGCTTGGCCGTATGGAAATCAGATATTAATGATGTTTGGCTTCTGAACTTATTTGTAATTAGATGATAGGCATAGCCTAACATTGTAGGATTATGCCGCCAAAACGTCACTCATCCCATTGCCTGAATAAGTTTTCCCGAACATGTTTATACATTTGCATGGTTTCCTGCCTGGTTCAGTTATGCCGCCTGAAGATTACTCATTATTCATCAAATATACTGTACACAACTTGTAGTCCATACATTACACTAAATCATCTGCATTGCATTTCGTCCATCCATCCATCCCCAGCCCGCCCGCTCATCAGTCCGCGAGCCCTTCTCCTTCGATCAATACTCACCATTCTATTACTTCTGATACAGCTAGCCTGGATAGCTGGGCCCTAGGACTATAGACGTAGTAAGCTTTACCGACTCCTGGAACCGGGTACTCGGCTCCCAACTGCCGAGTACCCGGTTGCCATGAAGGTCATTCTTGTTTCTCCTTCGATCAATACTCACCATTCTGTTACTTCTGATATACAGCTGGCCCTGACAGCGGCTCTAGGATTATAGACTTAGAAAGCTTTACCGACTCCTGGGAACCGGGTACCCGGCTCCCCACTGCCGAGTACCCGTTTACCATAGAGCTTATTCTTGTTTGCATAGCAACAAGTGCAATACATGCTTTTCGCATTAAGGATTTTAGTGTTTTTTAAAAGAATCTAAGTCTTTAATCAGTGATAGTTTGTGTGTTCTGAAAGGATAACTAAGGACTATGGAGAATACCGCCCAAGATAACCAGGTTGTATTGTTCTTTATATCCATAGTTAAAAGACTTAGGTCTCTAAATTTCGTTGTGTCGCATGTTCCAATTTCTAACCCCATAGAATCTGGGACGTGTGCTAGCAACGATATATGCCAGACGATCGCCTTCTTTAAACCCCAACAGGCGATCGGCAGATATGAAAATAGGTGTTTGCTACGGTATTTCTAACACGAATATCGGCTGACGTCGTTCTCCGTAGAATCCGAGCGGGTGACGTCACACCCGGTCGCTCGGATGTTTATGTGAAGAAAATTTTTTTCATTAATCGCGCATCTTGTTCTGGTTGCTGCGTACTAAAAATGGTACCGGAAACTTTAGAATGATCAAGTTTACGTGCAATCACGATCGGTTTGCAATGATCGGTGGTTTCAAAATTCTTGAGTAGATGCGTGGTCTGCGGTTTTACCGTGTGGGACAGCAGTTGTTATACATTTTGTTGTTTTCTTCACATATCGTGCTGCGTTCGTTAGGAGTATAATTTATATTGATTAGTAAATATACCCTGAATGCTATGCGATATGATTCCTGGAGCCGTTACACATCCTGTAGGATCTATTATGTGTGTGTTGTGCCCGCCGCGTTCTTGTCGTCATAATCAATGCGATCGTTGTTGTAACGTGGCGGGGTGGGGTGCGGGAGGTTACGGTTAATTTATGAGTCAAAATATTTGAAAATTAATTGTCTGCCTTCCATCCGTGTCTCGTTCCGCTTGTTTATTGTAGGTTTGTGCTTATTTTATAGGCCAAGCCAGCCCCGCCATCATGTGACGACTGCCATAAGTTTGTCCGTGTAATGTTCAAGGACCATGTCTGTTTTAGGTGTGCCCTGTGTAATATAGATCATAGGTGTAATGTTTGTGCAGTGTGGTCCGTCGAAACGATGGTTAAGTTCCTTGCCCAGAAGGACTTGGCTGGGTCTGACGCGGGGTCAGGCGGTCCGAGAGGAAATCATGGAGCGCCCGGTTCGGCCGGTGGGGGTGCTCCACGTCCCCAGCTGGAGGTGGCGGAGATGGCACCGCCGGCGTGGTTTGGTCCGGCTATGCAGGGTTTTCTGCATAGCGTTCTGCCCACGCTGGTGTCGTCCCTGCTACCAAAGGTTGGGGGGCAGTTTCTCCCCATGCCTGGTACGGATCCTGTCTTCGGACAGGATTCTGGACTGGTTACCGAGGGGGCCGTCTCTCTGCGGCCACCTCCGGGTGGTCCAGTAGCGGTGGCCGGTCCGTCAGGTGTGGGAGCCGTCCGCCAGGACGGCTCCACGGTTTATTCGTCTAGTGACGGCTCTTCGGAGTCTGAAGACGATGAGGCCGAGGAGGAGAGGTTGCTGCGGCCCGTGAAGCCGCAGGTGGAGAATATGGAGGTTGATTCCGTCCTGGACGGAACCGGCCTCCATTTGTCTGGTTTGGCGCAAGCCAGGTCAGCGGCTCCGCCTGCGGCTGAGGCCAATCCGTTACCGTGCACCGGTTCCGCGCGGCTTGGTTTGTCACCAGCCGTCAGGGGAACCGGTGTGCCGGGCCAGGCGTGGTACTCACCTATCTCGCCTGGTCCGGCAGCCGGACATGGGGTGCCGTTGGCGCCCGTGGCCGGCTATGGTTCCGCGACGGTTACGGGTCCGTACGGTTTTCCGTGCGGACCTACCCCATGGACCGGAGTGTTTCATGGGGTGGCGGCGGAACCATGTGGTAGCGGAGTGCCTGGCGTGTCAGCCGTGGCTCCTGGCCGGGAGGCCATGGCTGGCAGACCCGTAAGCATGTCAACGGGTGACGTGTTTGCGGGGGTATCTTCTTCGGAGTTAGACTGGTCTGATGCTCTGGCGTGGCTAGCCAGAGTTGACCCGTCTGTGGTTTCGGCCACGGCCGATGAAGATGCGCCCCGTCCGTCGGTTGCGTCGATTAGGACGGGGATTTTGCCCGCGGCCCGGATCCAGTCAGTGGGACTGGATCCACGGTTCATTGATTTGTTGGATGCTATTTATAGCAAACAACTAATGACCAAGGGTCAGCTCCCTGCGGCCTCCAGGGAGGTGCGGGCAAGGTGCCGTATTCCGCGGGGTGAATACGACAGGTATGGTGTAGTCCCGTCGGTCACGGAGGATGACCGATGGGTACTGGGCGTCCAAAGTGCCGGTTCGGGTGGTCCCGGTCCGGCACTAGTGGATAAGGCCCAGGTACACCGGGAAGAAGTCCTGGCCCTATGCGATGAGGGTGTGAGGGCAGCCATGAGCGCTGTCAATCACTCCTATCGTCTACTTCAGTCGGTGTGGGCTGAAGCGGGGGCAGGCCACCCTGTGCCACCTGTGGCGCTATCGTGCGTTAATGACGGCTTGGTGCTGTCAATGGACGCATTGGCAAGGGTGCAAGCGCGTGTGACGAAGTCCAGGAGGCAAATGGTCATTGACCATATGCGTCCGGCTACGGCAGTCAAGGAGCGTCTTCTTGGGACGCCCCTGACAGGGCCTAGCATCTTTGGTGGCCAAGCGCGGGCCATCTTAGAGGACACCGCCAGTATTGCGCAGAATCGGTTAGCGGTAAATCTACAGCTAGAGCTAGTGCGGCAAGCGCACGCACTAGGGGCTGTGGGTAAGCCGCTAACAGTACAGCCTTCAAAGAAACAGAAAAAGCATAAGGGCAAGGCGAAAGCCAGGCCTATTGCGACGTCTGTTTCGGCTGGGTTTTCGGAGCCGCCGCCGGCGAAGAAACCCAGGAAGGCTGTAGAGGCGCCTACCCTCCCCAATGTTGCTCCGGACCGCCTTAGAGGTGGTAAGGGCAAGGGGAAGGGTAAGGGTAAGGCCTCAAAGGGCGGACAGAAGGGGCCGAAGCGTACCTGAGGGTACGCAAGCTCCCTTCATATCCGCCTGGACCGCACCTGTGCGACAGGAACAGCGGTGCCAGTTATACCCGTCGTGCCTAGAACGAAATGGTTCTCACTCTCTCTCGTTAAGAAAGGGGGGGGGCGGACTGCGAGCCGGACAACCCCGTTAGACGTCGAGGCGTCTATGGTGGGTGGAAGGCTCATGCGTTTCGTCGAGGCTTGGCGAGGTGTGACGTCAGACAGTCTGGTCCTGGGATGGTTATCCCAGGGTTACATGCCGGAGTGGTGGGACTTTCCGCCACAAAATCTGTCTTTGGCACCAGTCTGGACACCCGTACCAAGGGAGCCAGACAAGTTAGAAGCCGTTCAAAAGGAAGTGTCGGGTTTGCTTCTGAAGGGAGCAATAAAACCAGCAAACCGGAACACTCCAGGCTTCTATTCAAACATGTTCCTTGTCCCCAAGAGCACGGGGGGATGGAGACCCATACTCAATCTCAGGCCATTAAATTGGTTTATCCATACGCCTCGGTTCCAGATGGAAACACCGAGGTCGGTAATGGCGGGATTGAGGAAAGGAATGTGGTGTGTATCGATCGATCTGAAAGATGCATATTTCCACATTCCGATCAATCGGAGTTGGCACAGGTTTCTGAGATTTGCGTTTCAGAATCAAGTATGGGAGTTTACAGTTCTCCCGTTTGGCCTGTCGACAGCTCCGAGGGTTTTCACAAGAGTGGTCCTTGCGGTGACAGCGTTTCTCAGAAAAGAGAACGTGGCGCTACACACCTACATAGACGACTGGCTGCTCAAGGCAGACTCGGCAGCCAGGTTGAACGTGGATACTGCTCTGACTCTGAAGTTACTTTCAGATCTAGGCTGGTTAGTCAACGAGGAGAAATCCGAGTTGACACCCACTCAACATTTCGTTTATTTGGGGATGCGATTCGACCTCGAGGAGGGCAGGGTTTACCCGTCAGAGCCCAGAGTGGTGTCTCTGTTAGCCATCCTCGGGAGTTTTCGAGTGGGAAACCACATTCAGGCGAGGCGGTTCCTTCAGATGCTGGGCATGATGGTCTCCATGGAGCAGGTTATCCCGTACGCTGCTCTAATGCGAAGACCTATCCAGTTGTATCTGATGTCTCTGTGGAAACAGAGAACAGAACCCCTGTCAAAACTGGTGCCAGTTTTGGAGCCGATAATGTCGCATCTTCTATGGTGGAAACAGCGTCAGAATCTCCTAATAGGGGTTTCGCTGCACCTACCCCACCCCCAGCTGTCCGTTTACACGGATGCATCGCTGGAAGGGTGGGGTGCCTGCCTGGGAGAACACCAGGTCTCGGGCACATGGACTCTCCCGGAGAGTCAGCTGCATATCAATCTGTTGGAAATGATGGCAGTGGAACTGGCGTCGGAAGAATTCCTTCCGATGATCAGGGGCAAGGTGATATTGATACGGTCGGACAATTCGACAGTAGTATCATATATAAATCGCCAAGGAGGGACCAGGTCGCCCACCCTGTGCATCAGGGTGTGGCACTTGATTCAATGGTGCAGGAATTACTCGGTTGTTTTGAAAGCAGCTCATATTCCTGGCCGATTGAACATTCTGGCGGATGCTTTGTCTCGCAGACAGAGAATCCTGCCAACAGAATGGTCCCTCAACCCTCCAGTTCTACGACGGATCTTCGAGCATTGGGGCAAACCCAACGTGGACTTGTTCGCCACAAAGGAAAATGCTCAAATCATGACATATGTCTCGCCGATTCCAGATCCAAATGCCGTCGATACAGACGCTCTGGCGATAAGCTGGAGAGGGATGCACGCTTACGCGTATCCACCCACCATTCTTCTACCGAAGGTATTGGTGAAGGTCAGGGAGGAACCGTGTCTGGTCCTGCTAATAGCGCCGTATTGGCCGAGCAGGGCGTGGTTCACGGATCTTCTAGATCTGCTGGTGGAAAATCCTGTGCAGTTGCCCGAGATTCCGAACATAATCTCCCAGGCCAAGGGACGCTTCCTACACGAGCGTACCGAAATGTTCAAATTGACTGCGTGGATGTTGTCAAACAACGTTCCACGTCGGAAGGCTTTTCTCGACAGGCTGCTGATTTCATCGCGGCTGCGAGAAGGAGGTCAACCTTCAAGTCATATAACAACAAGGTTAACAGATTTGCAGACTGGTGTGAAGAAAAGGGTATTGATACCTTTCAATCCACTATTCAGCAAATAGCAGACTTTCTCTGTGAGCTGTTCTTTACAGGACTAGCTCCCGTCACAATTGCTGGATACAAGTCAGCTTTGGCATCAGTTATCCCTTGTCTAGCCAACAGGGATAGTCCAGAGGTGGCCCAGTTAAACGTGATGTTGAAGGGAATGAGCAATCTCCGCCCGAGACAACCGGTAGTCATTCCAGCCTGGAGTCTATCTTTAGTGCTTAATGTACTGGCCAAGCACCCATTCGAACCGTTGCGTTCGGCTAGTCTAAAGCATTTGACTCTAAAGGCGGTCTTTCTATTGGCAGCTTCCTCAGCTAGAAGGCGCAGTGAGATCCATGCGCTTTCGGCAGAGAGGAACCGATTTATTGTTTCTGGAGAAGGTCTGCGTCTTCTGCCAAGAGCAGAATTTATGTCAAAGAACCAATCTTTGAGATATCCCGGCAAACCGATCATTATACCGAAGTTAACCAGGTTTGATCGTGATGCCAGTGTCTGGTGCCCGGTCCGTGCTTTGACTAAGTACAAGAAACGGACTGACTCGTTACGGTCGAACGATAGACATCTGTGGATCTGCCATAAAAAGCCTTATGGCGCCGCATCCATGGATACTATCTCTCGTTGGGTGGTCGAATGCATTCAGACTACTCATGAGATGGCGACTGGGCACCAGGTGCAGGGCGTAAGGGCACACGATGTTAGAGGAATAGCCGCCTCGACCGCCCTTTACAATGGTGTTCCGTTAGAGGACATCATGGCCGTTGCACAATGGCACTGTGAGTCCTCATTTACGGATTACTATATGAGGGATGTGTCAGACTCAGCCAATCCACTCGCTTTAGCTGTTTTGAAACGATAGTTAGTGACCACACTGCTTTTCCCCTTTTTTCACTTTGGTAAGAAAAGAACCTAAAGCAGGCATGGTCAAGCGAGAGGATGTCAACCAGATTGTGTCACTGATGGCCGAACCGGTGTATGGTTGTAGGCGGTACGTCTGAAGTCCTGTTATCATAAGGTAATTCAACAAGTGAGAGTTTTTTGTATTATGTATATGTATCATGTTCATTCATCGTATATATTCATGCTCATTCCCAGGCTAATACAAGCGATATGCAGGGAGTAGTTAACCCTCTTGGCATATTGGTGTTTCAGGCGAGATACATGTTCGTTAGTTCTCTCCCTTTTCTTAGGAGGAAAAAGGGGGGGGGGCTGTGACGCGAATGTGATTCGGTTCCGTGAACTTGACGGTCCTTTTAGGTCTCCGTTAGTCAAGTTTGAAGTCTAAAATCTTTCTCCAAGGGGCAAAATTAGCATGTATGGCTTGCCCCTTCCCACCAGGTTACTGATCAAATCTGGTGTATATCAGAAGTAACAGAATGGTGAGTATTGATCGAAGGAGAATGCAGGAAATGTCAATTTCCCTTTCTCCGAGATCTAACAATACTCACCATTCTGTTACGGACCCAGCCTCCCAGCCCCACGGAGGCAAGCCATAGTTTTCTCTTGTTTGGTGGCTATGCAAACAATATGAGCTCTATGGTAAACGGGTACTCGGCAGTGGGGAGCCGGGTACCCGGTTCCCAGGAGTCGGTAAAGCTTTCTAAGTCTATAATCCTAGAGCCGCTGTCAGGGCCAGCTGTATATCAGAAGTAACAGAATGGTGAGTATTGTTAGATCTCGGAGAAAGGGAAATTGACATTTCCTGCATTGCATAGCAACAAGAGACACATGTTTTTTTGCAGTTGGAAGTCTAGAGATTATATTAAGTCTTTTTTCTGTGTAATTGTGATAGCTTTGTGCGCTCTCTAAGGATATATTGGATTACCATGGATGCAGCCGATGATAACCAGGTCGTATATTTCCATGTTATTCCATAGTTAAAAGACGTAGGTCTTCAAAATTTCTTCAGTGTCGCATGTTCCAATTTCTAACCCCAAAGAATCTGGAGCGTGTGTTAACAACGAAATATGCCAGATGATTGCCTTCCTTTAAACCCCAACAGGCGATCGGCAGATATGAAATAAGGTGTTGGCTTGACGGTGTTTTAACACGAAAATCGGCTGATGTCGTTCTCCATAAGATCCGAGCGGGTGACGTCACACCCGTGTTGCTCGGATGTTTATGTGAAGAAAATTTTTTAATTAATTCGCGCATCTTGTTCTGGGTGCTGCGTACTAAAAATGGTACCAGAAAAACTTTGGAATTTTCAAGTTTTGCGTGTTATCACGATCTGTTTGCAATGATCAGTGGTTTCAAAATTCTTGATTTAGATGTGTGGTCTGCGGTTTTACCGTGTGCTACAGCAGTTTGTTTACATTTTGTTGTTTCTTCACGTATCGTTTTGGCTTTCGTTAGGAGTATAATTTATATTGATGGTAAATATACCCCGAATGCTATGCGTTATGATTCCTGGTTCCGTTATACATCCTGGAGGATCAATTATGGGTGTATTTAATGCCCGCTTCGTTCTTGTCATTATAGTCAATACGATCATTTCTGTAACGTTGCGGGAGGGTTACAGTTAATTTATGGTCAAATTATTTGAGAATTAATTGTCTGCCTTCCATCCGCTTGCTTATTGTAGGTTTGTGCTTATTTATAGGCTAAGCCAGCCCCGCCATCATGTGACGAGTGCCACAAGTTCGTACGGGTCCTATTTAAGGACCATGTCTGCTTTAGATGTACTGCATGTAACCTTGATAGTAGGTGTAATGTGTGTGCAGTGTGGTCCGCGGATATGATGTTGAAGTTCCTTGCCCAGAAGGATTTGGCGGGGTCAGGCAGTCCGGGGTTAAATCGTGGAGCGTCCGGTTCGGCCGGTGGGGGCGCTCCACGTCCTCGGCTGGAGGTGGCGGAGATGGCACCGCCGGTGTGGTTTGGTCCGGCTATGCAGGGCTTTCTGCATAGCATTCTGCCCACGCTGGTGTCATCCCTGCTGCCGAAGGTTGTTGGGCAGTCTCTCCCCATGCTTGGTACGGGCCCTGTACTTGGACAGGGTTCTGGACTGGTTACTGAGGGAGCCATCTCGTGCGGCCCCCCCCCTGGCAGTCCCGTCGGGCTCCGGCCTGACAGGTTCTGTCTCTCTGCACCCACCTCCGGGTGGTCCAGTAGCGGTGGCATGGGAGCCGTCCGCCACAGCGGACCCACGGTTTCTTCATCTAGTGACGACTCTTCGGGGTCTGAAGACGAGGAGGAGAGGTTGCTGCGGCCTGTGATGCCACGGGTGGGGAAGATGGGGGTCGATTCCGTCCTGGACGGAACCGTCCTCCATCTGTCTGGCAGCAGCTCCGCCCGTGGTTGAGGCCAATCTGGTAACGGGCACCGGTCCCGTGATGGTTGGTGTGATGCCAGCCGACACAGTGACGGGTGTGCCGGGCCAGGCGTGGTACTCATCTATCTCGCCTGGTCCGGCGGTCAGACGTGGGGTGCCGTTGGCGCCCGTGTCTGGCCATGGTTCCGCATCTGCTATGGGTCCGCACAGTTTTCCGTGCGGGCCTACTCCATGGACTGGTGTGTTCCATGGGGTGGCGGCGGAACCGTATGGTACCGGAGTTCCTGGCGTGTCAGCCGCGGCTCCTAGTCGGGAGGCCGTGGCTGGTAGGTCCGTGAACGCGTCAACGGGTGACGTGTTCACGCGTGTGTCCTCCTCGGAAGTAGACTGGTCAGAGGCTCTGGCTTGGCTAGCCAGGGTTGACCCATCTGTGGTTTCAGCCACAGCTGAGGAGGATGCGCCCCGTCCGTCGGTTGCATCGATTAGGACGGGGATCTTGCCCGCAGGCCGCATCCAGTCCGTTGAACTGGATCCACGGTTTATCGAGTTGCTAGAGGCTATTTTTAGCAAGCAGCTCATGACCAAGGGCCAGCTCCCTGCGGCCTCCAGGGAGGTGCGGGCGAGGTGTCGTATTCCACGGGGCGAATACGACAGGTATGGTGTGGTACCATCGGGTACGGAGGATGACCGATGGGTTCTGGGTGTCCAGAGTGCTGGAGCGGGTGGCCCCGGTCCGGCACTGGTGGACAAGTCCCAGTCACACCATGAGGAAGTCCTGTCCCTATGTGATGAGGGTGTGAGGGCAGCTATGAGTGCTGTCAACCACTCTTATCGCCTTCTTCAGTCGGTGTGGGCTGAAGCGGGGGCAGGCCACCCTGTGCCACCTGTGGCGCTTTCGTGCGTAAATGATGGCCTGGTGCTGTCTATGGACGCGCTGGCAAGGGTGCAGGCGCGTGTTACAAAGTCCAGGAGGCAAATGGTTCTTGACCATATGCGTCCGGCTACGGCCGTCAGGGAGCGTCTTCTTGGGACGCCCCTGACAGGTCCTAGCATCTTCGGTGGCCAGGCGCGGGCCATCCTAGAGGACACTGCTAGCATTGCGCAGAATCGGTTGGCGGTAAACTTACAGCTGGAACTAGTGCGACAAGCGCATGCACTAGGGTCTGTGGGGAAACCGCTAACGGGACAACCTTCAAAGGAGCAGAAGAAGCATAAGGGCAAGGCGAAAGTTAGGCCTGTTGCGACTTCTGCTTCAGCTGGGGTTTCAGAGCCGCCGCCGGCGAAGAAGCCCAGGAAGGTTGTAGAGGCGCCTACCCTCCCCAATGTTGCTCCTGACCGCCCTAGAGGCGGGAAGGGGAAGGGTAAGGGTAAGGCCTCAAAGGGCGGACAGAAGGGGCCGAAGCGTACCTGAGGGTACGAAAGCTCCCTTCATATCCGCCTGGACCGCGCCTGTGTGACAGGAACAGCGGTGCCAGTTATACCCGTCGTGCCTAGAACGAAATGGTTCTCTCTCTCTCTCGTTAAGAAAGAGTGGGGGGGCGGACTGCGAGCTGGACAACCCCGTTAGACGTCGAGGCGTCTATGGTGGGTGGAAGGCTCATGCGTTTCGTCGAGGTTTGGCGAGGTGTGACGTCAGACAGTCTGGTCCTGGGATGGTTATCCCAGGGTTACATGCCGGAGTGGTGGGACTTTCCGCCACAAAATCTGTCTTTGGCACCAGTCTGGACACCCGTACCAAGGGAGCCAGACAAGTTAGAAGCCGTTCAAAAGGAAGTGTCGGGTTTGCTTCTGAAGGGAGCAATAAAACCAGCAAACCGGAACACTCCAGGCTTCTATTCAAACATGTTCCTTGTCCCCAAGAGCACGGGGGGATGGAGACCCATACTCAATCTCAGGCCATTAAATTGGTTTATCCATACGCCTCGGTTCCAGATGGAAACACCGAGGTCGGTAATGGCGGGATTGAGGAAAGGAATGTGGTGTGTATCGATCGATCTGAAAGATGCATATTTCCACATTCCGATCAATCGGAGTTGGCACAGGTTTCTGAGATTTGCGTTTCAGAATCAAGTATGGGAGTTTACAGTTCTCCCGTTTGGCCTGTCGACAGCTCCGAGGGTTTTCACAAGAGTGGTCCTTGCGGTGACAGCGTTTCTCAGAAAAGAGAACGTGGCGCTACACACCTACATAGACGACTGGCTGCTCAAGGCAGACTCGGCAGCCAGGTTGAACGTGGATACTGCTCTGACTCTGAAGTTACTTTCAGATCTAGGCTGGATAGTCAACGAGGAGAAATCTGAGTTGACACCCACTCAACATTTCGTTTATTTGGGGATGCGATTCGACCTCGAGGAGGGCAGGGTTTACCCGTCAGAGCCCAGAGTGGTGTCTCTGTTAGCCATCCTCGGGAGTTTTCGAGTGGGAAACCACATTCAGGCAAGACGGTTCCTTCAGATGCTGGGCATGATGGTCTCCATGGAGCAGGTTATCCCATACGCTGCTCTAATGCGAAGACCTATCCAGTTGTATCTGATGTCTCTGTGGAAACAGAGAACAGAACCCCTGTCAAAACTGGTGCCAGTTTTGGAGCCGATAATATCGCATCTTCTATGGTGGAAACAGCGTCAGAATCTCCTAATAGGGGTTTCGCTGCACCTACCCCACCCCCAGCTGTCCGTTTACACGGATGCATCGCTGGAAGGGTGGGGTGCCTGCCTGGGAGAACACCAGGTCTCGGGCACATGGACTCTCCCGGAGAGTCAGCTGCATATCAATCTGTTGGAAATGATGGCAGTGGAACTGGCATTGGAAGAGTTCCTTCCGATGATCAGGGGCAAGGTGATATTGATACGGTCGGACAATTCGACAGTAGTATCATATATAAATCGCCAAGGAGGGACCAGGTCGCCCACCCTGTGCATCAGGGTGTGGCACTTGATTCAATGGTGCAGGAATTACTCGGTTGTTTTGAAAGCAGCTCATATTCCTGGCCGATTGAACATTCTGGCAGATGCTTTGTCTCGCAGACAGAGAATCCTGCCAACAGAATGGTCCCTCAACCCTCCAGTTCTACGACGGATCTTCGAGCATTGGGGCAAACCCAACGTGGACTTGTTCGCCACAAAGGAAAATGCTCAAATCATGACATATGTCTCGCCGATTCCAGATCCAAATGCCGTCGATACAGACGCTCTGGCGATAAGCTGGAGAGGGATGCACGCTTACGCGTATCCACCCACCATTCTTCTACCGAAGGTATTGGTGAAGGTCAGGGAGGAACCGTGTCTGGTCCTGCTAATAGCGCCGTATTGGCCGAGCAGGGCGTGGTTCACGGATCTTCTAGATCTGCTGGTGGAAAATCCTGTGCAGTTGCCCGAGATTCCGAACATAATCTCCCAGGCCAAGGGACGCTTCCTACACGAGCGTCCCGAAATGTTCAAATTGACTGCGTGGATGTTGTCAAACAACGTTCCACGTCGGAAGGCTTTTCTCGACAGGCTGCTGATTTCATCGCGGCTGCGAGAAGGAGGTCAACCTTCAAGTCATATAACAACAAGGTTAACAGATTTGCAGACTGGTGTGAAGAAAAGGGTATTGATACCTTTCAATCCACTATTCAGCAAATAGCAGACTTTCTCTGTGAGCTGTTCTTTTCAGGACTAGCTCCCGTCACAGTTGCTGGATACAAGTCAGCTTTGGCATCAGTTATCCCTTGTCTAGCCAACAGGGATAGTCCAGAGGTGGCACAGTTAAATGTGATGTTGAAGGGAATGAGCAATCTCCGACCGAGACAACCGGTAGTCATTCCAGCCTGGAGTCTATCTTTAGTGCTTAATGTACTGGCCAAGCACCCTTTCGAACCATTGCGTTCGGCTAGTCTAAAGCATTTGACTCTAAAGGCGGTCTTTCTATTGGCAGCTTCCTCAGCTAGAAGGCGCAGTGAGATCCATGCGCTTTCGGCAGAGAGGGACCGATTTATTGTTTCTGGAGAGGGTCTGCGTCTTCTGCCAAGAGCAGAGTTTATGTTAAAGAACCAATCTTTGAGATATCCCGGCAAACCGATCATTATACCGAAGTTAACTAGGTTTGATCGTGATGCCAGTGTCTGGTGCCCGGTCCGTGCTTTGACTAAGTACAAGAAACGGACTGACTCGTTATGGTCGAACGATAGACATCTGTGGATCTGCCATAAAAAGCCTTATGGCGCCGCATCCATGGATACTATCTCTCGTTGGCTGGTTGAATGCATTCAGACTACTCATGAGATGGCGACTGGGCACCAGGTGCAAGGTGTAAGGGCACACGATGTCAGAAGAATAGCCGCCTCGACCGCCCTTTACAATGGTGTTCCGTTAGAGGACATCATGGCCGTTGCACAATGGCTCTGTGAGTCCTCATTTACGGATTACTATATGAGGGATGTGTCAGACTCAGCCAATCCACTCGCTTTAGCTGTTTTGAAACGATAGTTAGTGACCACACTGCTCTTCACCCTTTTTTTCACTTTGGTAAGAAAAGAACCTAAAGCAGGCATGGTCAAGCGAGAGGATGACATCCAGATTGTGTCACTGATGGCCGGACCAGTGAATGGTTGGAGGCGGTATGTCTGGAGTCCAATTATCATAAGGTAATTCAATAGTGAGAGTTTTTTTGTATTATGGATGTGTATCATGTTCATTCATCTTATATATTCATGCTCATTCCCAGGCTAATACATGGAATATGCAGGGAGCAATTAACCCTCTTGGCATATATGTGTTTCAGGCGAGATACATGTTCGTGAGTTCTCTCCCTTTTCTTAGGAGGAAAAAGGGGGCGGGGGGCGGTGATGCGAATGTGATTCGGTTCCGTGAACTTGACGGTCCTTTTAGGTCTCCGTTAGTTAAGTTTGAAGTCTAAAATCTTTCTCCAAGGGGCAAAATTAGCATTTATGGCTTGCCCCTTCCCACCAGGTTACTGATCAAATCTGGTGTATATCAGAAGTAACAGAATGGTGAGTATTGATCGAAGGAGAATGAAGGAAATGTCAATTTCCCTTTCTCCGAGATCTAACAATACTTACCATTCTGTTACGGACCCAGCCTCCCAGCCCCACGGAGGCAAGCCATAGTTTTCTCTTGTTTGGTGGCTATGCAAACAAATGAGCTCTATGGTAAACGGGTACTCGGCAGTTGGGACCCGAGTACCCGGTTCCCAGGAGTCGGTAAAGCTTTCTAAGTCTATAATCCTAGAGGCGCTGTCAAGGCCAGCTGTATATCAGAAGTAACAGAATGGTGAGTATTGTTAGATCTCGGAGAAAGGGAAATTGATATTTCCTTCAATACTTGACATTTCACAACAGACTCGGGGTCTGCAGCGAAAGAAAGAAAATTATATGGCGATTCGAGGGAGTAACTAGCTGATTTTCTCAATGACAAAGAAATGCGTTACCTCGCTATTGTTAGCTTGTTTATTGTAGCGCTTTGTGTTGTGATTAGTAATTATTCGACACGTGCATGGCACGGCGGGGATATACACACAATGAACACAGGTGTGAATCGATTATAATTGTACTCATGTACTGATATAATGCGACGGAAAAGTACACTTCAGATTTTTTAAAAACATGAAATTTTTGACGATTTTACGATCTTTCCTCGATTACATCGTAAAAATCGCGATTTTAAATATAAATCGAACTTCACGATTAAATCGAAAAATCGTGCAAGCCTATCAGACATAATGTCATATTAACCCTTTCAATGAAAAATCACTGAAAAAGTACATTCTTTACAATGGATATAGCATATGATGTTGAAAATTTTGAGCGTAATAAATTACTGGAAGCCATAGCTGCCTGTCTTCCAGTCATATTAATTTCAAAATATTCAAAAGCTTTCCCATTTATTTGCCCATAGATTGAGGTAAAATTCATGGGTCAGATATCAGTGAAAGTGTTAATGCAAAGTTCAACAACTTAACAAAAGTATAACAAAGATTATACTTAAAAGATAACTAACCTCATCTCTCGATAGCTATTCAGGTGAGCTGAGCAAATATGCCACTCATAAACTATGCAGGTAATTTTAAGCTTTTTATCATGCCGCTAAAGAAAGATATTTAGGCTTTAGTAGCTAAATATTGGTACGTTTCTACACCCTATGATGGCTGTCATGATTTACTTTTCAACCAATCAGAAAAAACCTAGCGTGCCTGCCTCTGTATATACGCTCGGTCATAGAGGTGCCAGATATAGTTTGGAAATTTCACATAAAATCAATCATACAGGTAAGCTGTTTAATATGTTTAAACAAATTTGACGAAGTCAGTCGAATTAGTTTCAAAATACTCCAAGGGATGAGTATTACATAATAAAGAATGTAGTGAATCGGCACTGACATGACATCACACACTATCGCTTGAGGAGACAAAATGGTGGTGATCACTGTTCAATATGTATGCAATATTACAAAGCAGATAATTGTGATACAGATAAGGGAATGTGACAGGATATGAATGATATGGAATCTATAAACAATAATCTATCGGTACAATACAACATCTGAGATGAGATAAGCATCCCTTTAATGAAATTTGAAATAAATGCTGTAGTAGTGCTGTGTTGAAGCAGTTCTGCCACAGCATCTTTGTGCCATGGCAAAATTGTCCGAATTTCAAGGACTGATGTACTGTATCTATTTAATGAGACAAGATTTGTTGATGTTTAACAATAGCGACACGCTTGTGAGAACATTAAAAGTAATTACCCTCAAAATCCCATGACCATGGAAAACACCTTACTGGATGATATACCCACATGAGAGCAGCCCATCGACAGCGCGTCACCATAATTTTTTCTCAGTCGGTCAAAAACGATCTATTCTGTGTTTAAGTTTGGGGCAATAAACTTTTGATGGAATGGAAGATTGTCGTCATTATGTGAGATTAGCAGTAACTGATAAAATACTAGATTAAGAACTTGATTCCATTTGAAGATAAGTCATTAACTGAATAAGTCAGTATTGTAACTTAGTGAGTGCCCTGATGCAAATACAATTGAAAATCACTGAGGGCATGTGCTGCCCTACATTGACAAAAGGAAGTATGTCCAAGAAATCATATTTTGAGAAAATAAATAAAATGCATTTATGGATAGCCCTGTGTCAATTTCCAGCACATTTCTGTCAAGGTTATATCAGAGCGACACATATGTGTTAAAGATTACCATTATTTAAAAGAAAATCAAAATTGGTTGCTTTTAAACAAATTATAGTGACATACTTCCTTTTGCCATTGTATATCTGTGTTTCTAGTGTTCAAATTCCAGACTAATCACACTTTACATCCTTTTGTCAGTGTAAATTCATATTTGCTCCATTTTGTAATTAAAGAAACGTAATGGGATAGATGAAAAGAGGGTTCTGTATCCAGTTTCTTCTTACAATAAACATATATACCATTCTTTTAGGTTTGAAAATACTAAAAATCGTTCGAGTCCAAAAATGTATTTTCAAGTAAACACAAAACAATATGCAAATGTGTTCCTACAACAAAACCAAATGATAAATTAAAAAAAAAATGTTAGTTTCATTAAATTATTTTCACATAAAAAATACATGACGTAAAGGTGTTTTTAGAAACAAAATGTCACATTCTCAACTAATTTTACAGTTTCGTTACATAATTTTAACAGAAAAACATTTCATTAGGCAATTTAGGTGAAAATACAAATATGATTATTTAAAGTAGGCTAAACTTAAACATCATGGCCTGAATCCAATAAGGAGGTTTAGCTAGACTTGGTTTAAGCTTTAAACCGGGTCTTAGACTAGCTATTACCAAGTTGTAAACCATATTTCGTACAATGAGAAATATACTTAAACTAACATGATTATGCGTAAAATATGATCGTCGTGGTATTTATGAATCAAATCTTTAGAACCTGGTAACAAATGATGGGTTAAACCGAGTAACAAGCTAAACTGAATACAGGTAGGCAGTCTAGGTAATAAATCTAGGAATCAATTAGCCCTAAATCTTTGACCTTATAAATTAGGCCTTATACGCCATATAATAATTGATTCGACATGCGCTCATGGCAAAATCTACTTCAAACCATTTACGGCATCGATGCTATTGAGAATTCTGAGTCCCATGTGGCTCAATCAGGCCATGCATAAAAATGTGGCGGTATGGTCAGGTGGGCTAAAAATTTCACACATTTTATTTTGTTTGCATACTTTTATATATTAACTCTATATTTAAAAGAGCATAGCATCGGATATACTATTTGCAAAGATATTTATTTATATTTTGCATTCTACGCTATAATAATAATAATAATAGTAATAGTGACTTTGCTTATTATCTTATTTTTAATGGAGCTGTAGCCTTATAGTCTAGTTCTAGGAAAACTGACCAATTCTTTAATTTAATAGCGGATCTGGTTTGTAGACCTGACTTGTAAATTATTAAATCATGTACTTTGGACAAACCATATTATATGTTTACAAGTAGACTGTGCTCAATAGTGCAAATCCATACCTTTTTATGCACTTGTTACATGCAGTGAGAGTGCCATGCATGACACATGAGCTAGACATATGCCCTTTTGATATGCAAATTAGATATCTTTGACTGAAGATATTTCATTGACAAAAGGAAGTATGTTCAGCATTTACAATGACAAAAGGGAGTATGTGTAATATACTTCCTTCTGTCAAAGAAATGCGGTTACTTCCTTTTGTCATTGAATTGTCTGTGATGGGGAAGACATACATCATTTTGTTATTTTGTAACAAAATCTTAAAAGAATTTTACATTGGCAATAGTTCCATTGAAAAGAGCAGGTCCAAATTAGGCAAGATGTGTCAAAATCTCAATTTTGAATTTTTTTTACTTACCCCTTTTGTCAGTGGAGAGCAGTGTGGAACTCAACAGTCACATGCCCTCATGCTTTTCGTGCTTAGGAAAAATATCAGTGCCTTGAATATTTATAAATCCATAGTTTGTTGATCTTTATCTCATATTGTGTAATACAAATGCAATAACAGAATGATGGTCACAGAATCTTGATAAATAACATCTTCATACAATATTTTATAATAATGCAAGTATGTGTAACGATTTATTATATGACATAGAATGCGAGCAGCCTAAGTTCAAGTTCAATTCACCCTAAGTTCAATGAGGGCACTCTGTTTTGATTATTAGCATTCCCTGATAGCATTCATCTCTAAATACAGTTATAACTACGTTTTCATCTCTAAATGTTAAGTTACAGCACTGTAAGTGATCATTTTGTGAAACACTTGACAGTCAACCTGAAGAATTTGGTACTTTACGGGCCTGCATCTATAAGTACTCATGGTCAGTATTTATTTTTTTTGCAACATATAATTTAATTGTTGAGTTGGTATTTACACGAATTTTGTAGTCAGTAAAGCTTAACAACAATACATATTTTTAACAGAATTAAATTTGCAAAAATCAGGCAATCTGACAGTACAATCGGGCAACCTAGTTTAAATGGTGTACCTGCCCCTGGGAGAAACAAAGTATTTTTCTAATTTTTTATCCCTGTATTTAAAAAATAATTTCATGTCAAATTAGTTTTAAAATATTCAACAGAATAGGTTTTATAGTGTTAACAATATACTTTTTCAGGGATTTATCAGTAAATAGGTTTAATTATATGTACATTGTAACTAATTTCTCAATTTATTATTACAGATTGTGCACACCTCCTGACTGTCTTGATGATGTGCCCTTGAGGGCCTACACAGACCACAACCAAACAACACTGTTCTCGTGAAGTCAAGTTCAAAACTGCATCAAAATGGCTGTGAATTTATTACAGGAAAAGCCATCATCAGTGATGCAATTAGAAACTGTAATAACTATCTCAAGACCTACTTTAACACCACAGACATTTAGTGGGATTACTATGACGAATCTCGCACTGCCACCTCGACCAAAGCAGAATGGCGGCAAACGTGGCCCTTCTGGACCGATCGTTGTTACATCATCAAGTGATGATGATGAGTCGGATTCATGTATAAAGGATTCCACTTCCCAGAGAACTATGATACCATTATTAAGAAACACATGCAGGTCATCCTCGTATTCTGTGAATAGTAATAGCAGTGGGAGCTATAGTAGTGGAAGTAGTGCATCTACCGGTCCTACACCAACAAGCCCCGTTAGTCCAGATGATTATGAGAATGTTAGCTCACCGGGAAACAGTAGTACGGCTAGTGAACCTATTTATGTACGACAACCAGGGTTTAGCCAGCACGCTCACGAAGTTACGCGAGAGCGAGTTAAGAAAAAGAAAACGGCTGCAGAACTTTTTGCGTTGAAAGAGAGTATTAAAACGAAAGAACCTTTACCACCAAGACTTAAACAGAAAAAAGGTTGGTATTCACATGGTCACCTAGGTCACGTTCGACTCCTAACCATAGTTAGCTATAGCTAACTAGAATACCAGTCGAACTTCAAATAGTTAACTAGCTAGTCAACTATAGTCAACCGAGCACCCAAGCTCAGTCCAGATGGTTAGTGCAAAATTTGCGTAAATTTCAAAATGGTGGACACCGATCACTTGCCATGAATAAATGCATATAAAAGTGTCAATATTTCATTAAATAACTTAGGTTTGATGAAATTATGCTTTCCCATTGTGTGTCAATGTTCCCAAGCCCATATTCCTTCCCACTTTATGTCATATGGACGCTTTGACGTCTTAGCGGACAAAAATAACCCATTTTCGTAGGTTATTAAAACAGACGACAGAAAGGGTTAAGGGAGACTGGTACCCGGCTCCAAATTTTCTGCAATAGTAATTCAATGGGGAACTGGTTACCAACGAACTATAGTTAACTATTCAGTGTTCGGCTTGATTTAGCGACTGCGCATGTTCAGTAAACCATGAAAGTGACTATAGTTAGCGAGTTGAACTTGACCCTATTGATGCAGAGCACTGGCATAATTTATTACTAGTTAATTATATTAATATGGTAATATCACTCCAGGGCATAATTTATCTGGTATCGCATCTCAATTTGCTACACATATTTAAGCAGTTGCTATACATTGTGCAACATGCATAGCTGTATCTGCTATGAAAAATTTGTACGCGATTGCAATTTATCATTGATATTCAAAATTCTATCATTAACCCTTTTAACAACAAATCCCTGAAAAAGTACATTCTTTACAATGTATACCATATTTTGTTGAATATTTTGAAATTAATATGACTGGAAGCCATTGCTGCGTAAGGCAGCAATGGCTTCCAGTCATATTAATTTCAAAATATTCAACAGCTTTCCTATTTGTTTGCTCTGAGATTGAGATACAGGGAAGTTATCGGTGAAAGAGCTGATTGCTACACATTTTTCCCGATAGCTATACAATTTATAGTTTGCATAGCAATACATGCTACGCAAATATCAAATTCTAAATTATGCCCTGCACTCAAGCGTTCAAAGTCTCTTCACTGTCACCTCCAACTCCATCAAAATCAAAATCACCATTTGACTGAAATCTCAGAAAATGCCTCATCTTTGTAAGAGATGGGTTATATATTCTTTCATGTAGATACAGTATCCAGTTGATTGGTAAAACATTTTCTTTCCATCTGATGTACATTTTAGTCTTTTCAGTTATTACCTTTCTTTAACCATTAAACCAGCTAAAATGGGCCTCTCCAGACTGGACTTGTGGAATTTCCCATTTGCAGGCCAGGTCAAAATTGGTTTAGAAAATTAGAATATTGATTTTTAGCTCACCAGGGCCAAGTGAGCTTATGACATGGCAGCAAGTCATCGTCCATCCGTCTCCTTAATGGTGTGATTGATTTCTACCGTGCATGTATTTTCCTGGAAGAATCCTATGCATGTAGGTTCCGGAACATGTATTCATCATTTTGATTGGTCAATTTTTTGGGTGAAAATCTGTGATTTTTTGAAAAATTTACTGGAAATTGCCAAATGGCTTCTTATAATTTTTACTAATTGCAACCAAATTTTGCTGAAAAGATCTTATGGTTATAGGCTCTAGAACTCTGATTCAAAGATTTGATTTGTCAATTTTTGGCTGAAAGTCTTAGATTTTATGAAAAATTTACCTGAAATTGTCAAAACGCATCTCTTAATTAGCTGCTTAACAGATTTTAACCAAATTTGGATGGAAGGACGATATTGTGGCAGGCTCCAGAACTTATCTTCAGAATTTTAATTGATCAATTTGTTGAGTGAAAATCTTAGATTTTATGAAAAATTTACTGAAATTATCAAGGTGCATCTCTATAGCTGCTTTGGTGGATTTTAACTGGATTTGACTAGAAGGACCCTATGATGGTACGCTCCAGAACTTCTATTCAGAATTCTTATTGGTAATTATTTTGGTGAAAATCCTAGATTGTATGAAAGCCTTCTCTTGCTCTTCAAACGGATATTCCTTCCATGATCAGAAATTGTAGATGTTTCTTAACAATCGTCACTATTACAAGGTTAAAATGACTGCATGGAATGGCATCAAATTTGATATGTGAATTTATTGTGACAAGCACATGGTTGGAATTGTGCCTCAGTTAATAAAATCCGACTATGTTGACCAGCGCTATTTCGTCAGAAGATTTAGTTTCAAATTTTCTCTGGGATATCTCCAGAAGGCCTACACGTGAACTTGTAGCACAGGCTGTACATGTACGATGAATGTGTGCTTTATTTATCCCCCAAAAGGGGTTCTGCAGTGGTTTTGAGAAATGTCCATTTGCAGAATCAGAAATGTACGTACAGTATAGTTTAGAAATAACCCAAAACATACTGTTGAATAATTTAAGTATAATTTGATTACCTAAGGCAGCAGTGTCTTCCAATCCAAATATTTTTCAAAATAATCAACAGAACATTTCTTATTAGCCCTTACCACTCTGATGCCAATATTCTATCTTCTATCAGCTTGGATACAAATTACCAAGACATAGCAACAAAAGAATACCAATGACAAAAATTGCAATGGTGTTTAGAACAGTTCATTTGCAGGGCAAGAGAGGACTTCTCGAGCCATGCATTCCAGTAATACATTTTTAAAAATAGTCTCTTCCCCTGCAAATGGACATACATTCACTCAGCAAAATGTAATTTTTCATGACCGATTGCATTAAAAAGTAATTGAAAGTTAGGTTTTGAAATATTTTATGCAATAGATAGTGGCAGTGGTTTTCCACAATAACGGAAAACAAACGGAATTCACAGAATTGGTAATTTGAAAAGGAAAAAGGATTCTGAAACGGAAATCAACGGAAAATGGTATTTTTCTGCAAAATCTCAGTAAATTGAAACGGAAACATGATATTCAAACAGAAATTAATGGATAAAGGCATTTTCCTCAAGAAAGTGGAACAGTCTCATCTAAAATTGTAAATTACTAGATGCCAATATATTCTCCGCTTTTACTTCATACTTTCTGAACATACTAAGAACACATTTGCACAACACAAATTTGGCAGTTTTATTGACTGCATTAAATGTACATGAAGCTTAAATGATATAGTTTACAAAACGGAATTGAAACGCTGAAATTTGGTGAAATGGAAAATGACAAATTCTGAAATCGAAAACCACTGTCCCTAAATAGAAAATATTCACGATTATTTGATTATGATTTAATTTTTAATCATATAAATTCATGATTTAAAACATAATTACGATTTTCGATTTAATCATAATCGCGCAAGCCTAAGATGAACACCAAATTCATCTTTTAATTTAATTTTAAAATAAAAAAAATTAACATCAGAGTGGTAAGGGTTAACTACCGGTAAAATGGTTCAGTTTTTATTTTGAAAACTCATTATTTCTTGTTATTTCTGAGTTGTGCTGTAGCAGTGGCCAGCCATTCTACACAGAAAAGCAAATGCTGTAATCTATATATATATATATATATATGTATTCCACCACCACCCACGCCACCCCCATTTATTTATGTTGTGGGAAGTAGGTGGGTGTTCATAAACACCGATAAATCTCTTACTCCGTAAATACATTAATTCGAATGCCTCGTGCATGTCAATAATGAGCATGAAAGTCAACGTAAGGATCAATATAAAGAACAAGCTGCAGTGTTTAGATGCTGTAAGGCCAGCAAGACACTATCAGGATATCACCGGCCCTGTAGGTGGGGCTTAGAATACACCTTCCGTATCCTCTGCGTGTCGTAAGAGGCGACTAAAGGAGGTATGGGTGAGGTAACCCTGACAGAAACCTCGAGTGCTGAAGACGGAGGTTCCAGGCCGCACGGCGCACTCTAATAAACCATGGATCCACGCACTTAACGCTTACGATCATGTTGATAGTCACTTACAGGACTGGCGATATGATCAGCGAATGAAAAGAAGAAGAAGGATATTATCATGATTAACAGGAGCTGATTACCGGTAATCAATGATTATTCAGAGACCTAAACATGTGGAAATAAAATGATGGTCAAACTGACTCAGTGGCTTAGCTCGTTAGCTAGTCTGATCTCGACTCAATGCTCAATTGTGATCCGCTATTATCTTGCTCAATGACATTTCCATGTACTTTTGATAAAATGTGATTAATTATAAATCAACCCTCTCAGACTCTCGGACGAGATATACATGGTAAATTCTCTGTGCAAGTGTAGGTACGCCATTCTAGAATGATACATTATAACAGGTGGTGGATTATAATGTGTATATATATATAGCAGAGCATAATAATAAGTATAAATAGCCTTCAAGCTGTTGGTTATATCTCTTAACATTTTAACCCTCGAATTTGTTCAAGAAAATTTCAATTCTCAGAAAATGCCCATTTACAGTCTACCAAGAGAAGACTATTTTCGAAAATTTACCACTGGAATGACTGGCTCGGTTATCGAGCCAGTCATTCCAGTGATAAATTTTCAAAAATACTCTTATCTTGGTCTGCAAATGGACATTTCTGAAGACCCCAGCCGTTTTTGGCTGATATGAGTGTTAAAGGGTTAATGTGCTTAAGTGTTAACGGAAGTGTTTTTAGCTCACCTGGGTTGAGCTTATGTCGTGGCAACCATCCGTCCATTGTCCGTCAACTTTTCCTTTAAACGACTTCTCAAGAACCGCTAGGCCGATTTCAATTATATTTGCCAGGAAGCATCCTTAGGGCATAGGAATCAAAGTTTGTTCAAACGAAGCTGCTTGGCCAATTTGGCCAGTGGCCATCTTGGATTTTGGCCGATTTTTATAAACGTCTTTAAAGATCTCCATTTTAGCTATGCCCCGCCATCTCTTGCTAAGCTCCACCTACACCTCACTCATGTTGGGATCGATCGATTTCTGAACTCCCTGACTATCAATTCCCAGAAAACTATACAGGTAAGCTGTTGAATATTTTGAAACTAATTTAACTGGGTGATGTTGCTGCCTATGGCAACAACAGCGCCCAGTCAAATTAGTTTCAAAATATTCAACAGCATGTATATTAAATAGTAAAGACATACAATTCTTACAACATGTCGGACTATTAAGAGTTAAAGACAGGCTTAATAGAATCATTTATGACGTAATGATTATGACATCATCCTACACGCCGCTTAGCTGATTATGATGTCAGATGATGATGGATACTCTGGAAATGTTAAGCTGTGGCATAAATATGTGTTATTGATTTAAAATTGTATTGTGATGCTTGACAAAGCATCTCGCTACAAAATCACTATGATCAATGCCTGTCTAATATAAAGACGTGTATAATGTAGGTGAAATAATGCGGCCTGTTATCGATTAGAAATGTATAATTTATACTATTTTGGTCTACCTGGTAGAACATACTACATTTTTGTATAGTAGTCACTTTAATTAATGGTAGCGCCAGAAAACAAATGTGCCTCAGTCTTGAAGAATCTCTACATGTATTTGCAAGCTATGAATAGTCTTGTTATCCCCCATTATATACACGGCATGTTTTGAAAAACTTCGGTGATTATTAATTACTGTAATTGCCTCCATCTGTCTGACCATCCGACTTTCTCCTTCGATCAATACTCACCATTCTATTACTTCTGATACAGCTGGCCTGGATAGCTGGGCCCTAGGACTATAGACTTAGTAAGCTTTACCGACTCCTGGAACCGGGTACTCGGCTCCCAACTGCCGAGTACCCATTTGCCATGAAGCTCATTCTTGTTTGCATAGCAACAAGAGACACATGCTTTTTTGCAGTTGGAAGTCTTGAGATTATTTAAGTCTTTTTTCTGTGTAAATTGTGATAGCTTTGTGCGCTCTCTAAGGATATATTGGATTACCATGGTTGCTGCCGATGATAACCAGGTTGTATATTTCCATGTTATTCCATAGTTAAAAAGACTTAGGTCTTCAAAATTTTGTCTGTGTCGTATGTTCCAATTTCTAACCCCAAAGAATCTGGGACATGTGTTAACAACGAAATATGCCAGATGATCGCCTTCCTTTAAACCCCAACAGGCGATCGGCAGATATGAAATAAGGTGTTGGCTTGACAGTGTTTTAACACGAAAATTGGCTGACGTCGTTCTCCGTAAGATCCGAGCGGGTGACGTCACACCCGTGTTATTCGGATGTTTATGTGAAGAAAATGTTTCATTAATTCGCGCATCTGATTCTAGGTGCTGCGTACTTTAATTGGTACCAGAAAAACTTTTCAAGTTTTGCGTGTTATCACGATCGGTTTGCAATGATCAGTGGTTTCAGAATTCTTGATTTAGCTGTGTGGTCTGCGGTTTTACCGTGTGCTACAGCAGTTTGGTTACATTTTGTTGTTTCTTCACATATCGTTTTGGCCTTCGTTAGGAGTATAATTTATATTTATTAGTAAATATACCCCGAATGCTATGCGATATGATTCCTGGTTCCGTTATACATCTTTTGGGATCAGTGTATGGGTGTATTATTACCCTCTTCGTTCTTGTCGTCATAATCAATGCGATCTTTGCTGTAATGTTGCGGGGTGGGGTGCGGGTGGGTTAACAGTTCATTTATGGTCAAAATTAATTGTCTGCCTTCCATGTTTGTTTCGTTCCGCTTGTTTATTGTAGGTTTGTGCTCGGAAACAGATTGGTCTGAGGCTCTGGCTTGGCTAGCCAGGGTAGACCCGTCTGTGGTTTCGACCACGGCCGAGGAGGATGGCACCCCGTCCATCGGTTGTATCGATTAGGACGGGGATCTTGCCCGCAGCCCGGATCCAGTCTATTGGACTGGATCCAAGGTTTATGGAGTTACTTGATGCTATTTATAGCAAACAACTCCTGACCAAGGGCCAGCTTCCTGCGGAGGTGCGGGCGAGGTGTCGTATTCCACGGGGGGAATACGACAGGTATGGTGTCTTAGAGGACACGGCCAGCATTGTGCAGAATCGGTTCGCGGTTAATCTGCAGCTAGAGCTAGTGCGTCAGGCGCATGCACTAGGGGCTGTAGCTAAGCCGCTGACCGGACAACCTGCTAAGAAGCAGAAAAAGCACAAAACCAAGGCGAAAGCTAAGCCTGGTGCTGCTTCTGTTTCTAATGGGTTTTCTCAGCCGCCTCGGGTGAAGAAAGCCAGGACGGTTGTGGAGGCCCCTACCCTCCCCAATGTTGCTCCTGATCACCCGAGAGGCGGGAAGGGATATGGGAAGGGTAAGTCCTCAAAGGGCGGAAAGAAGGGAGCGGATCGTACCTGAGGGTACGAGGGCTCCCTTCGTATATGCCTGGACCGCACCTGTGCGACAGGAACAGCGGTGCCAGTTAGACCAGCCAAGCCAAGACCAAAATGGTTCTCTCTATCTCTCGTCAAGAGAGGGGGGTGGGGAGCGGATCGCGAGCCAGACACCCCATTAGGCATCGATGCGTCTATAGTGGGTGGAAGGCTCATGCATTTCGTCGAGGCTTGGCGAGGTGTGACGTCAGACAGTCTGGTCCTGGGAAACAACATTCAGGCGAGGCGGTTTCTTCAGATGCTGGGCATGATGGTCTCCATGGAGCAGGTAATCCCGTACGCTGCTCTGATGCGAAGACCGTATCCAGTTGTATCTGATGTCTCTGTGGAAACAGAGAACAGAACCCCTGTCAAAACTGGTGCCAGTTTTGGAGCCAATAATGTCGCATCTTGTATGTTGGAAAGAGCGTCAGAATCTCCTGGTAGGAGTTTCGCTGCACCTACCCCACCCCCAGCTGTCCGTGTACACGGATGCATCGCTGGAGAGATGGGGGGGCCTGCCTGGGAGAGCACCAGGTCTCGGGCACAGACTCTCCAGGAGAGCCAACTGCATATCAATCTGTTGGAAATGATGGCAGTGGAACTGGCATTGGAAAAGTTTCTTCCAAAAGTCAGGGGCAAGGCGATATTGATACGGTCGGACAACTCGACAGTAGTATCATACATAAATCGCCAAGGCGGGACCAAGTCACCCACAGTACGTATCAAAGTGTGGCACTTGATTCAAGGGTGCAGGAATTACTCGGTTGTTTTGAAAGCAGCTCACATTCCTGGGCGATTGAACATTCTGGCAGATGCTTTGTCTCGCAGACAGAGAATTCTGCCAACAGAATGGTCTCTCAACCCTCCAGTTCTACACAGGATCTTCGAGCATTGGGGCAAACCCAACATGGACTTGTTCGCCACAAGGGAAAATGCTCAAATCATGACTTATGTCTCGCCGATTCCAGATCCAAATGCCGTCAATACAGACGCTCAGGCGATAAGCTGGAGAGGGATGCATGCTTACACATACCCACCCACCATTCTTCTACCGAAGATATTGGTGAAGATCAGGGAGGAGCCGTGCCTGGTCCCGCTAATAGCACCATTTTGGCCCAGCAGGGCGTGGTTCACGGATCTTCTAGATCTGCTGGTGGAAAATCCAGTGCAGTTACCCGAGATTCCGAACATAATCTCCCAGGCCAAGGGACGCTTCCTACACGAGCGTCTCGAAATGTTCAAATTGACTGCGTGGATGTTATCAAACAACGTTCCACATCGGATGGCTTTTCTCGACAAGCTCCAGATTTCATCGCAGCTGCGAGAAGGGGGTCAACCTTCAAGTCATAGCAACAAGGTTAACAGATTTGCAGACTGGTGTGAAGAAAAGGGTATTGATACCTTTCAATCCACTATTCAGTAAATAGCAGACTTTCTCTGTGAGCTGTTCTTTTCAAGACTAGCTCCTGTCACAATTGCTGGATACAAGTCAGCTTTGGCATCAGTTATCCCTTGTCTAGCCAACAGGGATAGTCCATAGGTGGCCCAGTTGAATGTGGTGGTGAAGGGAATGAGCAATCTCCGACCGAGACAACCGGTAGTCATTCCAGCCTGGAGTCTATCTTTAGCGCTTAATGTACTGGCCAAGCACCCTTTCGAACCATTGCATTCGGCTAGTCTAAAGCATTTGACTCTAAAGGCGGTCTTTCTATTGGCAGCTTCCTCAGCCAGAAGGCGCAGTGAGATCCATGCACTTTCAGCAGAGGGACCGATTTATTGTCTCCGGAGAGGGTCTGCGTCTACTGCCAAGAGCAGAGTTTATGTCAAAGAATCAATCTGAGATATCCCGGCAAACCGATCATTATACCGAAACTAAGTAGGTTTGATCATAATGCCAGTGTCTGGTGCCCAGTCCGTGCTTTGACTAAGTACAAGAAACGGACAGACTCGTTACGGTCGAATGATAGACATCTGTGAATCTGCCATAAGAAGCCATATGGCGCCGCATCCATGGATTCTATCTCTTGTTGGGTAGTCGAATGCATTCAGACTACCCATAAAATTGCGACTGGGCACTAAGTGCAATGTGCAAGGGCACACGATGTTAGAGGAATAGCCGCCTCGACCGCCCTTTACAATGGTGTTCCGTTAGAGGACATCATGGCTGTTGCACAATGGCACTGTGAGTCCTCTTTCACAGATTACTTTATGAGGGATGTGTCAGACTCAGCCAATCCACTCGCTTTAGCTGTTTTGAGACGATAGTTATACGACCACACTGCTCTTCTTCCTTTTTTGGCATTTGTAAGAAAGAATTAAGAAGCAGACATGGTCGAGCGAGAGGATGTCAACCAGATTGTGTCACTGATGGCCGGACAAGTGAATGGTTGGAGGCACCACGTCTGGAATCTAAATATCATGAGGTAATTCAAGATTGAGAGTTTTTTGTATTATGTCTATATATCATGTTCATTCATCTTATATATTCATACTCATTCCCAGGCTAATATATGCAAAGAGCAGTTAACCCTCTTGGCATATTTGTGTTTTCAGGCGAGATGCATGTTCGTGAGTTCTCTCCATTTTCTTGGGAGAAAAAAAGGGGTGGGGGGTGCAGTGATGCGAATGTGATTCGGTTCCGTTAACTTGATGGTCTTTTTAGGTCTCCAAGTTGATGGCTTGCCCCTTCCCACCAGGTTACTGACTAAATCTGGTGTATATCAGAAGTAATAGAATGGTGAGTATTGATTGAAGGAGAATGAAGGAAATTTCAATTTCCCTTTCTCTGAGATCTAACCATACTCATCATTCTATTACAGACCCAGCCTCCAACCCCACGGAGGCAAGCCATGGGTATCTCTTGTTTGGTGGCTATGCAAACAATATGAGCTTCACGGCAAACAGGTACTCGGCAGTTGGGAGCCGAGTACCCGGTTCCAGGAGTCGGTAAAGCTTACTAATTCTCCTTCGATCAATACTCACCATTCTGTTACTTCTGATATACAGCTGGCCCTGACAGCGGCTCTAGGATTATAGACTTAGAAAGCTTTACCGACTCCTGGGAACCGGGTACCCGGCTCCCCACTGCCGAGTACCCGTTTACCATAGAGCTCATTCTTGTTTGCATAGCAACAAGTGCAATACATGCTTTTCGCATTAGGGATTTTAGTGTTTTTTAAAAAGATTCTAAGTCTTTAATCGGTGATAGTTTGTGCGCTAAAGGAATAACTAAGGACTATGGAGAATACCGCCCAAGATAACCAGGTTGTATTGTTCTTTATATCCATAGTTAAAAGACTTAGGTCTCTAAATTTCGTTGTGTCGCATGTTCCAATTTCTAACCCCATAGAATCTGGGACGTGTGCTAGCAACGATATATGCCAGACGATCGCCTTCTTTAAACCCCAACAGGCGATCGGCAGATATGAAAATAGGTGTTTGCTACGGTATTTCTAACACGAATATCGGCTGACGTCGTTCTCCGTAGAATCCGAGCGGGTGACGTCACACCCGGTCGCTCGGATGTTTATGTGAAGAAAAATTTTTTCATTAATTCGCGCATCTTGTTCTGGGTGCTGCGTACTAAAAAATGGTACCGGAAACTTTAGAATGATCAAGTTTTTCGTGTGATCACGATCGGTTTGCAATGATCGGTGGTTTCAAAATTCTTGAGTAGATGCGTGGTCTGCGGTTTTACCGTGTGAGACAGCAGTTGTTATACATTTTGTTGTTTTCTTCACATATCGTGCTGCGTTCGTTAGGAGTATAATTTATATTGATTAGTAAATATACCCTGAATGCTATGCGATATGATTCCTGGAGCCGTTACACATCCTGTAGGATCTATTATGGGTGTGTTGTGCCCGCCGCGTTCTTGTCGTCATAATCAATGCGATCGTTGTTGTAACGTGGCGGGGTGGGGTGCGGGAGGTTACGGTTAATTTATGAGTCAAAATATTTGAAAATTAATTGTCTGCCTTCCATCCGTGTCTCGTTCCGCTTGTTTATTGTAGGTTTGTGCTTATTTTATAGGCCAAGCCAGCCCCGCCATCATGTGACGACTGCCATAAGTTTGTCCGTGTTATGTTCAAGGACCATGTCTGTTTTAGGTGTGCCCTGTGTAATATAGATCATAGGTGTAATGTTTGTGCAGTGCTCCACGGTTTATTCGTCTAGTGACGGCTCTTCGGAGTCTGAAGACGATGAGGCCGAGGAGGAGAAGTTGCTGCGGCCCGTGAAGCCGCAGGTGGAGAATATGGAGGTTGATTCCGTCCTGGACGGAACCAGCCTCCATTTGTCTGGTTTGGCGCAAGCCAGGTCAGCGGCTCCGCCTGCGGCTGAGGCCAATCCGTTACCGTGCACCGGTTCCACGCGGCTTGGTTTGTCACCAGCCGTCAGGGGAACCGGTGTGCCGGGCCAGGCGTGGTACTCACCTATCTCGCCTGGTCTGGCAGCCGGACATGGGGTGCCGTTGGCGCCCGTGGCTGGCTATGGTTCCGCGACGGTTACGGGTCCGTACGGTTTTCCGTGCGGACCTACCCCATGGACCGGAGTGTTTCATGGGGTGGCGGCGGAACCATGTGGTAGCGGAGTGCCTGGCGTGTCAGCCGTGGCTCCTGGCCGGGAGGCCATGGCTGGCAGACCCGTAAGCATGTCAACGGGTGACGTGTTTGCGGGGGTATCTTCTTCGGAGATAGACTGGTCTGATGCTCTGGCGTGGCTAGCCAGAGTTGACCCGTCTGTGGTTTCGGCCACGGCCGATGAAGATGCGCCCCGTGCGTCGATTAGGACGGGGATTCTGCCCGCGGCCCGGATCCAGTCAGTGGGACTGGATCCACGGTTCATTGATTTGTTGGATGCTATTTATAGTAAACAACTGATGACCAAGGGTCAGCTCCCTGCGGCCTCCAGGGAGGTGCGGGCAAGGTGCCGTATTCCGAGGGGTGAATACGACAGGTATGGTGTAGTCCCGTCGGTCACTGAGGATGACCGATGGGTACTGGGCGTCCAGAGTGCGGGGTCGGGTGGTCCCGGTCCGGCACTAGTGGATAAAGCCCAGGTACACCAGGAAGAAGTCCTGGCCCTATGCGATGAGGGTGTGAGGGCAGCCATGAGCGCTGTCAATCACTCCTATCGTCTACTTCAGTCGGTGTGGGCTGAAGCGGGGGCAGGCCACCCTGTGCCACCTGTGGCGCTATCGTGCGTTAATGACGGCTTGGTGCTGTCAATGGACGCATTGGCAAGGGTGCAAGCGCGTGTGACGAAGTCCAGGAGGCAAATGGTCATTGACCATATGCGTCCGGCTACGGCAGTCAGGGAGCGTCTTCTTGGGACGCCCCTGACAGGGCCTAGCATCTTTGGTGGCCAGGCGCGGGCCATCTTAGAGGACACCGCCAGTATTGCGCAGAATCGGTTAGCGGTGAATCTCCAGCTAGAGCTGGTGCGGCAAGCGCACGCACTAGGGGCTGTGGGCAAGCCGCTAACCGGACAGCCTTCGAAGAAACAGAAGAAGCATAAGGGCAAGGCGAAAGCCAGGCCTATTGCGACTTCTGTTTCGGCTGGGTTTTCTGAGCCGCCGCCGGCAAAGAAACCCAGGAAGGCTGTAGAGGCGCCTACCCTCCCCAATGTTGCTCCTAACCGCCCTAGAGGTGGTAAGGGCAAGGGGAAGGGTACGGGTAAGGCCTCAAAGGGCGGACAGAAGGGGCCGAAGCGTACCTGAGGGTACGCAAGCTCCCTTCATATCCGCCTGGACCGCACCTGTGCGACAGGAACAGCGGTGCCAGTTATACCCGTCGTACCTAGAACGAAATGGTTCTCACTCTCTCTCGTTAAGAAAGGGGGGGGGGGCGGACTGCGAGCCGGACAACCCCGTTAGACGTCGAGGCGTCTATGGTGGGTGGAAGGCTCATGCGTTTCGTCGAGGTTTGGCGAGGTGTGACGTCAGACAGTCTGGTCCTGGGATGGTTATCCCAGGGTTACATGCCGGAGTGGTGGGACTTTCCGCCACAAAATCTGTCTTTGGCACCAGTCTGGACACCCGTACCAAGGGAGCCAGACAAGTTAGAAGCCGTTCAAAAGGAAGTGTCGGGTTTGCTTCTGAAGGGAGCAATAAAACCAGCAAACCGGAACACTCCAGGCTTCTATTCAAACATGTTCCTTGTCCCCAAGAGCACGGGGGGATGGAGACCCATACTCAATCTCAGGCCATTAAATTGGTTTATCCATACGCCTCGGTTCCAGATGGAAACACCGAGGTCGGTAATGGCGGGATTGAGGAAAGGAATGTGGTGTGTATCGATCGATCTGAAAGATGCATATTTCCACATTCCGATCAATCGGAGTTGGCACAGGTTTCTGAGATTTGCGTTTCAGAATCAAGTATGGGAGTTTACAGTTCTCCCGTTTGGCCTGTCGACAGCTCCGAGGGTTTTCACAAGAGTGGTCCTTGCGGTGACAGCGTTTCTCAGAAAAGAGAACGTGGCGCTACACACCTACATAGACGACTGGCTGCTCAAGGCAGACTCGGCAGCCAGGTTGAACGTGGATACTGCTCTGACTCTGAAGTTACTTTCAGATCTAGGCTGGATAGTCAACGAGGAGAAATCCGAGTTGACACCCACTCAACATTTCGTTTATTTGGGAATGCGATTCGACCTCGAGGAGGGCAGGGTTTACCCGTCAGAGCCCAGAGTGGTGTCTCTGTTAGCCATCCTCGGGAGTTTTCGAGTGGGAAACCACATTCAGGCGAGGCGGTTCCTTCAGATGCTGGGCATGATGGTCTCCATGGAGCAGGTTATCCCGTACGCTGCTCTAATGCGAAGACCTATCCAGTTGTATCTGATGTCTCTGTGGAAACAGAGAACAGAACCCCTGTCAAAACTGGTGCCAGTTTTGGAGCCGATAATATCGCATCTTCTATGGTGGAAACAGCGTCAGAATCTCCTAATAGGGGTTTCGCTGCACCTACCCCACCCCCAGCTGTCCGTCTACACGGACGCATCGCTGGAAGGGTGGGGTGCCTGCTTGGGAGAACACCAAGTCTCGGGCACATGGACTCTCCCGGAGAGTCAGCTGCATATCAATCTGTTGGAAATGATGGCAGTGGAACTGGCGTTGGAAGAATTCCTTCCGATGATCAGGGGCAAGGTGATATTGATACGGTCGGACAATTCGACAGTAGTATCATATATAAATCGCCAAGGAGGGACCAGGTCGCCCACCCTGTGCATCAGGGTGTGGCACTTGATTCAATGGTGCAGGAATTACTCGGTTGTTTTGAAAGCAGCTCATATTCCTGGCCGATTGAACATTCTGGCGGATGCTTTGTCTCGCAGACAGAGAATTCTGCCAACAGAATGGTCCCTCAACCCTCCAGTTCTACGACGGATCTTCGAGCATTGGGGCAAACCCAACGTGGACTTGTTCGCCACAAAGGAAAATGCTCAAATCATGACATATGTCTCGCCGATTCCAGATCCAAATGCCGTCGATACAGACGCTCTGGCGATAAGCTGGAGAGGGATGCACGCTTACGCGTATCCACCCACCATTCTTCTACCGAAGGTATTGGTGAAGGTCAGGGAGGAACCGTGTCTGGTCCTGTTAATAGCGCCGTATTGGCCAAGCAGGGCGTGATTCACGGATCTTCTAGATCTGCTGGTGGAAAATCCTGTGCAGTTGCCCGAGATTCCGAACATAATCTCCCAGGCGAAGGGACGCTTCCTACACGAGCGTCCCGAAATGTTCAAATTGACTGCGTGGATGTTGTCAAACAACGTTCCACGTCGGAAGGCTTTTCTCGACAGGCTGCTGATTTCATCGCAGCTGCGAGAAGGAGGTCAACCTTCAAGTCATATAACAACAAGGTTAACAGATTTGCAGACTGGTGTGAAGAAAAGGGTATTGATACCTTTCAATCCACTATTCAGCAAATAGCAGATTTTCTCTGTGAGCTGTTCTTTACAGGACTAGCTCCCGTCACAATTGCTGGATACAAGTCAGCTCTGGCATCAGTTATCCCTTGTCTAGCCAACAGGGATAGTCCAGAGGTGGCCCAGTTAAACGTGATGCTGAAGGGAATGAGCAATCTCCGACCGAGACAACCGGTAGTCATTCCAGCCTGGAGTCTATCTTTAGTGCTTAATGTACTGGCCAAGCACCCATTCGAACCGTTGCGTTCGGCTAGTCTAAAGCATTTGACTCTAAAGGCGGTCTTTCTATTGGCAGCTTCCTCAGCTAGAAGGCGCAGTGAGATCCATGCGCTTTCGGCAGAGAGGAACCGATTTATTGTTTCTGGAGAAGGTCTGCGTCTTCTGCCAAGAGCAGAATTTATGTCAAAGAACCAATCTTTGAGATTTCCCGGCAAACCGATCATTATACCGAAGTTAACCAGGTTTGATCGTGATGCCAGTGTCTGGTGCCCGGTCCGTGCTTTGACTAAGTACAAGAAACGGACTGACTCGTTACGGTCGAACGATAGACATTTGTGGATCTGCCATAAAAAGCCTTATGGCGCCGCATCCATGGATACTATCTCTCGTTGGGTGGTCGAATGCATTCAGACTACTCATGAGATGGCGACTGGGCACCAGGTGCAGGGCGTAAGGGCACACGATGTTAGAGGAATATCCGCCTCGACCGCCCTTTACAATGGTGTTCCGTTAGAGGACATCATGGCCGTTGCACAATGGCACTGTGAGTCCTCATTTACGGATTACTATATGAGGGATGTGTCAGACTCAGCCAATCCACTCGCTTTAGCTGTTTTGAAACGATAGTTAGTGACCACACTGCTTTTCCCCTTTTTTCACTTTGGTAAGAAAAGAACCTAAAGCAGACATGGTCAAGCGAGAGGATGTCAACCAGATTGTGTCACTGATGGCCGAACCGGTGTATGGTTGTAGGCGGTACGTCTGAAGTCCTGTTATCATAAGGTAATTCAACAAGTGAGAGTTTTTTGTATTATGTATATGTATCATGTTCATTCATCTTATATATTCATGCTCATTCTCAGGCTAATACAAGCGATATGCAGGGAGTAGTTAGCCCTCTTGGCATATTGGTGTTTTCAGGCGAGATACATGTTCGTTAGTTCTCTCCCTTTTCTTAGGAGGAAAAAGGGGGGGGGGCTGTGACGCGAATGTGATTCGGTTCCGTAAACTTGACGGTCCTTTTAGGTCTCCGTTAGTCAAGTTTGAAGTCTAAAATCTTTCTCCAAGGGGCAAAATTAGCATGTATGGCTTGCCCCTTCCCACCAGGTTACTGATCAAATCTGGTGTATATCAGAAGTAACAGAATGGTGAGTATTGATCGAAGGAGAATGCAGGAAATGTCAATTTCCCTTTCTCCGAGATCTAACAATACTCACCATTCTGTTACGGACCCAGCCTCCCAGCCCCACGGAGGCAAGCCATAGTTTTCTCTTGTTTGGTGGCTATGCAAACAATATGAGCTCTATGGTAAACGGGTACTCGGCAGTGGGGAGCCGGGTACCCGGTTCCCAGGAGTCGGTAAAGCTTTCTAAGTCTATAATCCTAGAGCCGCTGTCAGGGCCAGCTGTATATCAGAAGTAACAGAATGGTGAGTATTGTTAGATCTCGGAGAAAGGGAAATTGACATTTCCTGCAGTCTATAGTCCTAGGGCCCAGCTATCCAGGCTAGCTGTATCAGAAGTAATAGAATGGTGAGTATTGTTAGATCTCGGAGAAAGGGAAATTGAAATTTCCTTCAATCTCCTCCCAAACCGTTTGACGCAATTCACCCAAATTCCTTATGCGAATCATATGATTGCCACATTTGTGGATTACAATACAGCATTATACATGTATGTACTTGGCTCCGTCATGGAGCAGGCCAGGGGGAGGCGTTAACCGTCTGGCTGCTGAGTTTGTGCAGATGACATATCCCAGGGGTTATATCTCTGGGCCTGCTAAATATTTTGAAAATAATTTGACTGAAAGTTGCTGGTGGCTAAGCCACCAACAACTTTCAGTCAAATTGTTTTCAAAGTATTCATCAGGTTCATAGTTATTGCCCATTGAAATTATTGCCCGGTTTCTTGCAGCGGCGAGACAGTTAAAAGGTGAAATGCATATGTCATGAAAATTCTGTCCATGACATTATATCCTGCGAAACGATTTAGTGTAATTCAATCAAATTATTTATAATGTGAGTGACCCATATTTTTGCGGGTGGGTGGGTTGTAGTGCAAGAATGTCAGGACAATACTGAAACATAGATTATTATTGTTACATGTACCAGTTCTGTTTGGAATACACAAAATTGATGCATTCATTTTATGGCTAAGTTAAGATATCAAAAAATTGTCTGAATTGTCAATGATGCTTGTGACGCCAAAAGCTGGGGTCTGCAGTGATTTTGGGCAATAGCTGTTTGAAGGACAAGAGAAGACTATTTTTGAAATTTTCCCAATAGAATTCATGGTTCGATAACAAAGCCAGTCATTCCAGTGGTAAATTATTAACAAATAGTTTTATCTAACCGTCAAATGTACATTTATTTAAGCAAGTATGTAGATTTTCTTAACCATCCATGTCCACTATAGGGTTAGGGTTAGTTGTTTTCCGCGAAAATGGAAAACAAACAGAATTCACGGAATTTGCAATTTGAAACGGAAATGTGATTTTCAAATGGAAAATCACATTTTTCTGCAAAACATTTGTAAATTGAAGCGGAAACATGATATTCAAGCCGAAATTAACAGGTCAAAGGGCCTAATATTCCTCCAGAATGTAAGATATTCTCGTGTAAAATTGGAAATTTTTACCCACCTATATCTCCGCCACCCTAACTTTGTACTGTCTGGACACACTAATAACACTACCCACAACACAAATTTGACTCTTTCATTGACTTTGTTAAGTGTACATGCAGCTTAGATGATGTAAGTTTGTGAAACGGAAGGGAAATGGAATCACCAATTTTGTGAAACAGGAAAATGGCAAATGTTGAAACGGAAAACCACTGTCCTTTACCATTACAGTGTTAAAAGTCACTGCCTTATAGCACTATGATAGGCTGTTTCTATAACAACTGATTTGCCATCATTTTAAGATTCCAAAATGAGATACAACATATCAAGTTTTAAGATATGTTCTGATGAAAGTTTTGAAATTAATTTTACTGTGAGTTTTTGTGTATGATTGCTTGAGGTTATTTAATATACTGGAATCAATGATTAATCCTTTAACACACATATCAGCCAAAAACGGCTTCTGTAGTGGTTTTGGGAAATGCCCATTTGCAGACCAGAAGTGTATTTTTGAAAATTTACCACTGGAATGACTGGCTCAAAAACCGAGCCGGTCATTCCAGTGGTAAAATTCCAAAAATAGTCTTCTCTTGGTAGACCGCAAATGGACATTTTCTATGAGAAAATTTAAATTTTCTTGAACAGTTTCGAGGGTTAACCCTTTGACACTCATAGCGGCCAAAAACGGCCTCTGCAGTGGTCCTGAGAAATGTCCATTTGCAGACCAAGAGAAGAGTATTTTTGAAAATTTACCACTGGAATGACTGGCTCGATAACCGAGCCAGTCATTCCAATGATAAATTTTCAAAAATACTCTTTTCTTGGTCTGCAAATGGACATTTTCTATGAGAAAACTGAAATTTTTTGAACAAATTTAAGTGTTAAAGGGTTAAACAGTTTTATATGTTAACCTATATGTGTTTAACATTGCATAGTGGCAACATTTTAAGGTATACTGCTTCGTAATGTAGCCATAGTAGCTATATAAATATTATGTCTTATGTACCTGTAAATGAATTGTGATTTGTCATAAAAATGTACCTGGAATGCCAGCTAGTCATGAAATTATCTCTTGAACCTTTACCACTCAGATGTCAAAATTTTTAATTTTCAAATTAAATGAAAAGATGAACTGGTATTCATTTTTCAACAGATTTGGTGGAAGATGGTACTGTCGTAGACAGCAACATCGTCTACCAAAATTGTTGAAAAATGTACATCTGTTGACACGGTAAAAGATAGAATATTGATATCAGCGTGCGAAGGGTTAACCCTTTAAGTTTAAAAAATGACCTGCTGTATTCTTGAGAAATGTTAATCGCCAAGAGAAGACTATTTTTGAAAATTTACCATTGGGGAACTGCCTGCCTCAATAATTGAAATCAGTCAATCTAGTGATAAATTTTCAGGAAAATTCTTCTTGGTCAACAAATGGGCATTTTCTATGGGAAAATTGAAAGAAATTGGGAGATAACGGATTAACCGGGTGTATACATGCAGGTAGAGATTACGCACGGGTAGAGATCTGGTCAAGCGGATCAGTGTGTGTGTGTGTGAGAATCAATAATATATATACCATCTCCAGATAGCTTGCTAACTGTGGTGGTAATGGAATGTTTCATGCGGACCCATTATATGTATAGATATGAAACTGAAGGTACTTGTTACCTGAGGCCCAACAACAACAACAACAACAACAATTACCTAAAGCCAAATTGTTTTCAAATTAATTACCAGGGGTACATGTACGCATGTTTATTGTAATAAAGAACGTCTATGTACCAGTACAGTATTTTATACCTAACTTAACCCTTTTAACACATATCAGCCAAAAATGTCTTCTGCAGTGCTTTTGCGAAATGTCCATTTGTAGAACAATAGAAGACTATTTTTGAAAATTTACCACTGGAATGACTGGCTCGATAATCGAGCCAGTCATTCCAGTGGTAAATTTTCAAAAATAGTCTTCTCTTGGTCTACAAATAGACATTTTTTATGAGAAAACTGAAATTTTCTTGAGCAAATTTTGAGTGTTAAAGGGTTAATATGGCTTTACAAACTGTATGACTAAGCACTAACAGGTTAGAACATGCACATTTATACGTCTTCTCGATCAATTCTTAGCCATTTTGTTAAGAAATATTAATAGCGCAATTCCGTGTTGTGTTGATAACTTTGAATAGCGGAATGTTAGGCATAACATAGGTATTAATCTTCTGGCAATGTTCCAGGCATTAATATTTTGGTGATTAGTTCATACTGTAGTAACATTTATGGGTATTCAAAAAACATTATAATCCTCTGCAATGGTCTTGCGGAATGTCCACTTGCAGGCCAAGAGAAGACTATTTTTAGCTCACCCTGGCCTGAAAGGCCAAATGAGCTTATGCCATGGCCACCATCCGTCGTGTGTCCGTTGTTGGTCTAACTATCATACGTCCGTCAACTTTTCATTTAAACGACTTATCAAGAACCACTGGGCTGACTTCAATTATATTTGGCAGGAAGCATACTTAGGGCATAGAGATTCAAGTTTGTTCAAAGAAGCCGATCGGCCAATTTGGCTGGTGGCCATCTTGGATTACCTCGTTTTCGCGAGAATGATTTCTCCAGGACTGCTGAACGGATTGGGCTGAAATTTGGCAAATATGAATAGGGACTAAGGGACATTAAAGTTTGCTCAAGAGAAGTTGACATGTAAAAAAACATGGCCACCATGCCGAATCATAATGTAGCGTGTTTGGCAGCCATATCTGATATTTTTATTTGATGGACTTTCAAGCCAAAATTGGTTTTATATAGGTTTTTGGGTGTACTGATTTCAAATTTGCCATTTTCAAAACTGTCGGATAAATGGTTTGGTGGCCATCTTGGATCTTTTCCTTGCCAAAAACTCCCTTTCTAAAGCAATGGGAAATTTAAAATGTCTTCTTGAAAACAGCTTGGCCGATTTCATGTATATTTGGCAGGAATCTGCCTTTAGTGCATACGGATCTAAGTTTATTTAAAGGAACCCAATCGGCCAATTTAGCCAGTGGCCATCTTGGATTTTGGCTGATTCTTAGAAGCGTCTTTAAAAATCTGTTCCTAAACTGCTTGGGGATTGATTCAAACCTCATGAAATATGATCTAGGACAAGAGCTGAACCAAGTATGTTCAAGGGAACTTGATTAGCCAAATGGTTCGGCGGCCATCTTGGATGACCTAGTTTTCACAAAAACAATTTCTCCAGAACCACTGAACGGATCTGGACGAAATTTGGCAATTATGATAAGCGACTAAGCGGCATTTACGTTTGTTCAAGGGAAGTTGATCCATCAAAAGACATGGCCGGCGTGGACCAATCGAAGTGTGGCGTGTTTGGTGGCTATATGAGATATCTTTATTTGATGGATTTTGAAGCTGAAATTTGTAGTTTTTGGGTATTCTGATTTCAAATCTGCCATTTTTGGAAGTGTCGAATAAATTGCTGGTGACCATCTTGGATCTTTTCCTGCCAAAATCTCAAATACTAAAGCAATTGGAAACTTAAAATGTCTTCTCGAGAACCACTTGTCGATTTCAAGTATATTGGGCTGCGGAATCATTCTTAGGGCATAGGAAGCTAAGAATATTCAAAGGAACCAGATCAGCCAATTTGGCCGGCAGCCATCTTGGATTTTGACCGATTTTTTAGAAACATCTAAAAATCTCAGAAACCACATTGAGACTGGGGATCAATTCAAAACTCATGAAACATCATCTGGAGCAACAACTGAACCAAGTTTGTTCAAGGGAACTTGATTGGCAAAATGCTTCGGCGGCCACCTTGGATGACCTAGGTTTTGCGAGAATGACTTCTCCAGAACTCTTGAACTGATCGGGGCAAAATTTGGGAGACATAATTCGGGCCAAAAGACCATTAAAGTGTGTCCATGGAAAACTGATACATCAAAGAAACCTGGCCGCCATGAATCAATTAAAATTTTGTGTTTTTGGCAAACATCTTGTATTTTCTGAAAATCTCTGAAAAAAATCATAAAAAGACCACTTATTAACCATGGGACCAATTTTAATAAAACTTGGCTAAACCTTCTTCACAGAAATTAGATTGATAAGTTTTTCTAGTGGTCATCTTGTTTTGTTCGTTTGTGTCAGTGGCCAATAATTCCAGGTGAGCGATACTGTTACAGGCCCCTTTATTCAGGGCCTCTTATTTAAACTTTAACACTGGAATGCCTGGCTCGATGACAGAACCAGTTATTCCTGTGATAAATTTTCAAAAATAGTCTTCTTAGCCTGCAAATAGACATTGATCTTTGAGCAAAAATTTCATTTTTCTTTACGATTCTTGATTATTAAAGAGTTAAATATCGCCCTAGCTACCACTTGCTCCTATTTACAACAATAAATACCAGGGTTTGTTTATGCCTAAGGTAAATTTGGCAGGAATGAAATAAATAGTGCCAGACAATCTTAATCCTATTACACGCAGGACCCAACATTTGGAAAAGTTAGGTTTAACCTAAAAATAGGATGGCTGATTTTCACCCCAGGTATTCTCCTTCGATCAATACTCACCATTCTGTTACTTCTGATATACAGCTGGCCCTGACAGCGGCTCTAGGATTATAGACTTAGAAAGCTTTACCGACTCCTGGGAACCGGGTACCCGGCTCCCCACTGCCGAGTACCCGTTTACCATAGAGCTCATTCTTGTTTGCATAGCAACAAGTGCAATACATGCTTTTCGCATTAAGGATTTTAGTGTTTTTTAAAAGAATCTAAGTCTTTAATCAGTGATAGTTTGTGTGTTCTGAAAGGATAACTAAGGACTATGGAGAATACCGCCCAAGATAACCAGGTTGTATTGTTCTTTATATCCATAGTTAAAAGACTTAGGTCTCTAAATTTCGTTGTGTCGCATGTTCCAATTTCTAACCCCATAGAATCTGGGACGTGTGCTAGCAACGATATATGCCAGACGATCGCCTTCTTTAAACCCCAACAGGCGATCGGCAGATATGAAAATAGGTGTTTGCTACGGTATTTCTAACACGAATATCGGCTGACGTCGTTCTCCGTAGAATCCGAGCGGGTGACGTCACACCCGGTCGCTCGGATGTTTATGTGAAGAAAAATTTTTTCATTAATCGCGCATCTTGTTCTGGGTGCTGCGTACTAAAAATGGTACCGGAAACTTTAGAATGATCAAGTTTACGTGCAATCACGATCGGTTTGCAATGATCGGTGGTTTCAAAATTCTTGAGTAGATGCGTGGTCTGCGGTTTTACCGTGTGGGACAGCAGTTGTTATACATTTTGTTGTTTTCTTCACATATCGTGCTGCGTTCGTTAGGAGTATAATTTATATTGATTAGTAAATATACCCTGAATGCTATGCGATATGATTCCTGGAGCCGTTACACATCCTGTAGGATCTATTATGGGTGTGTTGTGCCCGCCGCGTTCTTGTCGTCATAATCAATGCGATCGTTGTTGTAACGTGGCGGGGTGGGGTGCGGGAGGTTACGGTTAATTTATGAGTCAAAATATTTGAAAATTAATTGTCTGCCTTCCATCCGTGTCTCGTTCCGCTTGTTTATTGTAGGTTTGTGCTTATTTTATAGGCCAAGCCAGCCCCGCCATCATGTGACGACTGCCATAAGTTTGTCCGTGTAATGTTCAAGGACCATGTCTGTTTTAGGTGTGCCCTGTGTAATATAGATCATAGGTGTAATGTTTGTGCAGTGTGGTCCGTCGAAACGATGGTTAAGTTCCTTGCCCAGAAGGACTTGGCTGGGTCTGACGCGGGGTCAGGCGGTCCGAGAGGAAATCGTGGAGCGCCCGGTTCGGTCGGTGGGGGTGCTTCACGTCCCCAGCTGGAGGTGGCGGAGATGGCACCGCTGGCGTGGTTTGGTCCGGCTATGCAGGGTTTTCTGCATAGCGTTCTGCCCACGCTGGTGTCGTCCCTGCTACCAAAGGTTGGGGGGCAGTTTCTCCCCATGCCTGGTACGGATCCTGTCTTCGGACAGGATTCTGGACTGGTTACCGAGGGGGCCGTCTCGTACGGCCCCCTGGCGGGTCCGTCTGGCTTCGGCCAGACGGGTTCTGTCTCTCTGCGGCCACCTCCGGGTGGTCCAGTAGCGGTGGCCGGTCCGTCAGGTGTGGGAGCCGTCCGCCAGGACGGCTCCACGGTTTATTCGTCTAGTGACGGCTCTTCGGAGTCTGAAGACGATGAGGCCGAGGAGGAGAGGTTGCTGCGGCCCGTGAAGCCGCAGGTGGAGAATATGGAGGTTGATTCCGTCCTGGACGGAACCGGCCTCCATTTGTCTGGTTTGGCGCAAGCCAGGTCAGCGGCTCCGCCTGCGGCTGAGGCCAATCCGTTACCGTGCACCGGTTCCGCGCGGCTTGGTTTGTCACCAGCCGTCAGGGGAACCGGTGTGCCGGGCCAGGCGTGGTACTCACCTATCTCGCCTGGTCCGGCAGCCGGACATGGGGTGCCGTTGGCGCCCGTGGCCGGCTATGGTTCCGCGACGGTTACGGGTCCGTACGGTTTTCCGTGCGGACCTACCCCATGGACCGGAGTGTTTCATGGGGTGGCGGCGGAACCATGTGGTAGCGGAGTGCCTGGCGTGTCAGCCGTGGCTCCTGGCCGGGAGGCCATGGCTGGCAGACCCGTAAGCATGTCAACGGGTGACGTGTTTGCGGGGGTATCTTCTTCGGAGTTAGACTGGTCTGATGCTCTGGCGTGGCTAGCCAGAGTTGACCCGTCTGTGGTTTCGGCCACGGCCGATGAAGATGCGCCCCGTCCGTCGGTTGCGTCGATTAGGACGGGGATTTTGCCCGCGGCCCGGATCCAGTCAGTGGGACTGGATCCACGGTTCATTGATTTGTTGGATGCTATTTATAGCAAACAACTAATGACCAAGGGTCAGCTCCCTGCGGCCTCCAGGGAGGTGCGGGCAAGGTGTCGTATTCCGCGGGGTGAATACGACAGGTATGGTGTAGTCCCGTCGGTCACGGAGGATGACCGATGGGTACTGGGCGTCCAAAGTGCCGGTTCGGGTGGTCCCGGTCCGGCACTAGTGGATAAGGCCCAGGTACACCAGGAAGAAGTCCTGGCCCTATGCGATGAGGGTGTGAGGGCAGCCATGAGCGCTGTCAATCACTCCTATCGTCTACTTCAGTCGGTGTGGGCTGAAGCGGGGGCAGGCCACCCTGTGCCACCTGTGGCGCTATCGTGCGTTAATGACGGCTTGGTGCTGTCAATGGACGCATTGGCAAGGGTGCAAGCGCGTGTGACGAAGTCCAGGAGGCAAATGGTCATTGACCATATGCGTCCGGCTACGGCAGTCAAGGAGCGTCTTCTTGGGACGCCCCTGACAGGGCCTAGCATCTTTGGTGGCCAAGCGCGGGCCATCTTAGAGGACACCGCCAGTATTGCGCAGAATCGGTTAGCGGTAAATCTACAGCTAGAGCTAGTGCGGCAAGCGCACGCACTAGGGGCTGTGGGTAAGCCGCTAACAGTACAGCCTTCAAAGAAACAGAAAAAGCATAAGGGCAAGGCGAAAGCCAGGCCTATTGCGACGTCTGTTTCGGCTGGGTTTTCGGAGCCGCCGCCGGCGAAGAAACCCAGGAAGGCTGTAGAGGCGCCTACCCTCCCCAATGTTGCTCCGGACCGCCCTAGAGGTGGTAAGGGCAAGGGGAAGGGTAAGGGTAAGGCCTCAAAGGGCGGACAGAAGGGGCCGAAGCGTACCTGAGGGTACGCAAGCTCCCTTCATATCCGCCTGGACCGCACCTGTGCGACAGGAACAGCGGTGCCAGTTATACCCGTCGTGCCTAGAACGAAATGGTTCTCACTCTCTCTCGTTAAGAAAGGGGGGGGGCGGACTGCGAGCCGGACAACCCCGTTAGACGTCGAGGCGTCTATGGTGGGTGGAAGGCTCAGGCGTTTCGTCGAGGCTTGGCGAGGTGTGACGTCAGACAGTCTGGTCCTGGGATGGTTATCCCAGGGTTACATGCCGGAGTGGTGGGACTTTCCGCCACAAAATCTGTCTTTGGCACCAGTCTGGACACCCGTACCAAGGGAGCCAGACAAGTTAGAAGCCGTTCAAAAGGAAGTGTCGGGTTTGCTTCTGAAGGGAGCAATAAAACCAGCAAACCGGAACACTCCAGGCTTCTATTCAAACATGTTCCTTGTCCCCAAGAGCACGGGGGGATGGAGACCCATACTCAATCTCAGGCCATTAAATTGGTTTATCCATACGCCTCGGTTCCAGATGGAAACACCGAGGTCGGTAATGGCGGGATTGAGGAAAGGAATGTGGTGTGTATCGATCGATCTGAAAGATGCATATTTCCACATTCCGATCAATCGGAGTTGGCACAGGTTTCTGAGATTTGCGTTTCAGAATCAAGTATGGGAGTTTACAGTTCTCCCGTTTGGCCTGTCGACAGCTCCGAGGGTTTTCACAAGAGTGGTCCTTGCGGTGACAGCGTTTCTCAGAAAAGAGAACGTGGCGCTACACACCTACATAGACGACTGGCTGCTCAAGGCAGACTCGGCAGCCAGGTTGAACGTGGATACTGCTCTGACTCTGAAGTTACTTTCAGATCTAGGCTGGTTAGTCAACGAGGAGAAATCCGAGTTGACACCCACTCAACATTTCGTTTATTTGGGGATGCGATTCGACCTCGAGGAGGGCAGGGTTTACCCGTCAGAGCCCAGAGTGGTGTCTCTGTTAGCCATCCTCGGGAGTTTTCGAGTGGGAAACCACATTCAGGCGAGGCGGTTCCTTCAGATGCTGGGCATGATGGTCTCCATGGAGCAGGTTATCCCGTACGCTGCTCTAATGCGAAGACCTATCCAGTTGTATCTGATGTCTCTGTGGAAACAGAGAACAGAACCCCTGTCAAAACTGGTGCCAGTTTTGGAGCCGATAATATCGCATCTTCTATGGTGGAAACAGCGTCAGAATCTCCTAATAGGGGTTTCGCTGCACCTACCCCACCCCCAGCTGTCCGTTTACACGGATGCATCGCTGGAAGGGTGGGGTGCCTGCCTGGGAGAACACCAGGTCTCGGGCACATGGACTCTCCCGGAGAGTCAGCTGCATATCAATCTGTTGGAAATGATGGCAGTGGAACTGGCGTTGGAAGAATTCCTTCCGATGATCAGGGGCAAGGTGATATTGATACGGTCGGACAATTCGACAGTAGTATCATATATAAATCGCCAAGGAGGGACCAGGTCGCCCACCCTGTGCATCAGGGTGTGGCACTTGATTCAATGGTGCAGGAATTACTCGGTTGTTTTGAAAGCAGCTCATATTCCTGGCCGATTGAACATTCTGGCGGATGCTTTGTCTCGCAGACAGAGAATCCTGCCAACAGAATGGTCCCTCAACCCTCCAGTTCTACGACGGATCTTCGAGCATTGGGGCAAACCCAACGTGGACTTGTTCGCCATAAAGGAAAATGCTCAAATCATGACATATGTCTCGCCGATTCCAGATCCAAATGCCGTCGATACAGACGCTCTGGCGATAAGCTGGAGAGGGATGCACGCTTACGCGTATCCACCCACCATTCTTCTACCGAAGGTATTGGTGAAGGTCAGGGAGGAACCGTGTCTGGTCCTGCTAATAGCGCCGTATTGGCCGAGCAGGGCGTGGTTCACGGATCTTCTAGATCTGCTGGTGGAAAATCCTGTGCAGTTGCCCGAGATTCCGAACATAATCTCCCAGGCCAAGGGACGCTTCCTACACGAGTGTCCCGAAATGTTCAAATTGACTGCGTGGATGTTGTCAAACAACGTTCCACGTCGGAAGGCTTTTCTCGACAGGCTGCTGATTTCATCGCGGCTGCGAGAAGGAGGTCAACCTTCAAGTCATATAACAACAAGGTTAACAGATTTGCAGACTGGTGTGAAGAAAAGGGTATTGATACCTTTCAATCCACTATTCAGCAAATAGCAGACTTTCTCTGTGAGCTGTTCTTTACAGGACTAGCTCCCGTCACAATTGCTGGATACAAGTCAGCTTTGGCATCAGTTATCCCTTGTCTAGCCAACAGGGATAGTCCAGAGGTGACCCAGTTAAACGTGATGTTGAAGGGAATGAGCAATCTCCGACCGAGACAACCGGTAGTCATTCCAGCCTGGAGTCTATCTTTAGTGCTTAATGTACTGGCCAAGCACCCATTCGAACCGTTGCGTTCGGCTAGTCTAAAGCATTTGACTCTAAAGGCGGTTTTTCTATTGGCAGCTTCCTCAGCTAGAAGGCGCAGTGAGATCCATGCGCTTTCGGCAGAGAGGAACCGATTTATTGTTTCTGGAGAAGGTCTGCGTCTTCTGCCAAGAGCAGAATTTATGTCAAAGAACCAATCTTTGAGATATCCCGGCAAACCGATCATTATACCGAAGTTAACCAGGTTTGATCGTGATGCCAGTGTCTGGTGCCCGGTCCGTGCTTTGACTAAGTACAAGAAACGGACTGACTCGTTACGGTCGAACGATAGACATCTGTGGATCTGCCATAAAAAGCCTTATGGCGCCGCATCCATGGATACTATCTCTCGTTGGGTGGTCGAATGCATTCAGACTACTCACGAGATGGCGACTGGGCACCAGGTGCAAGGTGTAATGGCACACGATGTCAGAGGAATAGCCGCCTCGACCGCCCTTTACAATGGTGTTCCGTTAGAGGACATCATGGCCGTTGCACAATGGCACTGTGAGTCCTCATTTACGGATTACTATATGAGGGATGTGTCAGACTCAGCCAATCCACTCGCTTTAGCTGTTTTGAAACGATAGTTAGTGACCACACTGCTTTTCCCCTTTTTTCACTTTGGTAAGAAAAGAACCTAAAGCAGGCATGGTCAAGCGAGAGGATGTCAACCAGATTGTGTCACTGATGGCCGAACCGGTGTATGGTTGTAGGCGGTACGTCTGAAGTCCTGTTATCATAAGGTAATTCAACAAGTGAGAGTTTTTTGTATTATGTATATGTATCATGTTCATTCATCTTATATATTCATGCTCATTCCCAGGCTAATACAAACGATATGCAGGGAGTAGTTAGCCCTCTTGGCATATTGGTGTTTCAGGCGAGATACATGTTCGTTAGTTCTCTCCCTTTTCTTAGGAGGAAAAAGGGGGGGGGGGGCTGTGACGCGAATGTGATTCGGTTCCGTGAACTTGACGGTCCTTTTAGGTCTCCGTTAGTCAAGTTTGAAGTCTAAAATCTTTCTCCAAGGGGCAAAATTAGCATGTATGGCTTGCCCCTTCCCACCAGGTTACTGATCAAATCTGGTGTATATCAGAAGTAACAGAATGGTGAGTATTGATCGAAGGAGAATGCAGGAAATGTCAATTTCCCTTTCTCCGAGATCTAACAATACTCACCATTCTGTTACGGACCCAGCCTCCCAGCCCCACGGAGGCAAGCCATAGTTTTCTCTTGTTTGGTGGCTATGCAAACAATATGAGCTCTATGGTAAACGGGTACTCGGCAGTGGGGAGCCGGGTACCCGGTTCCCAGGAGTCGGTAAAGCTTTCTAAGTCTATAATCCTAGAGCCGCTGTCAGGGCCAGCTGTATATCAGAAGTAACAGAATGGTGAGTATTGTTAGATCTCGGAGAAAGGGAAATTGACATTTCCTGCAATCTACATGTATCATTTTTCCTGAGCAAATGTCCATTTGCAGATCAAAAGAAGAGTATTTTTTTTAATTTGCCTTTGGAATGGCTCGATTTACCGAGCCAGCCATTCCAGTGGTAAATTTTCAAAAATACTCTTTTCTTAACCTGCAAATGGACATTTCTCTATGCCACCACAGAGACCATTTTTTACTAAGTTGACCCGTGATCCTTTCACCAATAAATTCCAAATATCTCACAATGCAACCATACAGGAAAACGTTTGAATATTCTGAAATTAATCTGACTGGAAAGGCATCAATGGCTTCCAGTGAAATTAATTTCAAAATATTCAGCAGAATAAGTCTAAAAGTCTTATATGGTAAAGAATAATAACAACATACTGGGCGTGTCCGCCCGTTGTGGGCGTGTTGGTCCGGGGAAGAGGCATCCCTTATCCAGCTAGGTTTATGCCTATAGGCTCCATTGTGTGGAGCTGGTGTATCCAATGACATTCTTTCTGTTTTCTCCATGGGGTGGAGTTTTCATCGTCTGGGTCTGATGAGAGTACCTGGATAATTCTGGACTGCATGTCAGTTCTAGAATGTCCATGCTTAATGAAATGTCTGGATACGGGTGTCTCGTATCGTTCATTCCTATGGCGGTTTGGTATCGATCTCAGATGTTCTTGGATTCTGATTTTGAAGGTGTGTACAGTTTCTCCTACATACTGTTTCTTAGATTTGTTGCAAGTTAGTGGGTAGACGATGTTCCTCCTCTGACAGTTGCCAATGATCTTGGATCTGTATGTTAGGCCTGTATGTGAGCTGGCCTTCTCCGTTTCTGTGCTCCAACAGCCTGTGGTCTTGGAGGATCCACTGTTGAATAGCTTGCCACTCCTTCGGTTGCAGGTGGATGTTAGCGGAGGTGGTTTTATGGTGGCAATCAGGTCACTGTTAGACCTGGTGACGAGATTGTCCGGATCTACTACGTTTAGGCTCAGTGCGGGCAGCGGAGGTGTTGTGACTATCTCCGTTTCCCGTGGCAATGGTTTGCTGGATGAATCCATTGTTTAATAACAGAGAATAACAACGTAGTCAGTTATATGAGCTACTTGTAGAAGGTTATTTAGCCTGAAGCTTGGTCGCGATGTGCGACCAAAAGTCTGAATGATCTGGACTGGAATTTTCGTCCCTTTTATACCCTTCCTGGGCGAGCCTGTGGATTGAGTAAATCTTGACTATATATGGGCAGAAAAGAACCAGATTGACCCCCATTTGAAATTTTTGGGGATTTGGCAGTGTGGTCAAACATTTTACCGGTTGACCTGTGTTTTACTGGTTGGGGACAAGTTTACCAGTTGTGACTTTTTTACCGGTTGTGCCTTTTTTGGTGGTTGTGGTAATTTTTACCGGTTGTGAATTTTTTGCCGGTTGTGTCCATTTTGGCGGTTAGAAAAACATTTTTGGCGGTTTAGGTTTTTGACTGGTTGTAGGTTATTTTGGTGATCAATTTCTAAGGGTTTCTGTAGGTCAAGTTCGTAGAGGTATTGCTCCTTTAGTGGAGAATTTTTGGCTGTTTGGGTAATGATCATGTGTAGTCATCACTGTTTTTGATTCAGACTTCATGGCGTTTCGTTCCATGAACGATGTATCACGTTTATATTTAAATTTAATTACATTATATAAAAGAACAACAAAGACGCATACTCACAGAGTTGTGCTTCTTTATTTTATTCATTTTTTATTTTTCAAAACAAATTTTGAAACACAAAAAAATGTACATAACTTCAATATCTAACCAGTTTTGATTTTGACTTTGTGTAACCGCGATACATCTTTCTACTTCGAATAATACTTACCAGATGTACTATTATGATAATGTCTATTATCTAGTCTAGCTCAAAATAAACAATTAAAACTCCGCACCCTCCTGGTCCTGCCCATACTGTGTCCGGGAATACCATAGCCGCAGGTACCGAGTCAATTCCCAATCACAGTCAGATTCGTCTATTTTGCGCTTGTTGAAAGTCGCGTGTATTTAGTGCTCTCTTATTAATTGAATAAGCAGTTTTAGCGTGTTTTTTCGGAAAACCATCGTTGGATTCATGGAGGAACTGGGGAAATCATCACAGGGGCAGGTTGTATCAATCTAGAATTTATACATTCGTGCCATAATGACTGTTTGAAATTTCCTTAAATTGGCACATTGTTTTATAATGATAGCCATTGTTGGAGTCGCTTCTGTACCCGTTGACTTTTAGTTTTAATTCGGGTACTCGGTTAATTTTCTCTTGCGACTCGGTTCCTCTAAGATGGATGCGCCCTTAGCCAAGATGGCGGCGCCCATGAATTATGTCGTTCTTGGCTTGGTGTATCCAGGCACTCTGTTGTCGCCGATTTTAGCTCTCGCTTCATTGTCGAGGGTGTTTGTAGTGATCGGCGAGTTATTCTTGGTTATTTAACGTTAGTTAAAGGCTGAGTTGTGTTTTTTAAAAATTTTTCACTCAAAAAAGTTTCAAATATTTCCTGCCTAAGACTTGTTATCATTAAATTGAGAGAAAGTTAATGTGTTTAAGAAATCTTAACTAGCAAGTCTATTGTGCGTATTGCTCGTCATCGGTTGTCATGTGCAGCGTTTTAATTCTTCTCTGTGTTCGCAGAAACCGAAGAACCCGGACACGTTGTGCCAAAAGTGCAACAGGTTCATGAAACGGAAGTATCTGGGTCATCACTGTGTGGCGTGCGCTAAGTGTAAGGTCGGGAGCCCTTGTGATGTGTGCGTCAAGTGGTCGTCGGCATTGGTGGCGGAGTTTGACAAGGATCGACGGGCGAGGCTGGAGCGTATCGAGAAGGACAAGGCAGTGATGCTGCAGCAGGCTTCGTTGGTGGGACTGGAAGGTCGGCTGAATGAGAGGATGGATTCAGCACTGGGCGTATGGGCGGCCCAGTTCAAGGCTATGTTTGACTCGTTGCAGTCCACGGTCCCGGTGAGGCAAGCTGGTGCAGGACAACCATTAGGTGGTCCGGCTAGTTCTGCTGAGGGTCATGCACCTGCCCCTTCTCTGTCCTCGGCTCAAGAGCCGTCGGTAGAGGAGGAAGATTTGCTGCTGATGGAAGATTCCGGCATGCCGGATCTTTCAATGACGGCGATGCCTAGTACGTCCCAGGGGTCGCCCTCGGGATTTGTACGGGTTTGCCAGGCGGATGGTGATGTCGACGTTCCGTCGGGCATTTTTCATCCGCGATTTGTGCAACCGGATATGCCGGCGGAGCCGTGGTTTGCGGTTCCTGCTGCTATCACGGCGGCGTTAGGTGCGGCTCCTATCGGAGTGACAGTGCCAGCCGTAATTGAGGCGGTCGTAGTCCCGGATCCCGTGTTGGAGCCGATATGGACTGCGGGGAATCCGTATCTGGCGATTCGTTGGATACTGGTGCCGCTGGTAGTCGCGCTATGGATGCGCTCTGTCCTGGCAGAGACGTATATCGTAGCGTTCAGCAAGGATCGTCGGTGGCCCTCTCATCTAAGGGAGAGAGGGAGGATGAAAACGGGAGTTCTTTGATGGACGATTCCGCTTTCTGCACCGAAGCTGAATGGGTGCAGGTTCTTGGATGGATGACCAATCGTCTCGGGTTGGCATCTGATCTAGGATCTCAGCGCGATCCGGCGATGGAATGGATGTCAGAGCGTGCGGCTAGCGCTCTGTCCAGTGGCTCTTCTGCCATGCCTACACTCCCGTTGGACACGCAGACTTCTGACATGTTGGAAGTTGCGGCATACCGTCTGGTTCAGCCAGACTATGCGTTGCCCAAGGCCCCGAAGGGGATAAGGAGTAGGGTCCGTTTTCCGGAGCAGGCTTATCATCAGTACGCCAGGGTTCCACGGCTTTCCGTTGCGGAACGTGAGGCGCTGAATAGGCCGTTGGCTGGGAAGGCCAAGGGGCGGTCACGTCCTTTGGTTTCTCAGACCAACAAAGACCCGTTCAATGAGCTCACGCTCATTGAGGATGCGGCTAGGGCAGCCATGGCTGCGCTGTCGCACGGGTGTACCGTCTTGCAGGGTATGCTGGACTGCACGGCGGAAGGCGGACAGGTGCCAGAGGCTGCTCCCGGAGTTGTTCGGGACACCATGCGCCTGTCTCAGGATTGCCTGGCCAGGGTAATCACGAGAACTTTGGCAGAGCGACGGAGAATGGTTCTCGATTGTGTGGAACCAGGACCAGAGATGAGGGCTGCGTTATCTTCTGCGCCTTTCATAGGTCCAGGCTTGTTCGGCGGCTCGGCACGACAAGCGCTCTCTAAGGTTGCGTCAATGGTGGCGGAGCAAGAAGTGGTCGGCAAGTCGTGGAAGTCGACCAAGAGGACTCAGCGCAACAGTCCTACCGTCAGCATAGGCAGGAGCAGCAGAGACAGCGTCCTAGATCGCCCTTCCGTCCTTCTGCCCGTGATGCCCATAGGCCATCCGGAGCACAAGGGCCTGGCCGTTCGTCCGCATACAAGCCCTCTAGTAAGAGGCCGTATGAGGACGACGGGAAGGGTGGCGGTTCGGGCCGAGGCGGCTACCGTAAGGATAGTCGTGGCGGCAGTTCCGGACCATCATACCACAAGAAGCCGCGGGGCGGCCGTGGGGCTCGTTCCTGACGGGTTTCCGGCGGAACCAATACCGGCGGCTTTGGAAACAAATGGAGTCGAGAATCTTCACCCAAGCGATTTAGCGTCTTGTCGGCTAATCTCGACCGACAACTGTGTGCAGATTCCGTCCGTCGGAGGCAGACTTCAGCTATTCCTAAACCAATGGGAACAGGTCGTGCGCGACTGTTTAGTCTGTCAGTGGATAAGAAACGGCTACGATCCGGACTGGCTCATCCATCAATCGTTAGTTCCGTTAACATCGACTCCAATATGGACTCCTATTCCAAGGGAATTAGACTGTCTAGTCGCCATTCAGTCAGAAATAGAATCGCTTCGTCAGAAGAAGGCGATTCACCTAGTCATCGATCAGTCGTCACTGGGCTTCTATTCGATCATGTTCCTAGTTCCGAAGCGTACCGGGGGGTGGAGACCAATTCTCAATCTCAAACCGTTGAACAAATTTATTCTTTCTCCCAGATTTCAGATGGAGACGGTAGCAGCGGTAATGACAGGGCTGAGGAAAGGCATGTGGGCAGTGTCGATAGATCTGAAGGATGCTTATTTTCATATTCCAATGTCAATTCCCTTTCAGAAGTACCTGCGATTTGCATTCCAAGACAATGTTTGGGAATTCAATGCTCTTCCCTTCGGCCTGACCACGGCTCCGAGGGTCTTCACCAAGGTGGTTCTCGCCATGACTTCTTTACTTCGCAGGAGAAACATAGCTGTTCACACTTACATAGACGACTGGCTGCTAAAGGCGGGGAATCCAGTCACTCTGCGCAGCAATCTGAAAGTAGTCCTAGACTTGTTAAAGAAGCTAGGATGGATTGTGAATCTAGAGAAATCAGAACTGACTCCATCCCAGGAGTTTGTTTATCTGGGAATTTTTTTCAATCTCAGGGACGGCGTAGCTTTTCCGGCGGAGAGCAGAGTCAGAAGCCTGATTGCAGTGTTGGAGTCGGTTTCTCTAGGAGCCTATCTGACGGCGCGTCAATTTCTCAGAATACTGGGTTTGCTAGTATCTCTGGAGAAGGTGGTGCCATATGCGGCACTCAGGCGCAGGCCGATTCAGATGTATTTGATGTCGTTCTGGTCACAGAGAACAGATCCGTTATCTCTGAGAATACCAGTAAAAGAACCATTGATATTCCACCTTCAGTGGTGGTTATCGGAACAGAATCTCCTGCGAGGTGTTCCTCTACAACCTCCTCAACCTCAGATGTCCATATTCACGGATGCATCATTGACAGGTTGGGGAGCGGTATTGGACAATCAGTCAGTGTCAGGGGAATGGGATCGGACCAATGCGCAGAAACATATCAATGTGCTCGAGCTATTAGCGGTGGTATTTGCACTGCAGAAGTTCGAGAGTCTAATTCAAGACAAGATTGTCCTAGTAAGGACAGACAACTCAACAGTGGTGTCTTATTTAAACCGCCAAGGCGGGACGAGATCACCGGAGTTGTGTATGATGGTTTGGAACCTTCTGCTGTGGTGCCAAGAGAGGAATATTATTCTTCGGGCAGCACACATTCCAGGAAGATTGAACATCTTAGCGGATGCTCTCAGTCGAAGGACGGTTTGTCGTCCGACGGAATGGCAGCTCAACCAAGTGGTAGCGGAGGTTCTATTCAAACAATGGGGCAAGCCAAATGTCGACCTATTTGCGATGAATCAAAACGCAAAGATGGTCACTCACCGATCCCGGACCCGTTAGCTCTAGCAGTAGACGCACTGGCGATAAGTTGGAAGGGAATGTACGCGTATGCGTATCCTCCAACAATTCTCATCCCGAAAGTTCTGGCAAAGATAAGAGAGGGGATGTGCCAAGTACTACTGATCGCCCCTTATTGGCCAGGCCGATCATGGTTTACGGATCTGCTGGACCTTCTGGTCTCCAGTCCAATCCCTCTTCCAGACACAAGAGATGTAATCTCTCAGAACAAGGGTCTGTACCTTCACGACAGACCAGAAATGTTCAAATTGACTGCATGGATGTTGTCAAGCAGCGTGCAATTGAGGGTGGCTTTTCTGAGCAAGCAGCGAAGTTTGTTGCTTCAGCCAGAAGAGTTTCAACCACAAAGACATATAATTATAGAATCAACAAATTTGCACAGTGGTGTGAGAGAAGAGATATTGATCCCTTTTCTGCATCTGTTCAACACGTAGCAGATTTTATCTGTCATTTATACGAAGTTGACAAACTTGTACCTTCTACCCTAGCAGCATATAAGTCTGCATTAGCTTCGGTCATTCCTAGTCTCACCATTGAGGGAGTGGAGAATGACACCTTGAATGAAGTTATCAAAGGAATGAGCAATCTGCGACCCAGACAGCCAATTCCTATCCCATCATGGAATCTATCTCTTGTTCTACAGGTTTTAGGGCATGCTCCCTTTGAACCGATTAGATCTATTGACATTAAACTGTTAACTATTGAATCAGTTTTCTTGGTTGCAGCAGCGTCGGCGAGAAGGAGAAGCGAGATTCATGCGCTTTCTGCCGAACAAGACCGTTTTGTCGTCACGGGTGAAGGTTTAAGATTACTTCCACGTCTTTGTTTCCTGGCAAAGAATCAGTCACTTAAATATCCAGGACAGCCGATCAATTTGCCAAGTTTAACTAGACATGACCCAAATTCTTGTGCTTGGTGTCCTGTCAGATGTCTGAAGATGTATAATAAACGTACTTCTGAGTGGAGAGACGACCCGAAATCTCTGTGGTTATGTCTCAAAGCTCCCCATTTACGTGCTTCGAAAGATACTATTTCTCGTTGGATAGTTGACGCTATTCAGATGTCGCACAAGATCGCTACAGGAAAGCAGATTGATCGTGCGAATGCCCATGAGGTCCGAGCACTAGCAGCATGATCGGCCCTTTATAAGGGTGTCTCATTAGAGCAGGTGATGTCTGTAGCACAATGGCATGCCGAGTCGTCATTCACTGATTTCTACCTTCGCGACATCTCCAGCACACTTAATCCAGTAGCCGTCGCCAATCTGTCGAACCTAAACTAAGCCACATCCGACCACTACTTCGCACACATCACAAAAGTCTTCCGCCTACACTGACCAAGCGCTATGCACATGACTGAGTACGACCGTGGATTGGGCCTAGCTCCTGTGATGATCAAGAACAGATCGACCACTCAAAAATGGTGAGTGTTTACATTAATTAAGTGACTATAAATATGTTTACTTCCAGTCGAAATACCAGACTGAGTAAGTGAATAGTCTGGTACAAGAGTATATTTATCCTCTCATACAGACATGAGACTCATTCCAATTTGAAAATCTAATCGATATACTGATAGTTTTTTTCAAAGATTGAAGTTGTAGTAGCTTCTTTGCACTCTACTGGACTGCCCTAGCTGAGACTTGGGGCTGACACGGGTCTGGTGGGTGTTGCATCCCCATGGACATCCCTCTGGTTTTGTGCGGACAAAAGAGGGGGGGGAGCGCGGTCTAGACCATGGAAGTTTAGCACTCTATGAGTCAGATAGCAGAACCCAAGCGTATGCCAGGGTTTTAGTCTCTTCACAACCTTCTCTGTTGGATGGTTGGTGAGTGCTGGTTCGAGCCTCACCTCCTCCCACCGGCATTTCCTGGCTGTCGAAATCCGGAGTTTATCATAATAGTACATCTGGTAAGTATTATTCGAAGTAGAATCAAAAAAGCATCCGCTTTTGTTTCTACGAGAATTCTTAATACTTAACAGATGTACTATGGCCCTGCCTCAGCCGCCCCGCTGAGGTGAGGCTGAGCTGCTTTCGCTGTTTGCCAAGGCAAATATAAGACGAATATGACTGTGATTGGGAATTGACTCGGTACCTGCGGCTATGGTATTCCCGGACACAGTATGGGCAGGACCAGGAGAGTGCGGAGTTTTAATTGTTTATTTTGAGCTAGACTAGATAATAGACATTATCATAATAGTACATCTGGTAAGTATTAAGAATTCTCGTAGAAACAAAAGCGGATGCTTTTTTGATTCACCGTTGAATACATCAAACCATTTAGACTAGCCAAGGATGTCCTACACACTCCTTGTCTATCAATCCAAGCACCCACACCACAGTTGCCATATCAGAAAAAAGTGGAGCCCAAAAATGCCCACTCCCAGTTGACAAAACTTTGCCTCTGATGAGTTCCGCTCAAAGAACTAAACGCCATGAAGTCTGAATCAAAAACAGTGATAACTACACATGATCATTACCCATACAAACAGCCAAAAAATCTCCACTAAAGGAGCAACACATCGACGAACTTGATGTACAGAAACCCGTAGAAATTTATCACCAAAATGACCTACAACCGGTAAAAAACCTAAACCGCCAAAGGTTTTTCTAACCGCCAAAATGGACACAACCAGCAAAAAATTCACAATCTAAAAATGACCACACCCGCCAAAAAAGTTTCCCAACCGCGAAAAATGGCAGAACAGGCAAACGACTTACAACCGGCAAAAAATATCACAACTGCCAAAAAGGGTCACAACCGCCAAAAACGGTCACAACTGCCAAAAACGCTCACAACTGCCAAAAAAGGCACAACCGGTAAAAAGTCACAACCGGTAAACTTGTCTCCAACCAGTAAAACACAGGTCAACCGGTAAATTGTTTGACCACACCGCCAAACCTCCAAAAATTTCAAATGGGGGAACCATCAATCTGGTTCTTTTCTGCCCATATATAGTCAAGATTTACTCAATCCACAGGCTCGCCCAGGAAGGGTATAAAAGGGATGAAAATTCCAGTCCAGATCATTCAGACTTGGGCTCACATCGCGACCAAGCGTCAGGCTAAATAACCGTCTACAAGTAGCTCATATAACTGACTACGTTGTTATTCTCTGCATTTATATGGTAAAGAATATACCTTTTCAGTGAACTATGGGTGAAGGAGTTAAAGTGTTCCGTGGGCACAAGAATGGTATTATCGTGATTGCATATGGGTTACCGTAGCTCCTTAATAGGATGGTTACGGGAAAATGTTATATTCTTATTTTCCCTGTAGATTGTTATTTTCTATTACTAAGAGTTACCTCCCTTGTGAATGTTAATACAACACACGTACATGTATTCATCTTTACTACGATCACGAATAAGATCAAGCCTTTAACCCTTGAATTTGTTGAAGAAAATATCAATTTTCTCATAGTAAATGTCCATTTGCAGACCAAGAGAAGACTATTTTATAAAATTTACCACTGGAATTCCAGTGGTAAATTTTAAAATATAATCTTCTCTTGGTCTGCAAATGGACATTTGTCAGGGCCACTGCAGAGGCTGTTTTTGGCTGATATGAATGTTATAGGATTAAAACTAGCTCAGTAGTTCCCACCTCGTTTGTCATATAGCTTAATAGTTCTGACAATTTCATTGTTACTATGGTTACCAGAGACAGGTATTCAAAGATCAGGTAGCCTACAAGTCAAGGACGGTGTTCCGCTACTGCTCTCATGAGATGAGTATAGATTAGCACGCAGTATTTCCTTCATGACCGTGAGTCACAGAAATAACTCGCAGGCCAGGTTGATCAATAACCGCTTGACTACCTGATTGCAATTATCACATGGCGGTTGTGGGACTTGCACACTTGATTAAGTCTTCTGATTTGATTTAAATTCGGTCAAGGATAGCAAAATAAAATGTAGTTGGTTATTGAATGTCGAGTTGCTGGCCAAGATAGGAGTATTATTGGAAGTTTATCACTGGAATGACTGGCTCAGTTATTGAGCCAGTCATTCCCGTGGTAAAGTTTCAAAAGAGGCCTCTTGGCCTGCAAATGTATATTCCTCAAGATCACTGCAGAGGCCGGTTTTGGCCGGTGTTGGCCAGTTTTGTCATGAAAGGGTTAACAGTTAGTGAATTTAATCGATTTTCAGTCAGCAATAATTTGATGTACATGTACATGTAATTTCTGAAACGTGTGCTGAGTTATTGTCAGTCAGCAAACAAGCATGTTAAGCCAACCAAAAACGGCTTTTGCAGTCATCTTAGAAAATATCCATTTGCCGAGAAGAGAAGACTATTTTTTAGCAAGAATGGCCAAGCGAGCCTACGCCGTGCCAACCATCCGTCTGTGAACTTTCTTTAAACAACTTTTTCTCAAGAACCATTGGGTTGATTTCAATTATATTTGGCCGGAAATCATCCTTAGGGCATAGATTTTTTAAATGTCTTTAAAATTTTTTTTCAAAAACCGCTTGAGAGATCGATGAACAAAACTCATGAAACAACATCTAGGGCATTAGAGCTGAACCAAGTTTGTTCGAGGGAACTTGATTGGGCAAATGCTTCAGTGGCCATCTTGGATGACCTAGTTTTCGCAAAAATGACATCTCCATTAAACCGCTGAAGGGATCAGGCCGGAAATTGGGAAATATAATTAGGCACTAAGGTCCATTAAATTTTGTTCAAGGGAAATATGTAAAAAAACATGTCCACCGTGGACCAATCAAAATCTAGAATGCTTGGTGGCCATATTGGATTTGTTTATTTAATGGACTTTGAAGCCGAAATTGGTTTTATATACGTTTTTGCTTTTCTGATTTCAAATTTGCCAATTTCGAAACTGTCTGATAAATGGTTGGGTGACTGTCTTGGATCAGCTTCCTGCGAAAAACTCCCATAATAACGTAATATGAAATTTAAAATGTCTTTTTGACAACCAGTGGGCTAATTTGAATTATATTTGGCAGGAACCATCCATATGGCATAGAAATTCAAGGTTGTTCAAACGAAGCCAATTTGGCCAGTGGCCATCTTGGATTTTGACGGATCTTCAGACGTTACGTCTTATTTCCTCAGACAAATCTCACACATTTAATGACATTGTTCTCTAACAAACCTCTCACTAGTAACATCATCTATCCCGACAAAATGCAACAAATAATATCCCACAAATCAAATGACATTTATTCCCCAATTAATAAACCTCCCACAAATAGCATTTAACTCCCCCCACCCCAAAGAAGGTGATGCTTAAGAAAGTTTAATGAAATGGGTTTAAGCACAATCGCTTACAAGTATTATATGTACAATGGATCTGAGTCAGACAATGATGTCAAAGTTACCACATAGATGCTATGTGACAACTTTGACTTCATTGTTCATCTCAAATCCATTTCACACAATGGCATCTAATACTTAGATCTTGACACAGATGTTATCTTAAAGCCAATGGACCTTTCCATCTTTAGCTATGCCCCGCCCATCACTAGCTAAGCTCCACCCACACCTCGCCGTGTTTGGATTGATCGATCCCCGAATGCCCTAGCTATCAATTTCCTGAAAACTATACAGGGAAGCTGTTGAATATTTTGTAACTAATTAGACTGGGTGCTGTTGCTGCCATAGGCAGCAACAGCGCCCAGTCAAATTAGTTTCGAAATATTCAACAGAATATTTATTAAAGCCAATTAACTGTCTGACTGCTGCATAAGGCACCAAATGATAAATTCAATGATCAATAACTCTGGAACTGCTGAATATTTTGAAAATAATTTGACTGAGAGTTGTTGGTGTCTTCTTAACCACCAACAACTTTCAGTCCAAATTGTTTTCAAAATATTTAGGCAGTCCAATCCCATGGAAAATGTAATCTGCAGAAATTCAGCAGCAGGCTGTTAAAATTCTCCAAAGGGTATTTACCATAATTTCATTCCAAAGCGCAGAGCGATGTCCTTTCACCTAAAATTGGTTAACCTGCAGGTTTGACCCTATCTATATTATCATGTTTTTGCAGACGCATTACCGATGCGGCTTCGAGCTCTACCGCAGTCTTTTTGGCAACAACCTAACATTCCTCAGCATGTGTCACCGGCCATTGCGTTACCAACACTGCCACCGCTCAGCACTAAAGGCACTGATGAGGATGTCTCAGGTATGTGCTGAATCATAGGTAACTGGTATACAGATAATACAGATAATAAAGCTAAAATAAGATGTACTGATGAATATTTTGAGCATAATGGACATTTCCAAGTTTGTCCATCGGTCATCTGACATCATATGATGTCATAATTAACTACGTGACGTGTACAAAAAAAATGTAGGCTGATGTCTTAATCAGGACATCATGAATGATTAAAAATAGTGCGTCTTTAGCGCTTAATAGTCCGACGTGTTGTACAAAATTGTATGTCTTGACCATTTAATAAACATTCTGTTGAATATTTTGAGACTAATTTGACTGGGCGCTGTTGCTGCCATAGGCAGCAACAGCACCCAGTCAAATTAGTTTCAAAATATTTAACAGCCTACCGGATTAGTTTTCTGGAAATTAATAGTCATGGTGTTCAGGGATTTATCGATCCCAACACGGCCGAGGTGTGAGTGGAGCTTAGCTACAGATGGGCAGAGCATTGCAAAAACTGGAATGGTCTATTGGATGGAAAAGACGGCAATATGTCTTTTAATCCAATATGTTCAAAATATTCAACAGAACATTTCTTATAATATTCAAATTTCCTAACTAATATGTGTCTGTTTTTGTTTTGTAATTATGTTGCTGGTAACCTATTTATGAGCATTACTATAATGTATGAATTAAAAATGATCTTCAACGAAGCATTCAGAGATTCTCACGCATACACTTCTTTCAGTAAAACTTGCCCTCTGATCTTTTGACACCAAAATCAGGAGGGTTCTCGTTAGACATCAAAGACAATATCACACCCAAGTCAATCAGTCCAGTAGATTTATTGCAGTGGACATGCATAGACAAACATGCATGCATGCAAAGATGTTCCTAAACATGCCTATAGGGCATAGTTTTTGCATCAATCATGTATTACTGATTTTGAGTCGGGGGTGGGTGGAAACATGGAAATTCAGTGCATATGTCCTGAGAATCTTGTTGCAAATCATCCTAAAAGTTTGAAAGACAGAGAGGGAAAGGGGTGGGGAGAGAGGAGGGGGGAGGGAGTGAGTGAGTGGGGGAGGGGAATGGAGAGGATGAAACTTTAAAATAGGATGAATGTACACCACCCAAAAATGTGCCCAAAGTTAAAGGTTTTTGCAGCGGTCATGCCTGACTAATTTGGTTGGGCAAATGTCCCAAAAATTTGAAAATGTGATCATGCAATTACTTAGTCTGAACTGGGGAAGTATGAATTGGGGGCACTCGATTCAGGGAGGTTTGATGCATATACCAGAGAAAATATGACCATCAACTTACAAGCAGATAAAGAAATTGACAATATTTCAACCGTCTTCACTTCAGCTAATGGGATTCTACCTCTATGTACATAACTTTCCCCAAATGGACTTCCTCGATTTGGACTAAGTATGGTCATTGCTTTCACTCTATAAACAGAGACAAGTGCTGAGGGATGGGTTGGGGTGGGTGGGTGGGTGGTGGGAGGGGGTGAGTGGGTGGTTTGAATGTCCGCCTGCTGCTGACTTTTTTGACAGGGTGCTGATGCTGTCTATAATGGCAGTAAGAGGTTATAGTCAGATTCATTCAACAACTTTACTGTATATCTGTCTTCAAATTGAGATACTGTGATTTCAAAGGGTTAACACACAGGTTTCTATGGGCTGCCTACTTTGCCTCACCCTCCTATGCCATGCAGATAAATTATCAATATAATTTTCAGAAATGCGACCAGTTACGCCACCAGAAGAGCGAGAAACCGTGAAAAAATGCTCAACCCCCAAAGCCAAGTTTCCAGAGCGCAAAATCACGGTGGCCAATACAGATCTGTTATTTAAACTATTTGATGGTGTCACTGCTGAAAGAGGACTGAACAGAAAAACAGGCCTTCAGAATTGTTACAGGCGGGGCAGGTAATGGCATTAATATTTACATCTCTTAACCTTTAAATGGTCAATATTGTTTTAAAAAATTAAAATATTTCCTCGTTGGATGTCAATTTGCAGGCCAAGAGAAGACTATTTTGTACATGTAGTTATCGAGCCATATACAGATTTCGATTTAACCCTTTGAATGCGAAAGAGCAAAACAAAATCCTTTCCTATTTAATACTTTTTTCATTTGAGTATTTATCCCCATGCATTTTGAAAAAGCGGAGGGGAGTATTGCAATCACCTCTGTCCATTCATCTGTTGGTCTGTCTGGATATCTTCTCCAATAATATTTAGTTAAATTCAATCAAATTTGTTATGTTAGCTATCCATGTGATTTGGGACTGCAAGACAACATCTATGCAGGCGCCACCCCTAGGGGTTGAGGCAAGGGGAGGTGCGGTGGTGGCAGGGTGTAGTGGGCCAAAAAGTCAAAGTTAGCAGAATTCAGAATTTGGTGTTAGTTACCCATATGATTGTAGATTGCAAAACAATGTTCACATAGGCTCCACCACCAGGGTGAGGGTTTGAGGTAGGATGGGGCTTCATGACAGAAAGAATTCATCCAAATTTGGTATGCGAGTTGCTCATGAGATTGCCGATTGTGAGTGATGTTCACATTAAGCTCTGCCCCTGGGGTAGGGGTGGGGTGGGGAAGAACGTCGAATTTGGCAAAAGCGTGAGCATTTTCGATAGCGTGCCAACGACTGCTTATTCTAGTTTGAAACTAATTTGACTGGGAGATGTTGCTGCCATGGGCAGCAACAGCTTCCAGTCAAATTAATTTCAAAATATGTATCAGCTTGCCTCTATAATTGCCTAGCAATTGTCATTCTTGAGTTCAGGTTTCAAAGAGTTTAAGAATTAATGAATTAATACATTATCTTTGGCAACGCCTATGATACATTTGAATGAACAATACCAACAGCAATAGTAATCAGATTGTAGACATTCGCCCTTACATTCTTGTCACAATGTAAAGAGTTTTTGGGTTTTCCGAATTTTTTTCCCGACATCCTGCGCAAAGTTGTCTAGTCCTAGTGTATGATCACATCCTTTCTTGTTAAAGTTAGAACAAAATCGGACCAGTAGTTTCCGAGAGATCCATAGATCCAGAATTCAATCTGATCCGGATCCAGGATTTTTGTGTCCTGATCACAGCCAATGTCGGAAAATCATATTGCAAGTTCCTTCATTGTGTTAAAATTTGAGCCTTGTCAGATTAGCATTTTTAGAAGATACAGCACCGCACTCACGCATGCATGTACGCACACACGCACATTTCACCTTACGTGGTGAGGGTAATGATTGTGTAAGCTTTAATATTACCATAAATTTCCTATTCGAAATCATAATTGTAACCCTTACACCGACAAATCCCTGAAAAAGTACATTCTTTACGATATAAACCTCATTCTGTTGAATATTTTGAAATTAATTTGTCTGGAAGCCGTTGCTGCCTAAGGCAAAATTAATTCCAAAATATTCAACAGTTTCCTGTAGGTTTGCCTTGAAAATGACATATGGGGAATTCATCAGTGAAAGGACGAGAGAAGTCGCACCCCAATTTTTGTCTCGCCTGCGAAAGATAATGGCTGCTACGGAAGCAACGTTAATTAAGTTTTGCATTTAACAAATTGCTTATATTTCTGGAGTGATTAGGCTTATTGGAACAAAACATGGATACATGGCTTCTTTAGTTTTAGGAATCAACATGAAGATAGTGAAATCACAAGGTCAAAGGTCACTTGTTGCAAAACTGTTGTTTTAGCGTTGTTTTTACGCTTAGCAATACTTCTTGGATTATATTTCGGGATTGCTTTTACAGCCTATTGGAGGTAAACCTGAATCGTTGTACGGATATAGAGGTCACAAGGTCACTGATCTTGCCACAAATTCTTCACTGTTAAAGGGTTAATATTTACAATGGTTTTAATCTGTTAACCCTTTAACACTCATATCAGCCAAGAATGGCTTCGGCAGTGGTCTTGAGAAATGTCCATTTGCAGACGAAGAGAAAGTATTTTTTTCAATTTACGACAGGAATGACTGGCTCGATAATCCGAGCTGGTCATTCCAGTGGTAAATGTTTAAAAAAAATCTTTTCTCTTGGTCTGCAAATGAACATTTACTATGAGAAAATTGAAATTAAAAAAAGATTAATTAGAGGGTTAAAGGGATAATTGCCAAGATGTCAATTCGGCAGTGATCTTGAGAAATTTCGATATATTATGGAGCGCAAGGGAATATTTTAGAAAAATTCCCTGTTTGTATAAATCATGATGTTTACTTTACAGATAAAAATAGTTTTTTGCATATATATTTAGATGGTTTTTCATTTGTTTTTACAGGCCTCGCAAGTTCCAAGTCGCAACCAACAACAATAAAGTCCTCGTATCCGGCGATGACCCGTACTTAGTCGACGATGTCGCAAACAAATACTTTCCACAGTTAAGCCTTGAACATAGCCGGCAGGTGTATTCCGGGAATGCGAATCTACAATTGATTACGATTAAGGAGGGAGATAAATCTGTGCTGCTTCCGGCATTGTGTATTGATCAAAATTACCCCCAGTTGCTAAGCGAACTTGTTATGCATATTTAAGACAGGTATTTATTCCGGCATGTCAGGTATTTTCAGGATTTGCTTATAGACTTTTAACTGTCTAACAGCTTCAAGCCACCAGATGATAATTTCAATCTGCAATGACTCTAGACATGCTGAATATTTTGAAAACAATTTGACTGAAAGTTGTTGGTGGCTTAGCCACCAACAACATTCAGTCAAATTGTTTTCAAAATTTTCAGCATATCCAGTGTTAAACCCCCATGGAAAATGTATTCTGCAAAAATTCAGCAATCAGACAGTCAAAGGTCAAGGCCATTCTAATATTGCTATTTATATATGGTCAAAGGTGGTCAAGAATTAATTTTCCCATTGAGGATGTCCATTACTGATATATCAACAACATTCATTTCCAGACTGAGTGAATATATTATTTTAATGTCCACTTTAATGACTACCTCGGGATTCGGGGCAGGCATTTCAATTGTAAATTTGGTAAAATATTCTCTTGGCCTGGAAATGGAAAATTTTTGTTGTGACTTGTCTGTCGGTTACTATTTCTGACAACGACGCTTGTATTGCAAATATAACGCAGCAAACCCCATGCAGAAGACATTTTTCTTTGTCAATCAGGCAGCATTGCTAATGTGATGGCAATGGCTGTAGATATAGTGCTGTGATTATTCAGTAGTTATACCTGGTAAGACAATTCACATTTCAAATTTGTATAATTTTTTAACAGTCCACATGTGTTATGGGCTTGTTAAGTATGACGTCACTGTACGTAATTCGCAACCCGGAAGTGTGTATTTTGTTTTATTACATCATAAATGCATGCTTATGCTTATCATTTGTTGTTAAACAAAAACATTGTTTTGTGTGTTTAATAATCGAGCTCAACCAGGAAATATGTCATCACTTAACACGCCCATAAATAGTGATTTTCAGAGCAGTGAGATTGTGTAAAACAATGCATGTGCTCACGCATGCCAAACACATTATGTGAGGTGGGTGGGTGTCCTCGCTAGTGGTTTTATATTCACACAAATGCTGAATTCATTTCTATTCAAAGCTTTTATTATCCCCCGGGCCACCCACCAGAAAAATCTTGTCTTGCTCTGGATTTTCAAGTTTCTTGTATGCAGTAACCAAATTTTGTATATGGATTTGGTTTGTTTTTTGGTCATCTGACAATGCCTATGACTCAACCATAGCGTGTCACACGTGTTCAACTTGGCACTGATAAGAAGGGAGATAAATCTTAAGCTACATAACGATTTTAAATATTTATATCATTAGTTCTTGGTCGCTTCAAAATTAATCCAAATACCTCCATTTCAAGGAAATCATGCATGAAAGACATTTTGAAACTTTTGAAAATAATTTGACATGGAAGCTATATTACCCCCTGGAAGAATCCTGGCAGCAACATCATCCTGTCAAATTATTTTAAAATATTCAATGGATTATTTCTTGTTAAATAATCAGTCGTACAGAAATTGTTATCAGGGAGTTGGTTTCAAAATTAAATTTCACTGTTTTATCAAATATTTAACCATTTAACGTTTAAGTCAGCCCAAAAATGGCTTCTGTCATTGTCTTGAGAAGTGCCCATTTGCAGACAAAGAGAAGACTATTTTTGAAAGTGTACCACTGGAATGACTGGCTCGATAACCAAGCCAATCATTCCAATTTAAAAAAAAAATCTTGGTCTGTAAATAGACATTTCAGTGAGAAAGTTAAGGTTATCATGAACAAATCTGAGGGTTAAATAGTTTAAATAAACATAATTGTTATAGCTCTAGGCGGTTGATGTGACCAGTAAAAACAGTATATCCGTAACAAATTTATTCTTTAAATTTATTTGTGAAAACCTTTTTTATTTCATTTAAATAAAAATATTAGGCTACACTTAATGTTTAATGATTTTTTTGATCTTTTAATGATTTCAAATTTTATCTACTGTTTTCTGTTAGTGATTACTACCTTTAGTAAGTATCCATATGATAAGGTTCTTATAATGTCAATAAGGTTCTTATAATGTCAGGAAGGGGGTGAGAGGGGTGGGGGCTTGTTATGAGACTTTATCCAATATTGTTGATGCCAGTAAGCTCCACTGTGTGGAGTAGGTGCATCCAGTAGGCCTTCTTTCTCCTTCTCCTAGGGATGCTAGTGTCTACTGGGGATCACCTCTCAAGACCTATGTAATGTGGTAGGACACATGTGTCTATCTATACATATGATAATTATGATTATGTTAAAATACTTGGTTTATGCGTCAAGAAAAATGATTAAATCGCGATTATAAGTTATAATTTAAATTGTCCAATTGTGACCTGATAACCATGTTGATTAAAGTATCATATTTCCGACTGAAATATGTAAGAATTTTAGTTTTTTAAGTAATAATATTAATACTTATAGGCAGCTGGCTCTGTCTGTTAGAAAGAAAATTGTTAAAATGTTTCTGAATTTATTTATATGAAAATTGTTAAAGTTTAAATGTTAAATTTTAAATAATTCTGTATTGCTTGTTGTGTTATGATAAGTGATGTACTCCATTGATGCCTGTATTCCAGTAATGACTGAAAAAGGTTTCGCAATCTTAAAAATATGAGCAAATGAGTGATGGTTCACCTACTCCCTCGCCCTTGTATCTATGTATAGGGCCAGTGGTTTTCCACGATAACGAAAAATGGATGGAATTCATGGGATTGGTAATTTGAAAGAGACAAGTGATATTTAATTCTTTAATCCTCGAATTTGTTCAAGAGAATTTCAATTTTCTCATAGAAAATCTACATTTGAAAGAAGACTATTTTTGAAAATTTACCACTGGAGTGACTGGCTCGGTTATCCAGTGGTAAATTTTCAAAAATAGTCTTCTTGATCTGCAAATGAGCATTTCTCAAGAAAGCTGTTTTTGGCTGCTATGAGTGTTAAATGGTTAAAAGGAAATCAATGGAAAATTGCATTTTCACGCAAAACATTTGTAAAATGAAAGAAACTTGATTCAAAGGAAAATTTAAAAAAAGCATAAGTATGCTTAAATTCACTTTCCTGTCAGAAAGTGAGATTTTTCGCACAAAATTGTAAATCACTAGCGACCCATGTCTTCCCACTTTAACTTCTTTCTTTCTAAGCATATAATAACACAATACACAATACACAATATAAATTTGACAGATTTTGCCTCGCCTGCGAAGCAGAAAGCGAGACATATGTGTCACCTTTCCGATGGCGGCAGCCAAGGCGTCAACAATGTTAAGCTTTTGCGTTTAGCAAAACATATCCTCTTATCTTTCAGGATTAGCTAATCCTATTGAAACTAAACTTGGATACATTGTTACCTATAATGTTAGGAAGCAGCATGTTGATCCTGAGATCACAAGGTCAAAGGTCAAGGTCACTCTGACCGTGATACAAAACTCAGTTTTTTCAATGTTAAGTTTTTGCCTTTAGCAAAACTTCTCGGCTTATCAGGATTGGTTAATCTTATTGAGACTAAACTTAGATACATTGTCACCTTTAATGTTAGGAAGCAGCAATGTCGAAGGTCAAGGTCATTCTGACCTCTACAAAACATTTTTAGGCTTTGCAAATCTTATCATGTTATATTTTGGGATTGCTTAACCCTAATGGAACACACCTTTGGTACATGGTTGCTTATGCCAAGAGATTACAGGATGGTGACAAGCAGGTCACCAGGTCAACGGTCAAGGCCATTCTAATATTGCTATTTGACCTCTGCTTTTTCAACCTTAAGTTTTTCTATTCAGCAAATCAATTATATTCCATGATTGATTAATCCGATTGGAAGTAAAATTGAATACATGGTTACCTATGTTTGGAAGGAGCATAATAACATGGAGGTCACACGGTCAAACATCAATGCCACTGTGGCAAACAGGATACAAGCGAGACATTTAAGTCCTCAGAACTTTTGTATTCACTTTATGCAACCTAGATGATGTCAGTGTAAGAAACGGGAATGAAACAGAATTGGCAATTGTGTGAAGTGGAAAATGGCAAATCGTGAAACAGAAAACCACTGTTCCTATATGTATGCAGTAAGGGATAGAGGCCTCAGTTGAATACATCCTGGCTATGAATGGTTCCAAGTGTCATACCTGTTTAAAATATGTGAATGTATTTATCTGTTAATAGTCCCATAGATATTACAAATCTTTAAAACTTTGCATTGGCATTCTTATTGTATAAAATAGCATCTGTGATAAATGTTTAACTTAGATTTAGTTTTTAAATTAAATTTTAACTTAAAATTAAAATTGAATATGTTCATATTATTATTATTAATCGTTACAAAGCTGTCTTTACTTTGAATAACTGATTACTGGTATACTGTTATGTCTGATTTAAGTATTTCTTTAAAAGGTATGTTAGTTAAATCTTCCGTCCATAAAACTTATTTTTATGTTTACATATTTGTGAAAAACCGTATTTATTCTTGAGTTTTAACATTACAGTACAGCTCAGAAACAACCTAACATGTTTTCAAAACAATAAAATGGGCTGTTGAATATTTTGGACTTAATTAGAGAAGCCCTATAGTAATCACCGCATCTGTCCATCCACAATGTCTTGTAAACAGCATATCATAGAGAACCACAATATTTTAATGAAACTTGATATATGCCTCAGTTATGATACGCAGATGTGCCTTTTGAAGAATTCACCTTTATAGGTCCAATGTTTTGGGTGAAAAGGGGCATTTTAATGCAAAAACACGATTTTTGTCAATTTCCTCATAAACAGCATATCATACAGAACCAATTCAGATATTTTAATGAAACTTGGTGTATGCCTCAGTTATGATACACAGATGTGCATTTTGAAGAATTCACCTTTATAGGTCAAGGATTTGGGGGTGAAAATGGGCTTTTTAATGCAAAAAAAAAAAGATTTTGGTCAATTCACGTGTTAACATTTTTAAATCTTCTTTTTTTCTTTTTTTTTTGATTTTTAATAATATGAAGGCTTTGAATAAAATTGCTACATACTACATAGAGAAAGGTATTTCCAGTGATTGCGGGGCCCTCTGTTTTGGAAACCGGTTAACTTATCTATGAGCTGTACTGGATTTGTTTGTTTTATATTAATATTTGTGTAATGCTGTGTGTGCGTGCGTACATGCATGTGTGCGTGCGTGCGTACATGCATGTGTGCGTGCGTGCGTGCGTGCGTGCGTGCGTGTGTGCGTGCGTGCGTGTGCATGTGCGCGCACAGAAAATAGTGCTTTAACAATTATCACCTAATAATTATAATAATCTACTAACATTCCTTGATAACTTCCACGTATTGTGTTAATGATTAATTATTCTTCAAGATTTACAGAATATATTTTCTAAGGGAGGTGTGTGTACACGGTGATCATCAGAGTAGATCTATACATTGATTCTTTGTGTCGTCTCATCCGAGAAATGCTGAGAAATACACATACAACACATGCACGCATGCAGGCTTGCACGCCCACCCACCCCTTACCTAATAATATCTGCATAAATTTGTGCTTGAAAATTTGAGTATTTCATTTTTGATCCAAACAATTTTAACTCCCAATGTATTTCCTCCGCCTTTCCATTCCTAGCTAGGCCCTGCCTATTTCTATTTAAGCTCCACCCATTTTCTATGTTGTTTTGAATCGATTTATATAGTTTTACCCATCAGGTACCAGAACTCCAAATTTCAAGGTAATTATACAGGTAGACTGTTAAATAATTTTCAAAATATTCAACAAAATATTAACTCTTACCACTCTGATGTCAAACTTCAATTTCCATAAATTAAAGGATGAACTGGTGTGCATTTTTCAGCAAATTTGGTGGAAGATGGTGCTGTCGAAGACAGCAACATCGTCCACCAAAATTGTTGAAAAATGTACACCAGTTTCTTTGCTATTGACACAGTAAAAGATAGAATATTGACATCAGAGTGGTAAGGACTTAGTAAGTTGTAAACCTCTCAATGACATACAATTCGTACACTTGACAGATGTCATAATACGTCATTATGATTGTGACATACCTAGTGATATAATTACTTATAGCATCAGATACTTGAGTGAGTGATTGATCGGATCCCTACATTCCATATCGCAGTCTTAAAAAGTTTCAAGGGCAATTTACCAAATTTATAAACTGCATTTTGGGGTCACGAGCAATCCTAGTTGTTTAACCTGTAGACAAATAAATTTCTGCCCAAAATCCAGCTCCTTATAACGCTTTAACCCTTACAGGTTAAAATTGACAAATTCCTTATGATATAAGAAATATACTGATGAATATTTTGAAACAAATTTGACTGGGTCTGGCTGTAATAGTGTTATTTGTACTGATGTGTTAGAAATTGAATTACTAACATCGACTCTATCAAACACCTGTCTCATACAAAAGCAGAGTTAATGCCTATTAAACCATGTGAGATATAATAATGTGCGACCAGGTGGGGGTGGGGGGGGGGTGTCTGCTGGAATGAGCGGCACCCCATCTGATGCCATAAACCCCACTCAAAACCTCAAAGGTCTCTTATAGACCCAAGAAGACAGTGATATAACCTGTACATTACTCTCGAATCTCAACCAATCATTCCGTCCAGTGTTATTGCCTATTTTTATATCATAGATAAGATATTTAAATTACACCATTTTTGCTCATCTAACATAGATCTAAGCCATTGGCTGGCTGTTGATCATGTGGTTTATGTTTATTATTTACCAGTGTTTTTGATTGTGAGGATTTTGTACTTGATCCTCTGTCCATTGTTGACTGTATTAACTCTTTAGCACTCATATCAGCCAAAAAACGGCTTCTGCAGTGGTCTTTAGAAATGACCATATGCAGACCAAGAGAAGATTATTTTTGAAAATTTACCACTTGAATGACTGGCTCGATAGCCGGGCCAGTCGTTCACGTGGTAAATTTTCTAAAATAGTCTTCTCTTGGTCTGCAAATGGAGATTTTCTATGAGAAAATTGAAATTTTCATAAACAATTCGAGGGTTAAAGGGTTAAGAGCTATATAATATGTACAGTTATTTAACACTTTATGGGTCAAGCTGGTCAGAAATGACCTTTGCACCATTCATGAGGAATGTCCGTTTGCATGCCAAGCAGACTATTCTTGAAAATTTACCACTGAAATGACTGGCTCACTGGCTCGATCTTCGAGCTAGGCATTCCAGTGATTAATTTCGAAAATTGTCTTTTCTTGGCCTGCAAATGAACGTTTCTCAAGGCCAATGCAAAAGCTGTTTTTGTCTGGTTTGAGTGTTAACAGTTTAAAGATTGCATGGCAGTGGTTCCTTTTGTATATATTGTATACTATATTTGTTGAGATTGACAAGGAAGTTATAATTTACTGTATTGTACTTAACTTTTCCCTGCGTCCATGTTAACACTTATTATTCCACACTTGTCAAAAGGCTAATAATGGAGGAATTAAGTTTTAGCTATGCGCCCGCCCATCTTTAGTTAAGCTCCCCCGACACTGCCGTGTGTTAAAAGCGATCGCTCCCTGAACTCCCTGACTATCAATTTCCAGAAGACTACATGTAAACTGTTGAATATTTTGAAACTAATTTGACTTGTTGCTGTCAGTGCCCAGTCAAATTAGTTTCAAACTATTCAACAGCATGTTTATTAAATAGTAAAAACATGTAATTCGTACAACAACGCTGTAGTCCCTCATCAATTAAGCGTTCGTGATGAACGTAGCCATGTCATTCATGATGTAATTGATTATGATGTCATCCTACATATCATGTAGTTTATTATGATGTCATATGATTGGTAGATAAACTGGAATCTTATACTGTTACAGATCTAGTAGACAACAGACTGGTGTACATTTTGTAATCACTGTTGGTGAAAGGTGTTACTCTCATAGACAGCAACATTGTTTACAAAATTAGCTTTAGTTGGCTTTACTACAGTACAGCTCATAAATAAGTTAATGTTTCCAAAATAAAAATAGAAACATGTTAGTTTAGATAAGTACAGTTTTGAACACGATGTAAGAAATGTTTTGTTTAATATTTTGAACATGATTTGTCTTCCAATCCGGTTGTGTTAAAAATATTCAGCATTACATTATAAGTTATTTCTGAGCTTTATTGTAAGGTAAGTGGCAGCAGCTTCTTGTGCCTAATTTTAAGCCTTTAACCCTTACCACTCTGATGCCAAAATTTCAAATTTTCAAATTAAAGTAAAAGATGAACTAGTTCATTTTTCAACAAATTTCGTGGAAGATGGTGCTGTCGTAGACAGCAACATCTTCCACCAAAATTGTTGAAAAATGTACACTAGTTTCTTTGTTATTGACACCGTATAAGATAGAATATTGACATCAGAGTGCTACGGGTTAATCATCAAATTTCAATTTTTTCTTTGCAGTCCAAGACAAGATTATTTTTTAAAGCTTATCACTGGAATGTCTGGTTCGATTTTCGAGCCAGTCATTCCAGTGATAAATCTTCAAAAATTGTCGTCTTCGTCTGCAAATGGAAATTTAGAAACCATTTTTGGCCAGCTTGAATGTTAAACTGTTAAAATAGCCTTCGTGGCTGCCATCCTTATCCTAAACCTGTCCTTTCCCCCCCCCCCCCCCCCCTTCCCACCCATGGCCCCGTTTTCACGAGTGACGTGCACGTGGTCAGTGAATTTGTCGACTTGGTTTGTACCAGGAACCATGTGATGTTTGATGATCGTGATTTTGTGACAATGTTCTGAACCCAAAAGCATTCTAAATTGCATTAACTTAAGCAATTAAATTGATCATATTTCTATTTAATGCCCTGACATCGTCGATGGGGACTATAGAAACGGGCCCCATCCATGTGTGCGTGCATCCGTCCGTCCCCATTTAGTTTCCGTTCAATAACTTCAGTTAGATTGAATGGATTCATTTCAAATTTGGTATGTGAACGCCTTATGACAAGCCCTCGCTGGGTATTACATATTGGCGAAATGTGTCCAGATCCACCGGAGTTATCCCCCTTTATCTCTTGAAAACTCGTAAAATGTGGTTTCCGCTCGCTAACTGAAGTTAGCTTGAATGGATTCATTTCAAATTTGGAATGTAAACTCCTTATGACAAGACCTCGGTGGGGATTGCATATCGGCAAAATGTGTCCAGACACACCAGAGTTATTCTCCTCAATTTCTTGAAAAATCATAAAATATGTGTTCCGCACAATAACTTCAGTTAGCTTGAATGGATTCATTTCAAATTTGAAATGTCAACTCCTTATGACAAGATGTCGGCCGGGATTGCATATAGGCAAAATGTGTCCCGACCCACCGGAGTTATCTCCGTTGTTGGATTTAAAAAATTGGTGTTGTTTTTAAAAGCCCTGGTCGGGGGACGACTATGACCAGAACTGTTCTTTTACTGTGCTCTAAATTCAGTCCAAGTAAATCGTGAATGTTTACATCCACTAAAATCTTGAAAAGATTTTGTTATTCAAATAAGTTGTAAAATTTAGCTGGGCTAAATTTAAATTTATTAACCAGTAACCACCGAGATCTGATCTCGCTTCGTGGTTTGATGTCTGTAAATATTTCACTTCCAGAAGGCCAAGATGCAAAATTAGGGACAAATTCAGTGAACTATTGACATAGTCAGTCACGAAAACGCACCCCCATACCAACCCTTCTTTTCTTTGTCTTCCCTTCCCTTTCCCTCCCTCTCACTCGCTCTCTCTCTCTCTCTCTCTCTCTCTTTCTCTCTCTCTCTCTCTCTCTCTCTCTCTCTCTCTCTCTCTCTCTCTCTCTCTCTCTCTCTCTCTCTCTCTCTCTCGCTATCCCTCCCTCTCCCTCTATCCACTGGGTTTATCATTCCATAGCAGAGTTAGTTACCTGTATTAAGAGACTGCCTGTCTCCAGTCACTAATTGGTTATATTCCATAAGATGCTCGCTTAGGACATGTTAAACTCACTTCGCTGACATTTATATCCTGGTATTTTGATCTCTTGTTTAAAATAGCAAAGCGCCTCAGCACACTTTCGTAAATGCTTCAGGGGCAGACAACTCAATGTAGAATTAGATATACTTCTATTCTCATCTTCCAAATTTATTTCCTAAGATTTCAGGAGACTTATTTAACATTGTCTTTTTGAAAGCGTAATAATTAAGAAATGAGAGTTGTTTCCCCTGAAGTTGTTTCGCAGAAAAACAATTGACCTGCTTGATCAAGATAAGTGATATTTTAATTCAAGGGCCATATTTGTGGCATTAACCCTGAATATGATTATTGCATATCTCTGGTGGCTGTTATTCGGAGAGGATATATTTAGTTTTTCTTAGCATTGTACAGGTTAAGATAATTTCGTTCTCTCTTTCGGCTTGTGCTGAGGTTGGGGATACTAATATGAAAAATTGATTATGCCCAAATAATAATAATAATAATAATAATAATAATAATAATAAATAATAACATAACTCTCCTGATAATGCAAATTATTTACGCGGGACAAAATATTATGTTGAATATTTTGAAACTAATCTGACTGGAAGCTGTTGCTGCCGTGTTGGATATTTTGGAACTAGTTTGACTAGAAGATATTGCTGCCTATTACAGCAACAGCCTCCAGTCAAATTCGTTTCAAAATATTCAGACAACTTAACTGTATGATTTCTTCTGCCCCCACTACCAAAACTAGATCACGACTCGATGACATCACAATTATTGAAGCACCCGATCAGTATTTTTCTGATTGATTGAATATCTTAGTATTGACAGTGAAGCTTATATGAAATCTCAAACTATTAATTGTTAATTAATAACATTATTAATTAAAGTATCTTTTTACTCTGCTGCCACTTATCCTTGTACCTCTCCATTTCTCCTCCCCCCCCCCGACCTGTCTGCTATTTTATGTCAATCATAATAATAATAATAATAATAATAATAATAATAATAAATGTTACTATAGTCTATAGTTTATCCGTCCTCATATTTGTTGTCTTAACACATAATTCACCTTTCCAGAATACCCATCGTATGACGTCATAATGAACTGCATGACGTGTACAATGACATCATAGTGAATGACGTCAATAAGTACGTCGCGAACGCATATTAGAAGACGGTCTATGCGTTGTTGTACAAATTGTTTGCTTTTACTATTTAATAAATATTCTGTTGAATATTTTGAAACTAATTTGGCTGGGCGATGTTGCTGCCAGCAGCAAAAGCACCCAGTCAAATTAGTTACAAAATATTCAACAGCTTCCCTGTATAGTTTTCAGGAAATTGATAGCTAGGGCTTTTGGGGATCGATCAATCCCAACATGGCGAGGTGTGGGTGGAGCTTAGCTAGTGATGGGTGGGGCATAGCTAAAAATGGAACGGTCCATTGTGTTTATAGAATTCAACTTTACAGACTTAGAAACTATAAGGATAGTTATTTATGGGTTTTTTTGTAATATAGTAGTGTTAATGCTTTTTGCTTAGTTATTCAATATTTATTTTATTTATATGTTTATTTGTTTGGGCTCTTGTTTGGATTTTTGTTTGCTGATATTTGCTACGATACAATGCCACTAATTAATCTATAGTGGCAGCAGCACTGTTGTTATTTGCTACGATACAATGCCACTAATTAAGCTATAGTGGCGGCAGCACTGTTGTTATTTGCTACGATACAATGCCACTAATTAAGCTATAGTGGCAGCAGCACTGTTGTTATTTGCTACGATACAATGCCACTAATTAAGCTATAGTGGCAGCAGCACTTGTTATTTAGCCTGTTAATGGTTCGGAAATTCACAATTCTTGCTTATTGAATGAACAGTTGCAGACCAAGAGAAAACTATTTTTTATAATTTAACCACTCGAATCACTGTCTCGATAAGTGAGCCAGTCATTCCAGTGATAATTTACAAAAATAATCTCTTGGCCTGCAGATAAAGATTTTCGATGAGAAAACTTAACTTTTCTTGAGCTAATTTGAGGGTTAAAGGGTTAAGCTTTTCCCATACCGGATTATGCATAGTAGGAGTGATCTCCCCTGTTCTATACCAGCATTAAAGGTGAACGGTTGTACTAAAAGAGTCACTGCTAACCCCACATCAGTAAGAGCGCTAACAATAAATTTCATTTTTCGGTAACGTTATTGCGAGTATATGTAATAGTACTCTAACCCTTTAATGGTCAAATTTGGTCACGAAAATTTTAATATCTGCCTATTGAATGTCCATTTACAGGCCAAGAGAATACAATTTTTGAAAATGTATCACTGGAATGACTGGCTCGGTTATCGAGCCAGTCATTCCAGTGGTAAAATTTTCAAAAATTGTATTCTCTTGACCTGTAAATGGACATTCTACTAGAGCATAACAGAGGCCGCTTTTGGCTGGTATGACCATTAAAGGGTTGAACAAGACATAACCAACAGTACTAGTCTTCACGCACTATAGAACGATTTGCTCAAGACTGTCAGTATCAGTATATGTTAGCAAATAGGAATCTGTGGGAGCATTTCGCAAGCCAGACTATATATATACGATGCATGCGGGGTAGCTCTGCTATTCCATGTCGCATACATTTTGTTTATTGGTATCCTTCAACAGCTTGTGTCCCGTTTCGAGTATAAATACACAGATTAATAAAACTTACCAAAGACAAAGTTCTTGTTGACGCTAGGCTATAGGTTAGTGTTTAAACTTTTAGGCTGACTGTTCAGCTTTAATGTAGCTTCGAATTCCTGTGTTCTGTGAAATTAAGTTTTATATACGGACATCATTTTAGTACTTTTATGTTTTACTTTATAGAATCCAGTATTATTTAATTATTGAATTCTTAAAAAAATTCATATATGATTAATTGTTTATATTTTGTATATTTTTCCACACTGATAACGATTATTCTTAGCTTTATTTATACATGCAAATATTTATTAGTTATTATTATTATTATTATTATTATTATTATTAATTTATTATTAATTTAATAAGCAATTATTTATACAAAACAATAATAAAGCAGTTCACTGTTACATTTTGATTGATATTCTTTTTGCTCTGTCGTCAGTAATATGGCCAAGAAGCATCTGGCGATTTTATTTATGTATAATCGGAGTATCATCTGTCACAGTTTCCGTCATTTCATCGAGAAGATGCTGGTTTCTATTGATTCCGACATCAAATGTCATCGTCACGGTGATATGTGGATGATAATAACCCTTTTCTTGTCAGCAGATTAGCTTCAAAATAGTCACCTGTTTAACGCTCATATCAACCAAAAACGGTTTCTGCAGTGGTCTTGAGAAATGTCCATTTGTAGACCAGGAGAAGAGTATTTTTGAAAATTTACCACTGGAATGACTGACTCGATAACCGAGCCAGTCATTCCAGTGGTAATTTTTCAAAAATGGTCTTCTCGTAGTCTGCAAATGGACATCTTTCATGTCTTTTTGCGCCCTATAGAGGCAGCACGTAGAATTTTGCTCTAGTATATTTACTAAGTTTTTGCAGATTATATAGCATTGAGTTTTGAAAAATTGTTGTTTAAAATGTTTATTAACTGTGCCGTGATATGTCTGTTATGTTTGAATTTGAGTTTAATTTGGAATAATTTGACAGTTATTGAAAATAGTTTTGGATTAAGCACAGTATATATTGGTATAAGGCGGCCATTAGTTGTGCATAGTGAGTGTGAACATTGTTCCAGTACCATTGAAATAGCACAGTCGATCATGATTGGATACTCAGTGTCAGCTTTGAACAGTATTCGCTCGTCGTTATTCTCTTGCGGTAATTCGCCCCGACTAGACAATGAAGTTTTTCAACACCTCCGAACGTATGGCATACACAGAACACGACGTGGGTCTAGAGCTGGCAAATCTAAACAACGAGCTATACCGACTCGGAATACGTTGCGCACCAACATGCCTAAATGTCCAAATGTAAACGGTGTCCGGCTCGGAAATCTTCTCCAGATACCGTTACTATCTGAGGTGGATAACCCTTTAAACCCCGTTCGTGAACCACCCATCCGAACTTTGTGTAAAGGCTTTTTGCTAAACGCGAGATCTGTTGGAAATAAGACTGACAGTATAGTGGACTATGTGCGTTCAAATGATATAGACATTGTAGCAATAACAGAAACATGGCTAAAGAGCGATGATGATAATGTCGTAATAGGTGACCTTACACCGACCGGGTACAAGCTTGAACATATGCCGAGGTCCTCCAGAAAAGGGGGCGGTATTGCCATCCTACATAAAGAAGCTATCCAAATTTCCGTAATAAAATCGCCTTCATATCACACCTTTGAAAATTTTGAATTCGATATAAAACAAAACTCTGTCTTATTGAGAATAGTTGTGATTTACAGTCCACCATCTTCGAAAAAGCATAAGCGAATTATGTCTGACTATTTCCATGAACTGTCCTCGTTATTTGATCGCTACGCTTTAAGCAGTGGTAATCTTATGATAATGGGCGATTTCAATGTTCATATGGAGAACGCATCTGATCACAGTGCATCTACTCTTAAAACCATCTTGGAGACATTGAACCTAGAACAGCATGTCACAGGTCCTACACACGAAAAAGGTCACCTACTGGACTTAATCATAACAAGATCTAATGAGTCTGTTATTAGCAACGTGTATGTTGATTCCGGTGCGATTGCATCGGATCACTCTGCCATCACTTTTGACATGTCACTGACAAAACCTCCACTGCCAAGAAAGGAAATCACGTACCGCAATCTACGTTCATTTCCCACTCAGTCTTTCAGATCCGATATTCAGTCCTCAGATTTGTCGATGAATCCATCTGACGACTTGGCGCAACTCGTGGAACAGTATGATCATGAAATTCGCGCTATCGTGGACAAGCATGCCCCGTTGAAACGCAAGGTAATCGCTGTTCGGGATCATTCTCCGTGGTTTAACTGTGAAATTAAAGTCGCAAAGCAACTGTGTCGCAAATATGAGCGCATAGCACATAAATCGAAGCTGCAGGTTCATTTGCAAATATATTCGCAACAATGTCGTATCATGAATGATATGATCACAGCAGCAAAACAGACTTATTATTCCACATTAGTATCCGAAAACGCAGATAACCAAGGGAAACTATTCTCCATTTTCAGAACACTGCTCCATAAAGATAAATGTAGGAACAATCTGCCAGAGCACAAAGATCCAGTCGAACTAGCAAATCGTTTTGCAAATTTCTTTGCTGAGAAAATAGACCTAATTCGTAGCAACATTGTGCAACATCCAGACTATTCACCATCTAACTCTTGTAGTTTGTCTGGGTCAAACTGCGCTATGACGTCATTCAAATCAGTATCTCCCGATGAAGTATTGACAATAATCCGCAATTCATCAAAAGCATCGTGCTCACTGGACCCAATGCCTACAAACATACTTAAAGAATGTGTTGACAAATTGCTACCTGCAATAACAAAGGTGTTAAACTTGTCCTTAGAAGGTGGTGTCGTACCTGATTCTTTCAAAACTGCCAATGTGATTCCATTAATAAAGAAGCCTACACTCGACCAAAATACATTATGGAACTACAGGCCCGTGTCGAACTTAACCATATCTGTCCAAGGTGCTAGAAAAGGTCGTTGCCAAGCAACTAAATGACCATCTAGAATGCAACAACCTACTAGAACCCTTTCAAAGCGCATAATGGGAAGCTCCACAGCACAGAAACTGCTCTACTCCGTGTACAAAATGACATTCTCTGCTCCATGGATGACCGGAAGTGTGTTCTATTGGTTCTTTTAGATTTATCTGCAGCTTTCGACACAATCGATCATAGCATTCTGATATCACGTTTAACAGAACTCGGTATATCGCACACAGCGCTTGCCTGGTTCAATTCGTACCTTACAAATCGTTACCAAACTGTTATTGTGGACAACCTAAAGTCAGTTTCAAATCAATTACGCTCTGGCATACCACAAGGATCTGTGCTTGGTCCCATCTTGTTCACAATATACACGGCACCACTAGGCAACTTAATACAATCTCATGGCATAAGCTACCACTTTTATGCGGACGACACGCAATTGTACCTCGAGTTCCATGTAAACCATCAGTTAAACGCCCGTGAGTGTGTCGAAAACTGTGTTCTTGACATCAAACATTGGATGTTGAACAACATGTTGCAGCTGAACGACAAGAAAACAGAGACTCTCTTGATAACATCTCGCCACATCCGACAGAATGTGGACATAAAAAGTCTCCACATTGGAGAGGCCGAAATTGGTTTTAGCGACAGTGCCCGCAACATAGGCGTAACTTTTGATAACATTCTTTCAATGGAAGCAATGGGAAATTTAAATTGTCTTCTCGAGAACTACTTGGCCGATTTCAATTATATTTGGCAGGAAGCATCCTTAGGGCATAGGGGTCCAAGTTTGCTCCAATCGGTCAATTTGGCCAGTGGCCATCTTGGATTTCGTCCGATTTTAGGAAACGTCTTTAAAAATCTTCTCCGAGACCACTTGGGGAATCGATTCAAAACTCATGAAACTTTGTTCAAGACTTGATTGACCGAATGGTTCGGTGGCCATCCTGGATGACTTAGTTTTCCCGAAAACGACTTCTCCAGAACTGCTGAAAAGATCAGGCCGAAATTTGGGAGATATGATTAGAGACTAAGGGCCATTCAAGTTTGTTCAAGGGAAGTTGATCTGTAAAAAAACATCAAAATGTAGTGTTTAGCGGCCATATTGCAATTATTTTATTTGATGGATTTTGAGCCCGAAATTGGTTTTATATATGTTTTTCGGTATTCTGAGCTCAAATTTGCAATTTTCGAAACTGTCAGATAAATGGTTTGGTAGCCATCTTGGATTATTTTCCCGCCAAAGGCTCCCTTCCTAAAGCAATGGGAAATTTAAAATGTCTTCTCGAGAAATACTTGGCCGATTTCAATTATATTTGGCAGGAAACGTCCTTGGGGCATAGAGATTTAAATTTGTTCAAAGGAAGCCGATCAGCCAATTGGGCCGGTGGCCATCTTCGATTTCGGCCGATTTTTAGAAATGTCTTTAAAAATTTCCATTTAAGGGATTGTCATTTAGGGCACAAGCTGAATCACGTTTGTTCAAGGGAACTTGATTTGCCAAATTGTTGGCCGGCCATCTTGGATGGACTTCGTCTCCAGAGCCACTGAACGGATTGGACCGAAATTTGGGAGATATGATATTGATGACTAAGGGCCATTAAAGTTTGTTCAAGAGAAGTTGATACATAAAGAAACATGGCCTCTGTTTTCTTGTTACAAGTCTGCTCAACTCATTAGAGGTCTGCTTATTGTTAATGAACATTCTAGTTGAAATGCCTATGGTACAGGTGAGAGATACAGGTCCCTTGGGCCTCTTGTTTTTACAGTTTAGGAGGAGGATGATGATGAGTGACTGTTTTCTGCAGTTAAAAGTAGAAAATTCCTTCAGCTATAATGAGTTTTATTCAACCTTTCCCAACTCTGTCTTGTCCTTGAGGGCTGATCACACAACTAGCAATTTGGTATTATTGTGCCATCTGTGTCTCTGACAATCAAGGAACATGTTCAAACAGTGACTACACTGGGAGGTGGTGGTGGCAAGCGGTGATTTCTGATGGGTTCAGTGTTTACTATAACAAGAATCGAGTCTATCATAGTGCTATAGCATTGAAACTCGTCTAGCATCGTATACGTACATCTTGACTTTCATGGGAAATTTAGAGCCTCGAATCCACAACTTCCACGAATGAAGAGTAATGTTTCCCATTTTACAATAATTACTAAGCTCCACCTACAACTCGCTCGTATTGGGATCGATCGATCCCTGAACTCTGTGACTATCAATTTCCATAAAACTTTACGGGTAAGCTGTTGAATATTTTGAAACTAATTTGACTTGGTGCAGGTAGCAACAGCGCCCAGTAAAATTGGTTTAAAAATATTCAACAGCATGTTTGATGTTCAGTAAATTTTAAAGACATGAAATTCATACACCATGATGCACTATTAAGCGTTTAAGACGGACTAAATCAAGTCATGACGTAATGATTATGACATCATCCTACATGTCACAGTTCATCATGATGTCATATCATGGATGGATAAACTAGAAAGGTCAATTTGCAAAATCAGTTAAAGTGAAGCGTCATCTCCGTTGTGACAGACAGGTATATGTATTTGTATGCGAATTCATTTTTTAAGGAACACCCATGCATACTTTGAGATTTCTCGTTATCAGCCCTTTAATAGGTAACCATTTAACCCTCATATTTATTCCAAAAAATTTCAATTTACTCAGAGAATGTCCATCTTTCTCTTAAATATTTTGAAACTAAATTTACTGGGAGCTGTCGCTACCATAGTCAAATCAGTTTCAAAATAGTCACCCGCTTACCTGTATAATTACCTTGAAATTTAGATTCTGGGAATACAGGTTTTAACGTTTCAAATCGATTCCATCATGCGTAAAACGATGGGCAAAACTGAGCTAGAAATGGGTGTGGCATGGCTAGAAGTGGATCCCTCTATTGCCCTTTAGGACAGGCTTGGCTATATTAGACTAGAAATGCTACATCCTGTATAGGGAGCCCTCCATCTTTGCTATTCTCATGTGCATCACATCATTTTGACTTGCATGGCACACCATTCTACACTACATGTAGCAAGCAAGCACTGCCAGTCATTCCAGTGTTAAATTTTCAAAAATATTCTCTTGGCCTGTAAATATATATATTCACTAAACACAAACATCAATTTATTTGATAATCAGCTTGAGTCCTCTGCTCAACATGAGTACATATCACCAACATGAGTGCATATCACCAACATGAGTGCATATCACCAACATGAGTGTTTCCAAATACCATTCATACAGTAACAGTGAATGTAAATCAGTCATGCATGACCGAGGCAAAATCTTAAAGGATAACTAATCTGAATTCTTGAAAGCTATTCAGGTGATCTTATATGCCAGTCATAAACTATGCAGGTGATGTTAATCTTTTCATCATGCCGCTAAAGAAAGAATTCAGGCTTTAATAGCTAAATGTTAGTACATTTCTACAGCCTATGATGGCAGTCATGATTTACTTTTCAACCAATCAGAAAATTCCTAGCAGGCCTGCCTCGGGATATAGCTCAGTCATAGAGGTGCCAGCTATAGTTTGACAGTGTGGTATAAAAGCAATCATGCAGGTAAGCGGTTGAATATTTTGAAACTAATTTGACGAGGTTGTTGCTGCCATAGGCGCCAACAACTTCCAGTCAAATTAGTTTCAAAATATTCAACGAGATGAATATTACATAATAAAGAATGTAATGCATTGGCACTTACATGACATCACACACTATCGCCTGAGGAGTCAAAATGGTGGCGATCACTGTTTAACATTTACGCGATATTACAAAGCAGATAATTGTGATACAGAAATGGGAATGTGACAGGATATGAATTATTTGGAATCTATACCAAATACGCTACATTTTGATTGGTCCACTGCGGACATGTTTCTGATGTAACTACTTCCCTTGAAAAAACTTTAATGGCACTCAGTGCCTAATCAAATACCTCCCAAATTTCGGCCTAATCCGCTCAGTGGTTCTGGAGTTGTTTTGGCAAAAAATAGGTCATCCAAGATGTCCGCCAAACAATTTGGCCAATCAAGTTCCCTTGAACAAACTTGGTGCAGCTCTTGCCCTAATTGATATTTCATGCGTTTTGCCCCCCCCCCCCCCCCCCCCAGCGGTTTTGGAGAAGATTTTTAGACATTTCCAAAAATCGACCAAAATACAAGATGGCGCGAGAAAAATACATTTTAAAATTCCCATTGCTTTAGAATGGGAGATTTTGGCGGGTAAATAATCAAAGATGGCCACCAAACTGTTTATCCAACAGTCTCAAAAATGGCAAATTTGAAGTCCCAATATGCAAAAACATATAAAAAACCCAATTTCGGCCTCAAGGTCCATCAAATAAAAAAATCCAATATGGCCGCCAAACACGCTATATATTAATTGACCCATGACGGCCAGGGTTTTTGATGAATCAACTTCTCTTGAACACTTTAATGGCCCTTAGTCCCTCATCATATATCCCAAATTTCGCCATTTCTAAAAATCAGCTGAAATCCAAGATGGCCACTGGCAAAATTGGCCGATCGGCTTCGTTTGAATAAAATGGAATCTCTATGCCCTAAGTATACTTCCTGCCGAACATAACTGAAGATCTCAGTTTCAAAAATTGCAAATTTGATATCAGAATACCCAAAAACCTACATAAAACCAATTTCGGCCTCAAAATCCATCAAATCAAAATATCCAATATGGCTGCCAAACACACCATGGTTTTTGACGGATCAACTTCTCTTGGACAAACTTTAATGGCCCTTAGTCCCTAATCATATAATACAAATTTCGGCCTGATCGCTTCAGGAGTTCTGGGGAAGTCGTCTGCGAAAACTAGGTCATCCAAGGCCGTTGAACCATTTTGTCAATCAAGTTCCCTTGGACAAACTTGGTTCAGCTCTTGCTCTAGATCATATTTCGTGAGTTCTCAATCGGCTTTGGAGAAGATTTTTAGACATTTCTAAAAATCGGTTGAAATTCAAGATGGTCACCGGCCAAATTGGCCGATCGTGTTCCTTTGACCAAACTTGAATCTCTATGCGCTAAGGATACTTCCTGCAAAATATAATTGAAATCGGCCCAGCAGTTCTGGAGGACATTTTAAATTTCCCATTGCTTTAGTATGGGAGCTTTTAGCGGGAAAATGATCCAAGATGGCCACCAAACCGTTTATCCGCCAGTTTCAAAAATTGCAAATTTGAGATCAGAATACCTAAAAACCTACATTTCGGCCTCAAAATCCAGCAAATAAAAAAATCTAATATGGCCGCCAAACGTTGTATTTTGATTGGCCCATGGCGGCCATGTTTTTTGACGGATCAAACTCTCTTTAACAACCTTTACTGGCCCTTAGTCCCTAATCATATCTGCCACATTTTGGCCTGATCCCTTCAGCGGTTCTGGAGAAGTTATTTTCGCTATTATAAGTGTGGATCTTACCAGAATAAGGTCATTCTTGTTCCGCGGCCATATTGGATTTAGAATCCAAATAATAAAAATACATGTGTTCAATTAGGCCGCCAAAATGCTACATTTTGATTGGCCGAAGGCATCCATGTTTTTGATGTATCAACTTCTCTTGAACAAAGTTTAGTTCTCCGCCGTCCCTAAACATTTTTGCCAAATTTTGGCCTGATCCGTTCAGCAGTTCTGGAAGCTTAAAGCGTTTTCATGAAAACTAAGTCATCCGAGATGGCAGCCGAATCATTTGACCAATAATGTTCCCTTGAACAAACTTGTTTAGTTCTTGCCCTAGACAATATTTCATGAGTTTTTATTCGATCCCCCAAGCCGTTTTAGACATTTGTAAACATCAGACAAAATCCAAGATGGCCACCGCCTTAAAGATACTTCCTGTAAAATATAATTGAAATAGACCTAGTAATTTGCAAGATTTCGGCTTCAAAATCCATCAAATATAAACATCCAAAATGGCCATCAAACGTGTTACATTTTGATTGGCCCAAGGCGGCCATGTTTTTGGGCAGACTAACTTCTTTTGAACAAACTTTAATGTCCCTAATCATATCTGCCAAATTTCGGCCTTATCCCTTCAGCGGTTCTGGAGGTCGTCATTTTCGGGAAAACTAGGTCATCAAAGATGGCCGCCGAACTGTTTGCAAGTTCTCTTGAACAAACTTGGTTAAGCTCTTGCCCTAGATGATATTTCATCAGTTTTGAATCGATTCCCCCAAGCGCTTTCGGAGAAGATTTTTAAAGATATTTCTAAAATCGGTCGAAAACCAAGATCGCCGGCGACCAAATAGGCCGATTGGCTTCGTTTGAACAAACCTGAATGCCTATGGCCTAAGGATGCTTCCTGTGAAATATAATTGAAATCGGCCAGGTAGTTCTCAAGAATAAGACATTTAAATTTTCCCATTGCTTTAGTATGGGAGATTTTGGGGGGAAAATGATCCAAGATGGCTGCCAAACCATTTGTCCGACAGTTTCGAACAGGGCAGATTTGAGATCAGAATGCCCGAAAAGGTATATAAAACTAATTTCGGCTTCAAAAGCCATCAAATAAAAAAAATCCAAAATGGCCGCCAAATGTGATTGGTCCAGGGCGGCCATGTTTTTCAATGGATTAACTTCTCTTGAACAAACTTTAATATCCCTTAGTCCCTAATCATATCTGCCAAATATTTTGGCGGTTCTGGAGAAGTCGTTTTCGGGAAAACTAGGTCATCCAAGATGGCCACCAAACTATTTGACCGATTAATTTCTCTTGAACAAACTTGGTTCAGCTCTTGCTCTAGATGATATTTCACCAGTCTTGAATCGATTCCCCCAAGTGGTTTCGGAGATTTTAAAATACATTTCTCAAAATCGGCCAAAATCCAAGATGGCCGCTGGCCATATTGGCCGATCGGCTTTGACCAAACTTAGGTCCTCATGCCCTAAGGAAGCTTCCTGCCAAATATAATTGAAATCGGACTAGGTCTGTAGAAATCTTTTAAATTGATCCGAAATCCAAGATGGTCGCCAGCCACTGGTATATGGTGGGTGGACTAGTTCTGGAGAAGAAACCCATCAAAATCAAAGATGGCTGCCAGCCAATCCTAAATCCAAGATGGGGGCCCCCCCCCCCCCCCCCCCCATCACTGGTGGCCATCTTGAAAATTTAGTTCTCCATTTCTGTTTAGCGGATCGCTTCGAAACTTCATGGGATGACAGGACTAGGTCTGAGGAAAACTTATTGAAATTGTAAATGATCCGAAATCAAATTTGGCTGCCAACCACCGGCGGCCATCTTAAAAATTGATTTCCAGGCAATAACTCCATGGCTGTTTAGCGGATAACGTTGAAACTTCATAGGACTTGTCTACTTCTGATAGCTCTCATTCATTGATTTATCATGTCGTAGTATTATGCACCATTTGCGAAGCTCTTGTTGTATTAGTGGTAAGGATGATTGCTGCATTGTTCAATAATGATAAGGACCATTACTTTCTGTCTACGGCAATGGCTTCCTGATGGACCAATCAATGGTGCTTGTTGTGCATTAATTAATCTAACCATGTTTACACTTCCTCAACATATAGGTGAGCACTATGACCCTTGGGCCATTTATTTTTATTTTCAAAATATTCAGCAGGTCCAGTTATTGTGTATTGAAATTATTGTCTGGTGGCTTGGAGCGGCCAGACATTTAATGATCTACATCACACGAATCCACTCGCATATGTTCATTCACTCTCATTCTGTGATAAAAACAAAACCAACTAAATATTATAGTAATAAATTAGTCATTATTAATATTGTTTATTATTAGCGACAACAATAATACATAAATCTTACAATTATTCAATTATTATTATTGCAATTATTGTTGTAGTCACCTCATCTGACAAACTAAACGACACAATAATATAATACATCAGACATCATCTCTAAAATATACACATAATAATAGAATAAACAAAGACATATAATCCTCGTACGTCACGTCGAATGATATCTCTATCGATACATATATAGACATTATTACAAAAAGCTGATACAGCATAACACAGGATATAATCAACACATATATTTGGTAATTAACACGAGTCGTGAGACAGATTGCACTTATTACACGCATTAGCCCTTCAGTTCACAAGTAAATCTAAATTTTTGGATGGTCAATGTCCATTCACAGGCGAATAGAAGACTATTTTTTAATATTTAACACTGGAATGACTGGCTCGGTTTACCAAGCCAGTCATTCCAGTCGGAAAATTTCAAAAATTGTCATCTATTCACCTGTGATTAGACATTCTTCTAGGCCATTACAAAGGCTGATTTGGAGTGACGACCATTAAAGGGCCAATACAAGGGTATATAATATTGAAAGCACCATTAAATGCTAGATGTATAAAACAATCATAGCACCGACATGCACAAAACACGCACGCACGCACGCACGCACACACACACACACACACACACACATATGCATGCACGTACGCATACGCACAGACATGCGTACAAACACAGCTAACACTTGACTATCACATTTGATGTGAATAGGCGTGCACAGTAAATACAGCGCCGTGAAATGACTACAACTATGTGATTATGATTTTATTAATAAAAATATAAATTAACTAACATTTTTAAATTAAATTATTAAAATGTTGCATTTAAGTTCTTATTTTGGACATTAATTAATTACATTCACGAGATTCTGTATTTAAAGATCTTTATAATAATTAACCTCGTGTTCAATATTCTGAAAAACATTTGACAACAATTGACTGAAACACAGCAATTACTGTCAGTCAAATACTTTTCAAAACCTCAAACATGTATTATTTTCACTTCCTAATCAGTATTTCAGTATTTCTACGATTTAACCCTTAAATGGTAGTCAGCCAAAACAGCCTTTGCAGTGGTCTTGTGAAATGTCAATTTCCAGGCCAAGACTATTTAAAAAAAATTTACCACTGGAATGACAGGCTCGATAATGGAGTTAGTCATTTCAGTGGTAAATTTTCAAAAACTGTTCTCATTGCCTGCAGATAGATATTACTTAAGCACAAATTAATTTTCTTGACAAGTCCTGACCATTAAGGGGTTAATTGCGGATAATGTTTCTGGGTGTTTTAACCCTTTTACACACAAATTCCCCATATCTCATTTTCAAGGCAACCATTAAGAGGAAACATTGAATATTTTGAAGTTAATTTGACTAGAAACCGTTGCTGCCCGTCGAATTAATTTCAAAATATTCAACAGAATAAGTTTTACATTATAAAGATTATACATGTCCCGGGATTTGTTGGTGAAAATGATTAAGCAAGACAGGCATTGGCTGGTATAAAAACTTATGTAGAGACATAAACAAAATCTGCAAATACATTACTATGGGCAAGTTATTGTCATGGTAATAAATATGAAACTCATTCATGGGAGATATTGATTAAAACATTACTGTCAAAGAAAGATAATAATTATTTAACGGGCGGATTTCATAAAATTAGTTTTTAGCTGAAAAGTCTAAGCAAAGTTCCATGGCAAAGTAACCTCTTGAACGGATTACAGTAGTCAGGGAAACCTGCAAGGGCATAAGAAATTTCAGCATACGAGAATTTTATGAAATACACATCATGGGCTGTATTCATGAAGGGTGCTTGAGTACTACCAGATGGACTGCATCCCGTGTCGAGCCCTTTAGTTTTTCTGCATATCACACATCATGTGTGGCAGTTTCGCGAAATAAGCATTTCTAAAGATAGTATACCCACTTGATGAATCAAATGTTCAAACCGTGTAAAAGTATTGAACATTTTTTATATCGTTTTAATTCACCTTTCCAGAGTACCCACCGATCATATGACGTCATAATGAACTGTGTGATGTGTACAATGACATCATAATGAATGACGTCGATAAGTATGTCACGAATGCATATTTGAAGACGGTCTATGCGCTGTTGTACAAATTGTTTGCCTTTACTATTTAATAAATATTCTATTGAATATTTTGAAACTAATTTGACTGGGCGCTGTTGCTGCCATAGGCAGCAACAGTGCCCAGTCAAATTAGTTACAAAATATTCAACAGCTTCCCTGTATAGTTTTCAGGAAATTGATAGCTAGGGCATTTGGGGATCAATCAATCCCAACACGGCGAGGTGTGGGTGCAGCGTAGCTAGTATCGGATGCTGGACGTCATTTGGATCGCTATGTCAAGATCCTCCACTTCGCTATGTGCTCGACAAAAGTGCATAAATAGGGCAAAATGCTTAATTCTGTATTCACCTCCATTAGATGCCTCTTTGAGAACATGACATAGTTGTGTCATCTAAATAGGTGCAGGCAGTTCCGTGTGTGTGTGTAAGTTATGGACTTTTTGTGAACACAGCCTCAATCCTCCCCTAGCTGCATAAAATCTCATTTATCCAAATGCTATTCTTGATATCAAAACATTTTCTGAAATTGTCATACTTCTCTTCAAATTTGAAACAAGAACTTTAGATTCACAAGAGGAAGATGGAATAAATAAAACACTACGTTACCATAGCAAGAAGACAGGCTGTATATACAGGCAATATATCTCAACCACTCTTGTGTGAACATCGACTCAAAGCACTAACAAAGACCCATTAATGCTCAAGATCTGTCAAGAAAATTAAAATATTTGCTAAGTGAATATCCATTTGCTCGCCAACAGAATAACTAGTTTAAGCTGTGGGTAGCAGCTCAATAAACCATCATGTCCCTTAGTCGGTCGGTCAATTAGTCACTCACAAAAGTTTATTCAGGGCTGTATCCTAAAATCTACTATGATTTGCTTGAAATTTTATCACAACGAAGGAATTTGCCGTGCAATTTCCAGATTTTCCCCATGATCCGGAAAAATAATCTGGATCCGGATCGGATAAAATTCTGTCAATATCTCGAAAATTACTGGTCCGATTTGACTTGCGATATACTGGAATTCCACAACTTGGGATATGATCTGAAAAAATCGAAACCTGCAGATACCAATTCCATCGACCTTGTTTGTAAAATTACCATTAAAATTTACAAAAATAGTTATCTGTTTGCCTGAAAATTGATATTTCTCAAGAGCACTGCAAAAGGCTTTTTTGGCCTGTTTGACAATTAAAATAGTAAAAAAAATCCTAATTTTTACTTAATGCGTGTTCATTTGCATGCCAAGAGATTATTTTTTGAAAATTAACCACTGGAATAACTGGCTCGGTTACCGAGCCAGTCATTCCAGTGGTAAATTCTCGAAAAAAAAAATCTCTTGGATCACAAATGGACATTCCTGAAGATCATGGTAGAGGCCGTTTTTACCAAGCTCAGAGTAGGTTGACACAAGAGAGGGTTACACAATCATCACTATGAACATCAAGAATTACGCTAACATATAATAGAGCTGGCTAACCACGGTAGATATACATATACTTTCGACAACATATATAACAACAATCACAGCCTATTGATGACAATCCTCGATGCAAATACATTGATATGCATCTTGATTTATTAACAACAATAATTTAAAATCTATAACTGGTATTTCTTTTACTAACTTCATAATCAGATATACATACATTTAAAACATTCGATTGAAAGAAATTAGTTCTTGGCTAAATATACATAAAACATTACTTTTTCTTATTGATAAATATTGCTTATTGACTTTAATTCTCAAATTTGTTTAAGAAAATTTCAATTTTCTCATAGAAAATGTACATTTGTAGACCAACAGAAGACTATTTTTGAAAATTTATCATTGGAATGACTGGTTCTGTCATCGAGGCAGTCATTCCAGTGATAAATTTTCAAAAATAGTCTTCTCATGGGCTGCAATTGGACATTCCTCAACAACACTGTAGCAGCTATTTTCGGCCAACTTGAGTGTTGCATTTATGGTTATGGCACAATATTGTAAGAACTGATGATATACTGTAAACTTGATCTCTATGGTGAGAAAGCTGTTGCCATCTTACATAGCAACAACTTTCAGCAACATCATTCTCAAAATGAACACCCTTTAATGGCTAAATTTGGTCAAGAAAAAATGTCCATTTTAAGGTAAAGAAAACTAATTTTGAAAATTTAGCACTGGAATGGCTGGCTCGGTTATCGAGCCAGTCATTCCAGTAGTAAATTTTCAAAAATAGTCTCATGGCCTGCAAATGGACATTCCTCAAGACAAGTGCAGAGTTTTGGCCGGCTTCGACATGGAAAGATAAAGGAGATACACAATACAGATTTTCCTGTTTCTAGCATAATTAATCCATCTGTGTTATCATGATTAATCGTACATCAGTGATGATTGTAGATTTCTGAAAATTTTGTTGCTTTCTGTTGCTATCTTATCGCAACAACATTAAAATATTTACACGTTTCCGTTCCATCTGATTTGTTTCACAACAATATTGTTTTGTATTCAGCTGGTGAAATGTTTTTAAGAATTGCTAAAGATTTAAATAGCCTCATAATGGACAGTACTAGCGGATAAAGTATACAGACAGCAGGCTACAAAGTAAAGATATCAAAAAGAAAGCATCAAGCAATATGCATCTGAAAAATAAAAAATAAAAGGTCCTAAGTTTGAGTCCTTATGATTTTTTATCAAACGAGCTACTTCATACTGTAAGTGCTAAATAAGGTTTTACTAGACTACTGAGCTATTTATGCACAACTTTGTACGAATCGAAAGCGAAACATTCAAGACAAAATTGGATAAAACTACAGATAAGATCTAAGGTTCAAGTAATGGGCTTTACAGAATAGGGTGTGAACTAAGCTTTCTACTAGTAAAATAATATTTTTTAACCTTTAATAAATTTGTGAAACTTCAACTCCCGGCTACAATTGCCTGATGCTTTACTAAAGTTTTAATATTATTTAACTATTCAATTCTTAAAGATTTATTTATTTATTTATTGGTTCACCCGCTAAGTTAATTCTTTGCTCTGGAAAAGGCTGGTCAGTGTCTAAATAGTGCTTTCAAACTGTTGTTTAACAGTTGCTAAAAACCATGTCAATAATTTCCTAAATCTGTAAGAAGGAATACTGATGTCCATGGTAACAATGGTGTTAGACTCCTAGATTTTAAAACAGTTATTTATTTACATAAAAGTATTATAAAGATGTCTTAGAAAATTGTAACAGGTGATATAATAGTAACGGCATTATCACAATTATAAAGTTTCAAAAATGCCGGAAAAAATCTAACAGTAGATAAGGTACCGGCCTGTTATAATTCTAATACAGAAAATGATGTAAATATTATTTAAACAATGACTGACCGATGTATACAATACAATAAAGTCCAGTGGCTGGAGACTTAGTACAGTAGGGTAGTTAAGTACGGCGTAAGTGTCAAATACAACATTCTGATTGGTCTGTTGTCTAATTTATGACACAGTATAACCTACGCTCCTTTGTGAAACCCACCCAGCACTATCATCATTTATTCACTTATATCCAGATGAAATTAAAGAATAATAATAAAAATTTAAAAAAGATTTGACACACTTCACAAATTATTTCTAAACGCTTTCATGGTGATGAAATTCAAGAATTTTGCTTAGTCAATGTTAGGTTATAGACCAAGACAAGAATATTTCTGAACAGTTACCACTGGAATGACTGGCTCGATTATCGAGCCAGTCACTCTAGTGGTAAATTTTCAAAAACAATCTTTTCTTACCCTGCAAATGGACATTGGCCAAAAACACTAGCCGCCTTGACCATTAACTGCCCGACTGCTGCAAGCAATAATTTGGACATGCTGAATATTTTGAAAACAATTTGACTGAAAGTTGTTGGTGGCTTAGCCACCAACAACTTTCAGTCAAATTATTTTCTAAATATTCCCCATATCCAGAATTAAACCCCATTGAAAATGTAGTCTGTAGAAAGTTAAATGGTTAAAGGAACAACACCGATGAACCACTAAAACATCACAATGATATGTTAATAAATCTGCACAGTTTAAAAAATTGCACGCACGTGATAACACAGACATATACAAATCATAGTCATGATATATAAATAGCGTACGTCACGTCATAATTAAAACAATAACAACAACAAAATGTCTAAATTCAACAATTATTATGGTAAGTTTCGTTTGGTCTGCCATTCTCTTCGCAAGAAATTTCAAGCAATCGCATTGGTCAATTGTAAGAAATCTCTTTTTAGAAGATAAAAAGAAGACGCTATCTCATGAAAAATAAGATCATCGAGTTTTGCTACATATTGCCCTCTATCTCTGTGTATCGGTAATGATAATAATGCCAGTTTTGCGGCTGCTACATCTTAAAATGAGGGACATGATTGAGCATTAAATTGCACATTCACAGTATTTCCTATATTTTCATTGGTCATATAATTTCCATTATCCTTTTCGGTAAATAGAATTACTAGATATCTGTTTTACAGAGGCGAGATCATGAAACTAAGCTTTCGGTCACTCAACTAGCACTCCCTGTAGTCCACACAGCTACCAAGGAGATAACTTATACAATGAAAAAGATCTTCTATAGTATAAGAAAAACATATTATTGACAATTTATCACTTTATGCCTGTCTCTTTTAAAGAGTCTGTCAGATTAGTGAGAATATTTTTTTTAAATTCAGTTCAAATTGGGTATTTAAAACTCAAAATAATCACCTGCTTTGGACCGTGTGAACAAAAATTGAAACTGATTACGATATTATAATTAAAATGCATGATCTTGATACATATTTAAATCAAAAAACTAATATTAACTGCGATGATATAAAAATTATAGACTAGCACAAGACATGTACCGAAAAAATCGTAACTGCTGCAAGCCACCAGACAATAATTTCAAAGGGCAATAATTTGGGACCTGCTGAATCTTTTGAAAACAATTTGACTGAAAGTTATTGGTGGCGTAGCCACAAGCAACTTTCAGTTAAATTGTTTTTAAAATATTCAACATAACCAGAGTTAAAGCCCATGGAAAATGTAGTCTGCAGGAATTCACCAGCCAGACGGTTAAGAGACATAACTCGTCACATTTATTCACCTGTTTATCATCATGTTTAAAAAACTATGAAAGGCGTATATCACAGCATTACACGTAGAAGTCAAAGCTAATAGTAAACGTTAAATCAGGTCAGTTCTATAACGGCATAGGCTGGTGTGCCCTGTTACTATGCTTAACCAATTAATCAAGCCATTAATCAACAAATCAAGCTCTTAATGGTAAAATCTGATCCAGAGAAAATAGAACTGTATCAGTGAATATCTTTGAAAACTTAACACTGGAATGACTGGCACGGTTATCAAGCCAGTAATTCCAGTGGTAAGTTTTCTCTAAGTCTGCTCATGAACCTTTCTCAAGGTCACCTTTGAAATGCCATATTTAATGGCCTAACTCTGAAAAGGTTGATAACAGAATTAAAATAGTTAGCACCAATTATTTAGTTCCCGTCTACATCCTAACAATGGCTTGTTTTGGAAACCATGTCGAAGGACCACCTGTTCTGTGACCCGACACGGTACTGTTACCACTTGTTTTAGTGGCCACGTTTAGATGCCACTTTAAGTGATGGTCCAAGACTAAATTAATTAATAGAAACACATGATTCTCAGGGCATCTTAACCGCACAAACGCATGATACAACAACATATACAAGGTGAACAGATTACTAGTATGCGTAATTTATTACACGGACGTTGCGTGACCAGGATCGCTTCCATTTTTACACGTCTCTGTTAATAATGAATTATGAATTGGTGCACTTATGGGTCCTGAAATGGTCAGGTTACGTCGCTTCGACGATGATGATGATGATGCCTTTGATGATGGTGATGTTTCGACGTCAAACGGGAGATTAAAAGCATCTTTCATTTTCTTTCCGAAAGCTCGTCCTAATGAACCCTGGTGAATATGAAAAAGAAATAAATAAATTAACCCTTTATTGGTCGTCGGCTAAAAGCGTCTACTGCAATGGTCTCAAAAACTGTCCATTTGCAGGCCAAGAAAAGAAAAATTTTGAAAATTTACCACTGGAATGACTGGCTCGATAACCAAGCCAGTCATTCCAGTGAGAAATTTTCAAGTCTTTTCTTGGCCTTTCAAGTCTTTTCTTGGCCTGCAAATGGACATTTAATAAGCAAATATTTAGATCTTCTTTACAAAATTTGACCATTAATAGTCCAGGAGCTAAAGCTAGGTCAGAATCGTGACGTAGCACACCCAGTATTCGGAAGGTCTGACACTTGCTGTGGCTTGGGGGACATGTCCCACACATTTTAAGCCCTGTTGTACAAACAAATTGTGGTAGCACTAATTAGTTATCCTGATTTCTTTGCATAGGGGGTCTAGGCTTTGGCTGTATCCACAGTGCACAACGATATAAGCATGATCGTGTCATAACTCAAAGTAATATCGTATTAGAATCACCATATATGATATTTAGACGGATATCGACCTAACATATATCCAACATACATTTTGCATGCATATACCAAAGGCGAGGGTGAAATGTGAAGGTTATATTTTATGTATGTATACTAACTCCATCATAGAATCTGTATATCCAGCTGTACCACTGTTGACAAAGCACCCAGGTAATGGTGGTTGGAATGAGACAGATGGATGTGGTGGTAATCGGTGCGGAAAAACAAATTAAAATGAACTTAGACGCACTGCAAGAAAATTTCAAAGAGGTGTGTATGTACGTGAATAAATTGCAACAGCTGTTCAAATCCTTTAAAGTTGAGTCAAGCTCGAAATCACACCTGTTCGCATTTTGGAACTCATATATTCATATGGTAGAGCTGCTGCTTGGATTCATAAGAGCTGAGAGAACTGGAGATTGGCAGGCACACCTATCTGCTACTGCTGCTATGGCGCCATATTTCTACAGCATGGACAGAACCAATTATGCAAGATGGCTGCCAATATATCTTGCGGACATGAAGATGCTTCCAAGTACACATCCCCATGTACATGAACAATTCTCGAATGGAAATCATTCCGTAAGTCGCTCAGACCATCCATTCAATCAAGTGTGGACAGATATGGCCTTAGAGCAATCGATTAATTTGGATTCCAAAAAGCGAGGTGGTATTATTGGAATAACACAAAAGCCAGGAGCTCTGGAGAGGTGGTTTTTAAGTAGCCACGAGAGGGCAGCCATAACAACGGTCACAAAGCAAATGTGTGGGTTACAAGATAGTCACATGTTTGGAGTACATAAGGAAATGGGGACTAATCGAATGAACAGGGATGAAACCGATGTGCAGAAGATACTTTCGATGTTCTCATCAGATATAATGACCAATCCCTTTAATATTGCGGAAAACGACGACAGCGAGTGTCTTCCGCTTGTAAACATTGCAACTGGCGTGGTATTGCCTAGTGAAATCGCCAAGAGACTTGTTTCCGCCTGTGACATTGGTAAGGAGATTATGGAAAATTTTGTTCAGGAGCGGCTGGACACTAACACGAGAAGCTTTTGGGACACGTTGCCACACTTAAAACTTAAAACATTTGCCAGCCTAGCACAGAAGAAAAAAATCAAAACAAATGATGAAAAAATTCACAATGTGAGATCTGACCGCGAACTATTTGGTCGATTAATTATTGCCGCAAGGTCCAGAGATGTTGATTTAAAACTAGTGATGACGTATGAACTGTCTGCTGTTCCACTATCATTGTCACATACGGATGGGACTCTAAGAAAGAATGTGAAAAGTGTTTTGTTAAGTGAACTAGAAAAGGAAGTAAATGTTGATGGACGGCTTCCACCTGTTGACAAGACAGGCGCAACAGCTTATGTAGTAGATGGCATGGCAATTGTGCAAATGGTTAAAACTGGAGGTACGTCTACATTTGGAGAATTGGCTGATAAATACTGGCACATCTTTACAGTTCCACTGAATCAAGAAGACTGCAACGGAGTAGATATAGTTTTTAACAGATATGATAGACTGGAATCTCTCAAAGCGGAAGAGCGGCTAAAACGTGGGTCATCAACAGCATTGGAAGTAAAGATTGCTGGAGAAAATACTCCCGTTCCAAAGCAATGGGCCAAGTACATCAGCAATCCAAGCAACAAAAGTAACCTGGTTGCATTTCTCAGCAAGCGGTGGCGTGATACTGGTCCAAATATGCTATCTGCCGACAATTGCGTCATTCTTGCTGGTGGCTTTAACGATGGAATGGATGTTGTTGTCATTTCAGCGAACAATTCGTTGTATTTGGAAGAACTTCGATCAGATCACGAGGAAGCAGATACGCGTATGATGTTGCACGCGCTACACGCTTCAAAAGACCACATGCGTGTTGTTATACAGTCTCCTGATACAAACGTGGCAGTACTTAGTATATAGACGTATCGTTCGCTTCACTGTTCTGAACTATGGTTCCGTACGGGCACAAAGGACAAATTGCGATACATACCAATACATACAGTTGCTGAAGTACTGGGCCCAGCTATCTGTCTGTCTTTGCCTGGGTTTCATTCTCTTACAGGTTGTGATAGCACTAGTGCATTATTTGGAGTCGCTAAGAGAAAAGCATTTAATCTCTTAAAGTCATCTGAATGTCATCAGCTTAGCTTAGCCCAACTCGGCGAACATGTTCACTTATCACCGAATACTGCAATTCTATGCGAGAAATTTGTCTGTGAGTTGTATACCACCAGGGATGTGGGAAAGACAGCTGATGAAACCCGTTATTGGCTCTTTTGTCAAAAGAGACAAAGAAATGAAAATCTTCCACCTACATCGAATAGTCTAAAGCATCACACCGAAAGGGCCAATTTTCAAGCTCTTGTTTGGAGACGTTCATTGCAAGCTGTTCAGAATCTTCCATCTCCAAATGGACATGGCTGGAGTATAGTGGATGGTCTACTCAAGCCTGTTCTAATGTCAAAGGATCCTGCTCCATTTGGATTAATTGAACTCATATCAATCATGTAGATGTCAAAAGTCTGCCTGCAAAAGAACAGATCTCTGTCAATGCAAGGCTAACAATCTACTCTGCACTGAAGCATGCCTTTGTATGGGAGGTGAAATGTGTGACAATGTTCAGCATACAATTGTCGAAGATGACTCTGACACGGATGAGTAACATTCTCTCATTTGCTCACGTGATAAATATGTACTGCCAGCTTGTGTAGACATGCACTGCATGTCAGTTAAAAGTTTAATTATGAAAAATGTAGAAAACATGGGCATTGTTGTAGCTAAGGTATTGCTAGTCACAAGAAGACCTAAGTGCCCCAATATGTACAAAGCAACATACAGGTGTCTTAAACGAGGTTGATTATGTATAAATCTGCGATATACGATCACTCCTTTCCATTTTGGTTAAGATTGTATTGATATAACATGCGCTTAAGTTTCTGAAAAATTTACCATTGTGAAAATTGTTTGAGAGCTACATTCAACACCTATTGTAAATGGGCTTCTCACGGGTTAGTGATAACACAATTTTCTTGTACAACACGGCTCAGAATATACCCACGACATCGGTCTAGCATAATATAGAGACAAACCTTCTGAATACTGGGTGTGCTACGAAACCATTCTTCTAGACCCCTTTTGAAAATTGGCTCCCGGACTATAAAGGGGTAATTGACAACTGTTTCTCAAATATTCCGTTACCCAGGAATCTAAGTTATCTAGTCTAACAAACATTGCTAACCATATAATCACTGAGCTGTTAATGTCTCAATTTCAAAGACAACTATACTGGAAATCTGTTAAATACTTTGAAACTAATTTGACTGGGACCTGTTGCTGCCAAATGCAGAAAAATCTCTGGCACAAATTAGATTCAAAATATTCAACAAAATATTCCTCACAAATAATTTGTCGTTCCTGGTTTAGAGTAAAATGGTTTATGGGAAGATATTGCGGCATTAATGCCAGTTCTCCTCAAACACAATCCAAAGTGGCCTCATCATACTGCATCAAAGAACCAAACTGGAAGCGAATTCACGAACGCTTTCTAGAGCATTCATTCTGATATTGCATTTTTAACAAATCGTAACCCTTCAGGGGAAGTAACTTTGGAGCAAGTTGACATATTTCATTGAAATGCAGGTTTGGCCATGAGATATTGGCATATTAAACATGTTATATTTCGAGTCAATTTGTGGCTAAGACATAAGTTTTTCTTGACACCAATCTACATGGCTACATAGTTGGATGCACAGACAGGGCATAATTTTCATGTTCCCCCCACCTGGCATCAACAATATTGTGGAAGAACGATAATCGTAGTGAATAACAGGATATGAGTTACTACAATGTGACCAGTAAATTACCCTAGCCCTGATGACAGTGTTCTAGCCATCACTTGGCAGCATCAGCCATTACCGTTAGTGATCACCTGGATAACGCATGTTAATGGGCTTATACCGGGCCAGTATCACCAGTAAGATGCGTTATCAAGGCATACTACAGAACTGTCAGTTTAAGACTATTCACATGAACATATATGTGAGAACCGGTGTAATTTTAACAAGAGGCCCAAGGGCCTGTGGCGCTCACCTGGACCCTTGACATTTAAACCATTTGCATTTAAATAGGCATGATGGATGATTTTCGGAAAATCCAAGATGGCCACGAAAATATTAACCAATCAAGACTCTCGTTTAATATGTTGAAGCCTACCGTCATAGGATTGTTCCACCCAACTTTTGTTGAAATCGGGTTATTGATTGAAGGAGTAAGGTTCCCGAAAACTTTTAGAAAATCAGAGATTACTGCCAAAACATTGACCTATCGAAATTCTGAATAGAATTTCTTGAGGCTACGACAATAGGATCCTTCCAGCCAAAATTGGTTGATACTGCCCAAGCGATTAATGAGGAGTAGCATTTTATATGAATTCCCATTTATCGGAAAACCCAAGATGGCCATCATCAAAAGCAAGCCGTCAAAATTATGTATACAAGTTCTAAAGCATAGGGACCTAGGGTTTTTTCCGCTAAGTTTAGCTGAAATCGTTAATGAGGAAATGTCTTTTAACTGATTTCACAAAATCTTTAGAAAATTCAAAATTACTCCTGGAAAACTTGACCAATCAAAATTCTATATGCAACTTCTAAAGCCTACCGCCCGAGGCTCATTCCAGCCATCTGGTTGAAATCGCCCAAGTAGTTAATGAGTAGACAATTTTCAGCCATTTTTCAGAAAATCCAAGATGGCCACTGGAAAAATGGACCAATCAAAATTCTGTATACAAGTTCTGAAATCTAGCAAGCTAGTATCCTTCCAGTCAAGTCTGGTTGAAATTGCTCAAGCAGTTAATGAGGAGTAGCGTTTTAACCGATATCCCGCCATTTTTCAGAAAATCCAAGATGGTTGCTGATAAAAATTGACCAATCAAAATTCTGTATATATGTTCTGAAGCATACTAGGCTAGGGTTCTTCCATCCAAGTTTGATTAAAATCGGCCCAGCGGTTATCAAAGAATAGGCTTTTAAGCGATTTCCAGAAGTTTTCAAAAAATCTAACATGGCCACCGGAAAAATTGACCAATCAATATTCTGTATACAAGTTTTGAAAGCTACCAGTCTAGTATCCTTCCAGCCAAGTCTGGTTCAAATTGCTCAAGCAGTTAATGAGGAGTAGCGTTTTAAACGATTTCCGGCCATCTTTGGAAAATTCAAGATGGCCACCGGAAAAATGGACCAATCAAAATTCAGTATACAAGTTCTGAAGGATACTAGGCTAGGGTTCTTTCATCCAAGTTTGATTGAAATCAGCCGAGTGGTTATCGAGTAGGCTTTTAAGTGATTTCCTGAAATTTTCAGAAAATCCAAGCTGGCCACCGAAAGAATGGACCAATCAAAATTCTGTATACAAGTTCTGAAACATACCAGCGTATTATCCTCCCAGCTAAGCCTGGTTGAAATTGACCAAGCAGTTAATGAATAGCGTTTTAAACAATTTCCCACAATTTTTTTCGAAAATTCAAGATGGCCACCAAAAAAACGACCAATCAAAATTCTGTATACAAGCTCTGAAGCCTAAGCCTACCCCCCCCCCCCCCCCCCCCCCCCCCCCCCCCCCCCATAGAGTCCATCCAGCCTTAATTAGGTTGAAATCTGCCAGGCGGTTAATGAGTAGCGTTTTTAAGCAAAAGTTGATGGCCGGACGCCGGATGGATGGACGACGGAGTCCCCATACCATAAGCTCACTTGGCCATTCTGGCCAGCTGAGCTAATAATATGTTCTTGCATAAGGCTTAAAATCACCTGTCTCAAAGAACTGGCTGGCTCAAAAGGTTATCAGGTCTCCTGAGCAGATTGGACTGTCTATAGCCAGGAAATTATTAAAACCCTCCATTCTCACCTTAAAGCTTAGCTTGCGTTGTCCTTCAGATGGACTCTTCTCTGCCTTGCTGCTTGCCCGAGATGACCACGAGCGGGTTAGCGGTGAGTTAGTGAGCAGCCGCCTCGCACCACTGTCCAATACAGGCGTGTTGTTACCCGCAGTGGCCGGAGGTGTTGCTGTTTCAAGCTCCAGTCTGGAATTATAATAACAGTCATATGCTGATTAATGAAAGGAGAAATGTTAAAAGGGAAACACTAACCCAAAACGGTCCAACCACACCAAATTATGCTTTTGTATAATTCTGATAAAATAAAATATATTACTTGCATATTTTCCAATTCTTAAATAGTACATTTCACCACGCTATAACCTTTTCTTCCATTTCCCAAGAGAACCACGAGGTGACATCATAGTGTAAATGATTGTTGTAGTATGACATCATCACGTGAATATTTGCTGTTGATCATTGGATAGCTCACAACAGCTCATTCATACACCACAATATTCATGCAAGAGCAATACCATTGTATCTATGAGAATTCTTAGTACTTACCAGATGTACTATTATGATAATGTCTATTATCTAGTCTAGCTCAAAATAAACAATTAAAACTCCGCACTCTCCTGGTCCTGCCCATACTGTGTCCGGGAATTACCATAGCCCAGGTACCGAGTCAATTCCCAATCACAGTCAGATTCGTCTTATATTTGCCTTGACAAACAGCGAAAGCAGCTCAGCCTCACCTCAGCGGGGCGGCTGAGGGAGGGCCATAGTACATCTGGTAAGTATTAAGAATTCTCATAGAAACAAAAGCGGATGCTTTTTTTATTCTACTTCGAATAATACTTACCAGATGTACTATTATGATAAACTCCAGATTTCAACAGCCAAGAAATACCGGTGGGAGGAGGTGAGGCTCGAACCAGCACTCATCTACCATCCAACAGAGAAGGTTGTGAAGAGACTAGAACCCTGGCATACGCTTGGGTTCTGCCATCTGACTCATAGAGTGCTAAACTTCCATGGTCTAGACCGCTCTCCCCCCACCCACCCTCTCTTTTGTCCGCACAAAATCCAGCGGGCTGTCAATGGGGATGCAACACCCACCAGACCCGTGTCAGCCCCAAGTCTCAGCTAGGGCAGTCCAGTAGTGTGCAAAGAAGCTACTACAACTTCTAATTTAGAAAATATATCAGTATATCGATTAAGTTTTCAAATTGGAATGAGTCTAATGTCTGTTTGAGAGGATAAGTATACTCTTATATCAGACTATTTACTTAAGCAGTCTGATATTTCGACTGTAAGAAACACTCACCATTTTGAGTGCTTGATCTTTCTTGATCATCCCAGGAGCTCGGCCCAATCCACGGTCGTTCACTGGTCATGTGCATGGCTCTTGCTCAGTGCAGGAGGAAGTAACATGCGATGTTTGTGAAGTGGTGGTCAGATGTGGCTTAACTAACATTCGACAAATTGGCGATGGCTACCGGATTAAGTGCGCTGGAGATGTCGCGAAGGTAGAAATCAGTAAATGACGATTCGGCATGCCATTGTGCTACAGACATCACCTCCTCTAATGAGACACCCTTAAAAAGGGCCGATGCTGCTGCTAATGCTCGGACCTGATGGGCGTTCGCACGATCAATCTGCTTTCCTGTAACAATTTTGTGAGGCATCTGAATAGCGTCAACTATCCAACGAGAAAGAGTATCTTTCGAGGCGCACAAATGAGGAGCTTTGAGACATAACCACAGAGATTTCGGGTCATCTCTCCACTCCTTTGTACATTTTCAGACATCTGACAGGACACCAAGCAGAGGAATTTGGGTCATGTCTGACTAAACTTGGCAAATTGATCGGTTGACTTGGATATTTAAGTGACTGATTCTTTGCCAGGAAACAAAGACGTGGAAGTAGTCTTAAACCTTCACCCGTGATGATAAAACGGTTTTGTTCGGCAGAAAGCGCATGAATTTCCCTTCTCCTTCTCACCGATGCTGCTGCAACCAAGAAAACTGATTTAATAGTTAACAGTTTAATATCTATAGATCTAATCGGTTCAAAGGGAGCATGCCCTAAAACCTGTAGAACAAGAGATAGATTCCATGCTGGGATAGGAATTGGCTGTCTAGGTCGCAGATTGCACATTCCTTTAATAACTTCATTCAAAGTGTCATTCTCCACTCCTTCAATGGCCAGACTGGGAATGACTGAAGCTAATGCAGACTTATATGCTGCTAGGGTTGAAGGTACAAGTTTGTCAACTCCATATAAATGACAGATAAAATCTGCTATGTGTTGAACAGATGCAGACAAGTGATTAATATCTCTTCCCTGGCACCATTCTGCAAATTTGTTGATTCTATAATTATATGTTTTGGTGGTTGACCCTCTTCTGGCTGAAGCGACAAACTTCGCTGCTTGCTCAGAAAAGCCACCCTCAATTGCACGCTGCTTGATAACATCCATGCAGTCAATTTGAACATTTCCGGTCTGTCGTGAAGACACAGACCCTTGTTCTGAGTGATTAGATCCCTTCATTCTGGAAGAGGGATTGGATTGCAGACCAGACAGTCCAGCAGATCCGTAAACCAAGATCGGCCTGGCCAATGAGGGGCGATCAGTAGTACTTGGCATACCCCTTCTGTTATCTTTGCCAGAACTTTTGGGATGAGAATCGTTGGAGGATACGCATATATGCGTACATTCCTTTCCAACTCATCGCCAGTGCGTCTACTGCCAAGGCTAGCGGGTCCAGGATCGGTGACACGTATGTGACCATCTTTGCATTCTGTTTCATCGCAAATAGATCCACATTTGGTTTGCCCCAATATTTGAATAGAACCTCCGCTACCGATTGGTTGAGCTGCCATTCCGTCGGACGACAAACCATCCTTCGACTGAGTGCATCTGCTAAGATGTTCAGTCTTCCTGGAATGTGTGCTGCCCGAAGAATAATATTCCTCTATTGGCACCACAGCAGAAGGTTCCAAATCATTATGCACAATTCTGGTGACCTCGTTCCGCCTTGGCGGTTCAAATAGGACACCACTGTTGAGTTGTCTGTCCTTATTAGGACAATCTTGTCTTGAATTAAATTCTCGAACTTTCGAAGTGCTAATACCACCGCTAATAGTTCGAGAACATTGATATGTTTCTGTGCATTGGTCCGATCCCATTCCCCTGACACTGATCGATTGTCCAATACCGCTCCCCAACCCATCGTCGATGCATCTGTGAAGATGGACATCTGTGGTTGAGGAGGTTGTAGAGGAACACCTCGCAGGAGATTCTGTTCTGATAACCACCACTGAAGATGGAATATCAATGGTTCTTTCACAGGAATTCTCAGAGACAACGGATCTGTTTTCTGAGACCAGAACGACATTAAATACATCTGAATCGGCCTGCGCCTGAGTGCCGCATAAGGCACCACTTTCTCCAGAGACACTAGTAAACCCAGTATCCTGAGAAATTGGCGCGCCGTCAGATAGGCTCCTAGAGAAATTGACTCCAAACCTGCAATCAGACTCCTGACTCTGCTCTCCGCCGGAAAAGCTACGCCGTCCCTGAGATTGAAAAATATTCCCAGATGAACAAACTCCTGGGATGGAGTCAATTCTGATTTCTCTAGATTCACAATCCACCCTAGATCCTTTAGTAAGGCTAGGACTACCTGAAGATTGTTGCGCAGAGTGACTGGATTCCCCGCCTTCCGCAGCCAGTCGTCTATGTAAGTATGAACAGCTATGTTTCCTGCGAAGATAAGAAGTCATGGCGAGAACCACTTTTGTGAAGACCCTCGGCGCTGTGGTCAAGCCGAATGGAAGCGCATTGAATTCCCAAACATTGTCTTGCAATGCAAAGCGAAGGTATTTCTGAAAAGGAATTTACATTGTAATATGAAAATAAGCATCCTTCAGATCTATCGACACTGCCCACATGCCTTTCCTCAAACCCGACATCACTGTCGCTACAGTCTCCATCTGAAAACTTGGTGACAGAATAAACTTGTTTAACGGTTTGAGATTGAGAACCGGTCTCCACCCTCCGGTGCGTTTCGGAACGAGGAACATCATTGAATAGAAGCCTGGGGATGACTGATTGCGGACTAAGTGAATCGCATTCTTCTGCTGAAGACTTTCGATTTCTGAACAAAAAGCCTCTAGATGATCGGATTCCCTTGGAACGGGAGTCCATACTGGAGTCAAAGTTAACGGAACTAACGATTGACGGATGAGCCAGTCCGGTCCGTAGCCGTTTCTTAACCATTGACAGACCAAACAATCTTGCACGACCTGTTCCCACTGGTTTGAGAACAGTTGCAGTCTGCCTCCGATGGAAGGAATCTGCACACAATTCGCGATCGATGTTGTACGAGACGACGTTAATTCGCCTAGGTGAAGATCCTCGACTCCCCTCATTCCTATTGTAACCGGAGTGGATCACGCCGGAAACCCGTCAGGAATGTCCCCCATGGTTTCTTGGCAAATGACGGTCCGGAACCGCCACCACGGCTATCCTTACGGTTGCCACCACGGCCCGAACCGCCACCCTTCCTGTCCTCCTCATCTTTGGCGCTGTCTCTGCTGCTCCTGGTGGTGTTGTTTGTAGGACTGTTGCAGCTGAGTCCTTTTCGTCGACTTCCACGACTTGCCGACTACTTCCTGCTCCGCGACCATTGACGTGACCTTGGATAAGGCTTGCCGTGCCGAGCCGCCGAACAAGCCTGGACCAATGAATGGCGCGGAAGATAACGCAGCCCTCATCTCAGGTCCTGGTTCTACAAAATCGAGAACCCTTCTCCGTCGCTCAGCCAATGATCTCGTGATCACCCTGGCCAGGCAATCTTGAGATAGGCGCATGGTGTCCCGGATAATTCCGGGAGAAGCCTCTGGCACTACGCCACCTTTCCCGCGCAGGTCAGCATACCCTGCAGGATGGTACAACCATGCGAAAGCACCGCCATGGCAGCTCTCGCCGCATCCTCAATGAGGGTCAGCTCATTGAAAGGATCTTTGTTAGCCTGGGAAAGTAACGGACGAGAACGCCCTTTAGCTTTGCCAGCCAATGGTCTATTCAGTGCCTCTCTCTCCCCAACGGAAAGCCATGGGACCCAGGCATACTGGTGATAGGCAAGCTCCAGAAAACGGACCCTACTCCTAATCCCTTTCGGGGCCTTCGGTAACGTAAAGTCCGGCTGGACCGTACGGTACACCGCCACCTCCAACATGTCAGAGGTCAATCCAAAGGCAGAGCAGGCATGGCCGAAGAGCCACTTGACAGAGCGCTAACCACTCGCTCTGACATCCGCTCCATCGCCGGATCGTGTCGAAATCCCTGATCTGATGCCAACCCTAGACGGCCGGACATCCATTCAAGGACCTGCACCCATTCAGCCTCGGTGGAAAATGATGACTCATCCAACAAGAGACTGCCGTTTTCATCTTCTTTCTTGCCCTTGGACGATCCAGACACCAACGATCCATGCTGAGGACTGCGAACTTGTTTACCAGTGTAAACAATGCCCGCCGACCATGCACTTGCGGCTCCAGTATCCAGTGACTCGCCGGATACGGACTCACTGAGATCCATCGGCTCCAGCACGGGAGCCGTGATCACAGCCGCATTACTAATGGTGGCCAACGGAAACCCGACAGAGCCCATAGCCACCGGCGCCGGGATACCGTCCGAAGCCATCAAACACAACTCCAACGGCAGCACGGGCTGAACAAAATCCAGATGGAAAATGCCCGACGGAACGTCGACATCACCACCCGGCTGGCAAACCCGTACGTAACCCGAAGGAGAACCTTGGGACGTACTGGCTACAGCCACAACGGAAAGATCTGGCATGCTGGAATCCTCCATGAGCAAAAGCTCCTCCTCCTCTGCCGTCGGCTCTTGAGCCAACGCAACAGGAGGTGCAAGTGCAACACCCTCCGCAGCACTGACCGGACCACCGAAAGGTTGTCCTGCACCAAACTGCATCAACGGGATCGTGGATTGCAGGGACTCAAACATGGCTTTAAACTGGGCCGCCCAGACACCCAAAGCCGAGTCCATCCTCTCATTCAGGCGCTCCTCCAAACCTCTGTTGGCAGCCTGATCTGCCTTGGCCGCCTTGTCCCTCGCGATTCTGTCCAGTCGCGCACGCCTATCACGGTCAAACTCGGCGACCAACTCCGACGACCACTTCACACAAACATCGCACGGACTTCCCACCTTGCACTTCGCGCAAGCTACGCAGTGGTGACCAGCAAATCTCCGTTTCAAGAACCGATTGCATTTGGTGCATAAGGTGTCAAGGCCTTTAGCCCTCTGCGAACACAAAGCAAGAATTAAAATGCTGCACATGACATGAATGATGAGCAAATATGCACAACGACTTGATTGTAATCATAGAATTACTTAGAACATTAACTTTCTCTTAAATTAATGATAATCAAGTTTTAAGGCAGGAAATATTTGAAATTTTTTAGAGTGAAAATTAATAAACACGGCTTGGAAAATTAACTAACCGTTAAAATAACCAAGAAAGACGTACCGATCGCTACAAACACCTTCATCAATGAAGTGAAGAATAAAGATCGGCACCAACAGAGTGCATAGATACGCCAAGCCGAAGGCAAACATAATTCATGGGCGCCGCCATCTTGGCTTAGAGCGCATCCATCTTGAAAGGAACCGAGTCGCAAGAGAAATTACCCGAGTACCCGCATAAAGCTTAAACAGTTAAGGGTACCGGGCCGACTCCATCAATGGCCACAATTTAAAACAATGTGCCAATTTAAGGAAATTTCAATCATTCATTACGGCACGAATGTAAAAATTCTAGATTGATACAACCTGCCCCTGAGATGATTTTCCTTTTCCTCCATGCTGCCGTAAGGGAACACTCCAACAACGCAGTAATTCCGTTCAAATTGTAAATTTGACGAGCTTAGAAAAAACGTGACTATCAAAGTCAGCAAAATAGACGAGTCTGACTGTGATTGGGAATTGACTCGGTACCTGGGGCTATGGTAATTCCCAGACACAGTATGGGCAGGACCAGGAGAGTGCGGAGTTTTAATTGTTTATTTTGAGCTAGACTAGATAATAGACATTATCATAATAGTACATCTGGTAAGTATTATTCGAAGTAGAACTAATATACGCCCACTCACATCGCTACGCTGTATGTGGCCGTACTTGCAGACCTTTGATCTCTTGCTATGTGAAGTCACATTACGCTTGTGGGATTGAGGGTAACCAATCAGGTCATCATGTATTTATTATCGAGCAATTTCATTGGCTGAGACCCACAGTTCATTTATATTTAGGACGTCTTGTTAACTTAGTGTGGATATCATAGCCTGCAAGCACGGTACTCGATACGGGAGCAGAGCGGGAGGGCGAGACCATGCGATAGGATGATGGAGAAATACTCGCATTTGATAAACTAGAGATTAAATCTGGGATGATTTCCAACACTTCACATGTGTATCAGACACCAGTTTCATTTTTATATATATATATATATATATATATATATATATATATATATATATATATATATATATATACACACACAATAAATATCCTGTCTGGATATGAAGACACAGATTTGACGGTTATAAACCTGAAATATTATTGCCATTAGAATATTTAAATACAACTGTAGGTGATGTGATCAGCACATCAGCAGATAATTGTCATCCGTATTCTGCCCAATGATTGTGTTGCTGCAAGGTGTTGTTTCTGGCTAACAAAGTTAGAGGTTACACTCTCTTAACCCTTTAACCCTTGAATTTGTTTAAAAAAATTAAATTTTCTCTTAGAAAATGTCCATTTGCAGACCAAAAGAAGACTATTTTTGAAAATCTACCACTGAAATGACTGGCTCGGTTATCGAGCCAGTCATTCCAGTGGTAAATATTCAAAAATATTCTTCTCTTGGTCTGCAAATGAACATTTCTCAAGATCACTGCAGAAGCCATTTTTGGCTAAGTGTTAAAGGGTTAACGGATCTTCTTTATAGGAGTAACATTTCCCAATTACTTGCTGCATACAATAGGTCTTGTGTATTAACACCCTCAACTCTATAAGCCAAGTACAATAATTGTACTGCTAGGTCATTCCATGTCAAATCACCCAATGGGCTAAACATCACCATCTCCAATTTACTTCAAAATATGAATGTTTTGGCTAGAAAATCCAAAATCTCAAGTTTTAGCCCAATCGGACCAACGGTTTCTGAGATATGGGCCATTGATTTCTTAACAATTTTGACCAAAATGGGCGTGGTTGCCAAAATAAAAATGTCCATAACTCCTGACATGGTCCAATCTTGACAAACAAAGTATCATAAGAAAGGGAAATACACAAGGAGTCCAAATCCGCCATGATAAACCATTTGCGTGATTCTAGGGGTGATGACCTTTTGACCTATATTTTGACCTTGAAATTGACCTTGTAGATCATGTGACCTTACAATTACAGATAAACCAATTTTGAAGTAAATTGGAAATGGTGAGGTTTAGAATCACCTTTTTGTTTGGTGATTTGATACGGAATGACCCTGTTCTGTTATTCTGTTAAATATTTTGAAAGTAATTCAATTGGAAGCTAAGAAGGCAGCAACAGCTTCTAGTTAAATCACTTTCAACATATTAAGCATCCTACCTGTACTGTTGGTTTGAAAATGAAATATTGATAATGGAGCATTGAAAATAGTAATACACAAATTCTGTATACCCGTTTACAATCTACACTACAGAGGCAAAGACTACTGATACATCGTGTAACGCCACCACCAATTAGACAGATAGATTCTAGATTTTGAAAAAAATCCAGACGATATTCTAATTAGATTTTTCCATCTGTTTTAACTAAATGTAATAATTATGCACAATATTGTAGCCATATTAAACATCTGATACAGAACAACGGCCAATGTCATTTCCATAAGTCTATGTCCATTCTGTTCATGTCACTCTTCTCAAAGGACCTTTCCATTTTTAGCTATGTTCCGACCATCTCTAGCTAAGCTCCACCCACACCTCACTCAGGTTGGGATTGATCAATATCTGAACTCTCTGACTATCACTTTTCAGAAAACTATACAGGTAAGCAAATCAATATTTTGGAACTAATTTGACTGGGCGCTGTTGCTGCTATAGGCAGCAACAGCGCCCAGTCAAATTAGTTTCATAATATTCAACAGCATGCTTATTAAATACATGTAGTAGACATACTATTCGTACGTGTCAGACTATTAAGAGTTAAAGACGGGACAAATAGAATCATTTATAACGTAATGATTATGACGCCATCCTACGCGGCACTTAGCTGATTATGACATCAGATTGATAGATGGATGCTCGGGAAAGGTGAATTATCCTAAAATTCAACCATAACATTCTTATTCTGCCAGGTTGTCAAATTTCATCCAAATAGAAGGATCCAATCTGTCACTCAAGTATATGGTCACAATCAAATATACATCATGTCAGCTGACATCACTATCAAAATGACATAGATCTGTTATGCAAATTGCAAAGTTATGTCTTGCACATTTCAGCTAAGTTCCCACTACTTTATATGCATGTTACAATCAATTTGAAACTTTGAAATCTGAATTGACAGAAAGTTAATTTCAAGGTGACTATACAGGTAAGATGTTGTCTTGAATATGTTGAACCTAATTTATCTGGGAGCTGTTGCTGCTTATGTTAGAAAGAGATAGGCAGCAACAGTTTCCAGTCAAATTAGTTTAAAAAGTATTCAACACCATGTTTAAAAAATTTTGTGAGCCTTTTCAATTTTCATGACAGAAATACATTATTATAATTGCGACGTCGGCTAACATGTGATATATTTGATTGACACCAGACCCTATAGTGACAGATCGGATCCCTCTGTAGGATGTCATACCCTTTTGTACACACATTATTGCATGATTTGCTATTTCAATGAGCATTCTTGAACTCACCTCTCCAGGTAAAACTTAACTAGTAAGCGTAAATTGTCTAAATAAACACACGGCACCTGTCCTCCCAATGAACAGAACCACAGTGAAAGCCAACTAAAGATACTAGACTACATCTATACTGAAGCGGATAACTAATGTTCAATTTACACGCAGTTGTCTAATTGAGATGGAATGATGGATGACGCATTACCTTTTCGATTTGGAATTACGCTGTCTGTAAAATTAGTACAAAATTAAGGAAAATAAATCAGAGAGAATAAATGAATATGAATCAATGACAGAGGAAAGGATTATTTATAAGCCTGAGAAATAATCTGAATCTTTAAACTGTCTGTCTGCTGAATTTCGGCTGACTATATTTTTCATGGAGCTTAACTCTGGAGCTGTGTAATATTTGGAAAACAATTTGAATGAAAATTGTTGGTGGCTAAGCCACCAGCAACTTTCAGTCAAATTGTTTTCAAAATATTCAGCATGTCCAGAGTTATTGCCAATTGAAATTAATGTTTGGTGGCATGCAGCAGTCAGACAGTTAATGAGTATATATTCTATTCTAAAGTACGATTGGTCAATTTTCTGGAGGCCATCTTGGATTGTTCAAAATTTCAAGATACATTCATTCCCACTAGACTAACATTTTAATTGTAAAAATTTGTCAAGGAGATCAAAATATCAGCATATTTAACAAATTTACCACTGGAATGACTAACTCAGTTATCGAGCCAGTCATTCCAGTGTTTAAATTTCAAGTGTTTTTTTCTCTTGGCCTGCAAATGGCTGTTTCTAAACTACTGCAAAGGCCCATTTTGGCTGGCTGGGCCATTAGCCCTTCAATGCCTAAATTTTGTCAAGAAGATACAAATATTTGCTTATTGAATGTCCATTTGCAAGCCAAGAGAAGAGCACTCCCGATACCGACGACTGGAATGATAGTCTTCTCCTGACCCGCAAAACTCCTCACGACAATAGAGGCTGGTTTTTAACCATCTGACTGCTAAGCTTTTGCAGACGACATACTCCAACAGTTATATCTCTGGACCTGCTAAATATTTTGAAAACAATTTGACTGAAAGTTGTTGGTTGCTAAGCCACCAACAACTTTCAGTCAAATTGTTTTCAAAAATATTCAGCAAGTCAAGCGTTTTAACTGATTGAAATGATTGTTTGGTGGCTTGCAGGAGCGAGATAGATAAATTGTTAATGTCATTATGAGAATGTATCCACCTATGACATCTGAGTTAATAATACTCGCAAGTTCTTTCATGGCTCATATACCAGACACAACGTGTGATGGGGCCGATACTCCGACAGCTTCAAGTTCTCTCAGAAAGCCATGAACTAAATATTTTTGCACACAAATACAGACATGTGCGTGTGATGATTGGAAACCTTTCTGGCAGTGGTGTATGAGTACTGTATGAGACAATTTGGAAATTTGTATTTACATTCTCTCCTGTGACCCAGATGTTTGAGGGGAAGCTATCTGATATATTAATGCAATTAGCTTTACCCTTTGGAAGCTCTCTGACATTTAGACGCAAGAAAACAGACAAGTTATTGACTATGTTGAAACTAAATTGACTGGCTGCCTTATGCAGAAACAGCTTCCAGTAAAGTTAGTTTCAAAATATTCAAAAGATTATTTCTTACATTGTAGATTTTTAAAATTTAAATTAAACGTTCAAAAGTATAAGAATGAGTGGAAGAGTAGCTTTCCTTGTCACAATCTTAAGAAAGACTAGTTTCAGGGGTTGAGTTAGCTCCCTTATTTGAAATAAATTGATAACGGCAAACGTAACTTTTTTTCCATGATTCATATGTAGTACTAACTTTATTAATGATCATAGATAAGCTTTACATATAAATATGCCTCATCAGGTATGACCGTATTATCAACACACATGGCTCCCACAAGCTTTATATGAAGGTATTACCCCTATGGATAGCTGCAGGGCAAGAACAGACTATTTTTGTAAACTTACCATTGAAATGACTGGCTCGGTAACCGAGCCAAACCAGCCATTCCAGCAGTAAATTTTCAAAAATAATCTTCCCTTTGGACTAAATGGACTACAAAATGGAAATATCTAGATTTTCTTGACCAAATATGACCATTAACCCTTTAATGGTCAAATTTGGTCAAGAAAATTGTTATATTTTATTATTGAATGTCCATTTACAGGCCAAGAGAATACAATATTTGTAAATTTATCACTGGAATGACTGGCTCGGTTATCGAGCCAGTCATTCCAGTGGTAAATTTTCAAAAATTGTATTCTCTTGACCTGTAAATGGACATTTCACGAGACCATAGTAAAGGCCGGTATGACCATTAAAGGATTAAAAGTGTGAGCAATGGTTTTTTAATTTCTCGAATAACTTGGTTAATTGCGTGTTAGGTGTTTGCGTGCGCGCATGCATGTGTGTGCACACGCTTGCGGTGATAACAGTACGATCTCATTCGCTGCCTCAACTACTCACCTCGCTGTTCTTAGAAGTGACTGAAGTTCGGTGGCTAAGTGCCGTCTAACGTAAGACTTAGCTGGAGGGATTCCTAACGATGTTGCCATAGTTTCTGCTGTAAATGATGGTTCTAGCACCATAAGAGCACCGTTGACTCCACTCTCCTGCAGATTCTCAGCATATTCCTGGAACAATGGAAACAAAGAAAAATTACATTAAATAGAACACGTGCACTGTCCACACTTTTCACAGCCAAGGCATTGTAGAGTAATAATACATTATGGAGCACATTTTTGCCAAAGAAAAGGCTTTCAGGGGAGAAAATCTGACAAATAGGTATGGATTAGGCTGAAGAGTAGTTACTCCAGAAGCTACCAAATTTTGAGCGAATCCATGCAAACTTTAGAATTATTGTTTTAATTTTTTTCGTGGGAGAGAATTCTGGTGTATCTGAATGGCAGAGATATACAATGTTTGACGTGGTGACATTCTAAAGTGTTTCTACGGATGCATGCAGACCCAGGGTCTAATTCTTATGTAGAAAAACGATGGATGAATCTGATCTGTCAGTCAAGTATATGATGTGATAATTAATTATGTCACAAGTAGGCTGACATCACAATCATAATTGATTGAAATACTCCGCTAAGAACCTGGAATTGTCTGTCAGTTGTACGAATTGTATGTCTTTACTATTTCATAAACATTTTGTTGAATATTTTGAAACTAATCTGACTGGCCTCTGTTGCTACGATAGGCAGCAAACAGGCCTCAGTGAAATTAGTTTCAAAATATTTAGCCCTTTAACCCTCATATCAGCCAAAAACAGATTCTGCAGTGGTCTTGAGAAATGTCCATTTGCAGACCAAGAGAAGACTATTTTTGAAAATTTACCGCTGGAATGACTGGCTCGATAACCGAGCCAGTCATTCCAGTGGTAAATTTTCAAAAATAGTCTTCTCTTGATCTGCAAATGGACATTTTCTGAGAAAATTTTATGAACAAATTCGAGGGGTAAAGGGTTAGGTGTATAGTTACCATGAAATTGGGACTCTGGGAATTTAGGATTCAAAGTATATAAATCGATCTTAATGTGTGCAAAACATGGGTGGAGCTTACCTAGAAATGGGTGGGGCATAGCTAAAATCAGACTCATCCATTATAGCTGCTGTTTAGCACATGCAACCTAAAACAATCAATATTGAACGACTCTACCGCCAGTAGATAGTGCCAGCATTATGACGCTTCAACTTGTCCAAGATCATAACTGGGCATTGGTTGAATGTCCATTTGCAGGCTAAGAGGATATTTTTTTTAAAGTATCACTGGAATGACTGCTCGGTTACTAGCCAGGTATTTCAGTGGTAAAATTAAACCAGAAATATGGCTGCAATGCAACCATGAAGCTTGATTTTACTACTTTGAAATGAACTATGAAGCTTAATTTCAAATATAAAATAAATATATACGGCTTATTTTTTATAGTAACTGTTATCAAATCAATGGACCATGACCGTTGATCTTTTGATCCCAAAAGCAATTGTCTCATCACCTCTCACTATAGCAAGTGTCCACATTTGGGAGCAACATGATTAACACAACATGAGCTATGAACTGCTATATTGAAGTAAAAGCAAAATGTTATTGTTGAGAAAACCCTTGAATTTTGTCATTATTACACTGACCGTGACCTTTTGATGCCAAGGTGATTGTGTCATGCCATCTCATTATAAGGAAGGGTGTGTCTGTCCCTAATTGCTAGGTTGAGTCAAACACAACTGTATACTTAACCAAACACGAGATATAAACTGCTAAGTTGAGGTTTTAGCAGGGACACAGTTACCTTGACCTTTTGACTCCAAGGTGTCATGTGTCACTCCCACTCATTGGTGTATTCGCTGGCAATCAGAGGACATGTTCAAACATTGATCATCGCTGTTTTGTGACCATCACAAAATGACACACATATTAGAACTGTCTTTCATGGTTTGTAAAGTGTGGAGTTTTAAATTAGGCTGTATGGCTAGCGGTGATGGGTTTAATGATCTTGCAAGTGATTGCAATGTTAGAATTGAGGCTGTTCAAGAGGACCTTTAGGGTGGCCACCTGTTGCAAAGGACCTTTACAGTTTTAGCCAAGTCCCGCCCATCTGTAGCTAAGCTCCACACAGATCTCACTCGTGTTGGGATCGATCTATCTCTTAACTCCCTGACTATCAACTTCTAGAAAACTATACAGGTAAGCTGTTGAATATTTTGAAACTAACTTGACTGGGTGTTGTAAGCTGTTGAATATTTTGAAACTAATTTGACTGGGTGCTGTACATAGCAAAAACATACAATTCGTACGTGTCGGACTATTAAGAGTGAAATACGGGCCATATAGAATCATTTATGACGTAATGATTATGACCTCAGCATACAGACAGCTTAATTGATTATGATGTCATATGACATCAGATTGATAGATGGATAGTCTGGAAAGGTGAATTGCATAGCATTATGGAAACAAATGTAGCATTATATATTTGCACATTAGCTTTCATGCAAATTTTAGAGCCACAAATCCACAGCTTCCAGAATGTTTAAGAAAGTGATGTTTCCTGTTACACAGTGATTTGCAATGTTGCATGATCTACAGAGGAGTAAGCCAAGCAAAGAGGGGGGGGTGTGTGTGTGTGTAATAACTGCATCATGCAGGGCGGGGGTCTAGCATTCAAGGTGCCCCTACTCCGCATTGTTGATGCCTTGTGGTTCCATGCAATGGAGTTGATGGATCCAATGTGATTCTTTTGGATCGTCTCCAAATGGTGGAGTTGTCATCCGGGTCTGATGAGAGGACTTGAATGATACAGTATTGCATATCATTCCTTGAATGTGAGTAAGTCAAGCAAGATTTTTATCGTCCTGCACCTATCCTTGAGCGAGACTAAGGGATCTTCATTACGCATCGCCTTTGTATTGGACAGATATATATGTGTTAACTTGATTTTGGCTTCATTCATAAAGACGAGCAGATCTGCCTCTGTAATTTGGTCAAGACCTGCTCCATTAGGCGTTCAAACATACCTGAGGCGCTACACACGCCATACAGCATTTTTCAGAACTGGAACAGGCCATCTCTGCCTGTGAAACTTTGAGCTGTTTTACAGCTATTGGAAGCAATTTATCAAGGGAACCATTTTGTTTACAATAAAGCGAATGGTTTGTTCTCGAACGGATGTATATCTGCATCATGTTAACCCATCTCGCGATAGTGATCCTATTGATAGGTAAACTTTTGCAGAAAGCATTGATTTTACAAGAAAAGTTAATTTTCTGCTCGCTAGTAGGCGTCTCACCAGGCGCAGTTCACCGTCAGCACAATACTATGTCTATGGAAAGCCATGTGACGTCGATCTGTAAATCTATATTTCTGAACACTCGCAACATCGGTAAAATTAGGAAATTGCTAGACTATAATGCAGTCAATACCCTCGTCCACGCAACCATTACATCAAGGCTGGACAATTGCAATTCTCTTCTCACAGGCATATCATCATCGCAGTTACAACGTCTCCAACGAGCACAAAATATGGCAGCCCGGTTAATAACCAGAACAAAAGTGCATGAACACATTCGACCAGTCCTCAAAGAGCTACACTGGCTGCCAGTGGAACAACGAATCGAATTTAAGGTCGCACTTTTCGTGTTCAAATGCCTACATGACTTAGCCCCACCGTATTTATCATCACTCATAACTAGACGAATAGCACCGAGAGCACTAAGATCGAGTGAACAGCTACTCTGCGTAGTACCCAATTCCAATCTTGTCATTGGAGAGCGTGCTTTCTCCATAGCTGGACCAAAACTTTGGAATGACCTTCCAGCCAACATTCAAAACAGCAACAATGTTGAGGCTTTCAAAACTCTTCTAAAAACCCATTTGTTCCAAAAAGCATATTTCACTATTTTAAATTAGCTTTAACTTTTGTAAAGCGCCTTTGGGCAGTTAATTCTGGAATTGGCGCTATATAAATGCATACATACATACATACACAATGAGCTTGATAGAGGAATTGAAGCACTTGCGATACCGTGACTGGGTCAAATGCACACAGCAGCATATTGATTCAAATTTTGTAGAAATCCTAATAGTATGATAAAACTAAAAGTTAACATATATTGTGCCCAGACTGTCAGTTTCTCCTAAAACCTTTCAATTGTATCTATGATATGAGCCAAAGTAACATTTGACAAAATTCTTCGAGTGTCATTCACGAGCTTGATTGTCCTCAGATTGGAAAGTTTCAAGCAGTTTCTAGCAATGAACCTATCCAGTTTAAGCATGAATCATATGACATCATAATTAACTACGTAGATAAGTTCATCACGAAACGATTAATTAATGACAGACTAAGCATTGTTGTACGAACTGCATGTCTTTACTATTTAGTAAAGATGCTGTTGAATATTTTGAAACTAATTTGACTGGGCGCTGTTGCTGCCATAGGCAGCAACAGCACGCAGTCAAATTAGTTTCAAAATATTCAACAGCTTACCAGTATAATTTTCTGGAATTTGATAGTCAGTCAGGTCAACGATCGATCGATCAAAGGCACAGGCTAAAAGTGCGTGGAGCTTAGCTAGAGATAGGCAGAGGTAGGGATAGGGGGAGTGGGCAATAGCTAAAACTGAATTCCTTAACCCACTGCAGCCATAGGAGGTGTTCAAAGTCAGAGTTGATGATGTGTGTGATGGATGTTGAGACGGTATCGTCTACACGCTTGAAAAGTTCATTTTTCATGCCACAGAAATCTACACATAATTATCTATAATAATTGAGTATTATTCACCCCTAAATCAATCTGCTGGATCCATTTAATGACACGATTATTGGTCCACACCATGGGATCAGAATCAGCAAGATCACACTCCGCCCTTCTTTGAGCTAAGATCTGAAATATAGTACAGACATGCAATAAATACATATTTCACTCAGGATGGCTTTCCTGCGATAAAATGCACATTAATTAAACATTTAATGGTCAAATTTTGTCCCCCAAAAAATTAAATTTTCTCTTAGAAAATATCTATTATCAGAGCAAAAGTAGAATATCTTTGAAATTTTAAGACTGAAATGACTGGCTCAGTACTCAGGCCAGTCATTTCAGTGGTAAATTTTCAAAAATTGCATTCTCTTGATCTGCAAATGGACATTTCCCAAGACGCAGACTGCTGTATTTATGAGCTTGAGTGCTAAAGAATCACTATTTCCAGAAGGTGATTGCACTTTAGTTGTATAATGAACCCACCTGTATTTCGTGACCACTTCGTGGTACTTCCATTTAACTGTCTGCCTGCCGGGTTTCTGCAGACTATATTTTCGATGGGGTTTAGCTGTGGGTATGCTGAATATTTTGAAAACAATTTGACTGAAAGTTGTTGGTGGCTAAGTTATTGCCAATTGAAATAATTGTCTGATGGCTTGCAGTAGTAGAGGTCACTGAAGAACATTAGTGGTGAGTCTTAAACTGGAATGGCCTACATCTTTGTTTAATGGACGAATCTACTTTTAGCTATGGCGCGCCCATCTCTAGCTAAGCTCCGCCCACACTTTTCTCGTGATGGGATCGATTGAACCCTGAATTCCCAGAAACCCAAAATTAAGGTAATTATACAGGTAACCTGTTGAATATTTTAAAACTAATTTGACTGGGTGCTGTAGGCAGCAACAGCTCCCAGTCAAATTCGTTTCAAAATATCCAACACAATGTTTATTAAATAGTAAATCCATCAAAGACATACAATTCATACACGTAAAAACATCTCCATGATGGAGTATTTCTGTCAATTATGATTGCGACGTCAGCCTATATGTGGCGTAATTGATTATGACAATCATATACTTGATCGACAGATCAGATTCATCTATTGGAGTGGCAGGCTTCAACATAAATCTGAAACATCCTACCTCCTTGTCAAATTGGACTCTGCGTAATAGCTCCACAGAATGCAGAATACTGGCTTGGTGACATCGCCGATGCACATTCAAATGTTTCTCGAGATCTTTCCGCGTTAGCGCATTTAGCACTCGGCCATCGACGATCTGTGAGTCAAATGTGCTTGTGTACTGCGGCAATCCCAGGTCTGGTATCCAGCGATGTGCCACCCACGTATGGTCCAGAGATGCCGACTTCTGGCCATCACTTCAAGGAAGGAAATACACAATCTCAGATGAATTCCGGCATAACTGTTTAACCCTTTAATTCTCACATCGGTCAAAAACGGCTTCTGCTGTAGTCTTGAGAAATGCCTTTGCAGAGGAAGAGAAGACTATTTCTGAAAATTTACCCCTGGAATGACTGGCTTGATAACCGAGCCAGTCATTCCAGTGGTAAATTTTCAAAAACAGTCTTCTCTTGGACTGCAAATGGACATTTTATTTAAGAAAATTGAAATTTTCTAGAAACAAATTTAAGGGTTAAAGGGTTAATTCGTCGAGCTCGCCAAAACCGGCCCCTGCAGTGGTCTTGGGAAATGATCATTTGCAGGTCAAGAGAAGATAATTTTGTGAAAATTTACAACTGGAATGGCTGGCTCGGTAAACGAGCAATTGATTCGTGATAAATTTTCAAAAACTAATCTCTTGGCCTCAAAATGGGCATTCATTAACCCTTTAACATTCGTATCAGCCAAAAACTGCTTCTGCAGCGGTCTTGAGAAATGTCCATTTGCAGACCAAGAGAACTGTTTTTGAAATTTTACCACTGGATCGATAATCGAGCCAAGTCATTCCAGTGGTAAATTTTCAAAAATAGTCTTCTCTTGTCTGCAAATGGACATTTTATGAGAAAAATTGAAATTTTCTTGAACAAATTCAAGGGTTAAGGGACATTTGTGGTTTTCTTGACCAATCTTGACCATTAAATATTTAACCATTTTAAATCTAGAGACAAGGAAGATAGCTAGTTGTTTTCAATGTAAGAAAACATCCTGTTGGATATTTTGAAACAAATTTGCCTGGAAACCATTGCTGTCTCCAGTGATTTTGTGTATATTTACATCAACAATTTGAGTCTTAGTGTGCTAAATTTTTCCTCAATGTTCTGTGAACCAGGAAACGTTCGAATGAACCACTTCAAATAAACAGATCAGATATGGTACACCTCAGAAATAACTTATCGTTTTCCCAAAACAAAATAGTCTGTTGAATATTTTGACATAATTTGATTGGCAGTATTAATGTGTTCCAATCCAGCGAGTTCAAAATATTCAACAAAGCATTTCTTACTATGATGTTTTTGGGGTTTTTTGCATTGGGACAATGTTAACTTATTTCTGAGCTGTACCGTACAACAGACGCTCTTTAATTAACCCTTTAATACTCATTTGAGCCAAAAACGGCTTCTGCAATGGTCTTCATAAATGACCATTTGTAGACCAAGAGATTATTTTTGAAAATTTAAATGGCTTCCATTTGTTAATTTTCAAAAATAGTCTTACCGTGGTCTACAAATGGGCATTTCTCAAGACCACTGCAGAGGACATTTTTGGCTGATATCAGAGTTAAGGGTTAAAGAAATATTATTTATTTGAAACATGGCTTCAATAATCATTATGATAATACTTAAACAGTGAGAAGAGGCTGCTGGGATACCTACCCTGATCCCGGGTTTCTGTTTTCCTCTATTGCCAATCGCAGTTTCCGTCGATGTAACATATTAGTTATGCCTAATGCTGATGTTAACTCAGAGTCGCTTAAATCTAATAACACCTGTAAGAACAAGGGGAATAACTCTTAATCATTATCCGCCTTCTAGTCATCGTCATCAAGGGAGATAACTAGGGATATAAGATTTTCGATATTTCAAGATAACCCGCTTTGATTAACAATAACAAATCTTTAAGAGGTGAAAATTTTGGAAAATCATGAACAGTTTACTGTGTGGAATATTTTGAAATTATTTTGGCTGAAACAGTTTCCAGTCAATATATTTTCAAAATATTCAACACTTTTATGCTGGCTCTCATTGGCACTATTAACAATGTGTGTATGTGAGCAGACCCATGCCATCGTACCAACGAAGACGTCCGCATATTAAAACGCATATAATATCAATATATCACGATTATTATGCACTAATATTACGATATTGGTTAGAACAATATGGTGCACCACTGTGCCAGGTTGAACATTTTGAAATTACTTTGCATTATTATAATTCTTATTTGTGACCTTCATGAGACGATACAGTTGCCAACATATTGCAATAAAATATGTTTAAAACAAACAGAACAACAATCATCATCATTACAGTCATAATGATGATGATTCTCATCATTATATTCATCATACAATCTCAGTATTATTGTCTTCAAAGTCCTCATAAGGTTCACGCATATAAGCATCTTCAAGGTCAATTAGAAATCATCTATAACTTCACCATGAACACCCACCCACCATCGTCATCATCATTAGAATCCTCCTTCTGCTCCTCGACCTTATCATCAGCAGCATTATGATAAGTATTACTTAACCATTTAACACTCATATCAGCCAAAAACGGCTTCAGCAGTGGTCTTAAGAAATGTCTATTTACAGACCAAGAGAAGACAATTTTTTTTTAATTTACCACTGGAATGACTGGCTCGATAACCGAGCCAGTCATTCCAGTGCTAAATTTTAAAATATAGTGTTCTCTTGGTCTGTAAATAGACATTTTCTATGAGAAAATTGAAATTTTCTTGAATAAATTCGAGGGTTAAAACATTAAAGTTCTGTATTTCAAATTAAAATTACCAGATAAGCAAATTAAAATAAAAAAATCTTTCCCTGACCTTTCCACTTTTGATGTTCTCCGAGCACATTTTGCCATACATGGGCATGCTGAGGACGATTTCGAGCCACGCTAGCACCTGATTGGCTTTCCATAAACACATGGCCATTGTCTTTGACTGTTCGACCAGTGTCAATTTCTCTTGATAATTATTAGTATTGAGCAAGCTAAGTCTGGTTGAACACGTCACTGGCACTTCCGATTCTATGTAAAAATACAAGAAAATATGTGTTAGTCCCAACATTGCCTTACTTCTGCGAGTCCTTATTTCATTAACTCTGTAATTCCCAAGCCAGACAAAAATGCCCCTCTGCAGAGGTCTTGAGGAATGTCAATTTTCAGGCTAAGTGAAGACTATTCAATAACCGAGCCAGTCATTCAAGTGGGAAATTAAAAAAAACCCAGCTTTCTTTTGGCTTGTAAATTGACATTCTCTAACCAAGTATTTTGATATTCTTGATAAAATTTAGCCATTTAACTCGTTCCTGACAAAGCTGGCCACTGCAGTGGCCTTGAGGAATGTCCATTTGCAGGCCAAGAGAATACTATTTTTGAAAATTTACCACAAGAATGACGCAGGTCGATATACATTATTAGCGCCGGAAAACAACTTTTACAGCTTACATCTGATAGTTTTAAACCAAGTCCTTCCAAATCGTGCTTATGATCTATATTAAAATACGTATGAATTCCTTTTTCGCGGAAACTGTATGCTAGTAAATAGTATAATACAGCCGAGTTTGATTACACATATCCGATTAATTAGATCAATAAATTTGATTTACTACGCATGGTCAGGCATATACGATATATGCAGATTTGTACGCGCTATCCTAGAGGGGAGTATATGAATTGCTAATTGTCTATGAATCTAATATATGATAGATTGTGCAAGAACTCAAAATGACATATCGCGATGAATTTAAAAGCGCAAAATCTGTTTTAAAACAATTTAAGTAATGATTTCACTATATCCTCTAAAATTGCATCGGCTACTATAAGTCTACCACTAAAAACGATCTATTTTCGTGGTATTGCGAATTATTTTTCTTTCACGAAAACTGAAAATATTTTCAGCCAATAAACCGGATATCCCGTTATAACCGGATTTATGGCCAACACCGTCACCGGTTGTGTTTTTACCAAAACCGCACAGCCCTAGCTAGAATCAGCCTCTTAAGTGTTTTTAGGAATGTCAATTTGCAGGACAAGAAAATACTGTTTTGGAAGATTTATAACTATAATTTATGGCTCAATAACCGCGTCAGACATTCCAGTGATAAATTTTCACAAATAGGCCTCTCATACATTCGCTAACCAAAAAACTGCAATTTCTTGAGAAATTTTAATCATTAAAACGGTTAAATCATCCTCATAATCTTAGATCCATTCTTATTTAATAGCAAAATATAGGAATCCAATCTGTCACTCAAGTAACTGCCCTTATATTCAAATAAAGTCACATGTTAGCTGACATCAAAATGAAGATGACGTAGCTTCAACACGAAAATCAAATTCTGTCACAAAAATGTACGAATTGTATGTCTTTGATAAATGTACAATTTAGTAAACATTCTGCTGAATATTCTGAAACTAACCTGACTGGGAGCTGTTGCTGCCACAGGTCATAGCCAGCAACAACCCCAAGTCAAATCAGTTTCAGAATATTCAACAGCTTACCTGTATAGTTACCATGAAATTTATATTCTGGTAATTCAGGTTTCATAGTTTCAAATCGATTACAAAGCGTGCACAAAGTAGGCGGAGCTTAGCTAGAACTGGGTCGGGCATAGCTAGAGATTGCTGCCTCTATTATACGCATTGCTTAGTTAATTTTACATGCATGCTAACTCATACACACATTTATCTACAGCTAGTACATTAAAAATAATCTTTAAACCTTTACTGGTCAACATGTGTCAAGCAAGTTGAAATTTGTGCTTAGTGAATGTCCATATCCAGGCAAAGAGTAGAGTATTTTGTAAGATTTACAGCGGGAATGGCTATCTCACTTACCAAGCAAGTCATTCATGTGGTAAAATTGTAGAATAAATCTTCACCCGGCCTGCAAATGGACATTTCTCAAGACAATATAAAAGGTTAGTTTTGGCCGGCTTGACCATTAACCATTTAACCCTTGAATTTATTCAAAGAAATTTTCAATTCTCTCATAGAAAATGTCCATTTGCAGACCACGAGAAGACTATTTTTGAAAATTTACCACTGGAATAACTGGCTCGGTTATCGAGCCAGTCATTCCAGTGGTAAATTTAAAAAAATAATCTTCTCGTGGTCTGCGAATGGACATTACTCAAGACCAATGCTGAAGCCGTTTTTGGCTGATGAGTGTTAAATGGTTAATGGCGAAACCAACCAAATCAGCCTCTGCAGTGTGGGCTTGAGGAATACCCCTTTGCAGACCAAGGGAATATTTAAAAAATTTACTACTGGAATGAATCGAGCCAGTCATTTCAGTGGTAATATTTCAAAATAGCCATCTCTTGGACTGCAAATGGACATTTAAATAAGCAAATATTTCGATATTCTTGATTTATCTACATACTATGACATGCTACGAATATATGTTGCATAATAGGTTTGATTGGCACCTACGAACAATTCATCAGACAATTTAATTTCAAAATATTTATGAGAGAACTTTGCAAATAAGGTGTTGTGTTGTGTCAGTAAAGCTCTTGAACGTACAATAATTTTTTATCATCAACTTTTCTGTAAGTGGCTCAATTGAAGTTTGCTTCCCTAGGGCTACGTTTAAAGTCACAACATGGGGTATTCTAAATTAAAATAACCACAATTGTCTTCTTTGCAAACGATTTCTTCTTGAAATTAACAAGTTTTGATACCGAGTAAAATCACAAAATTATCAATTATTCCCGTCACCCCAATTACAATTACCATCCGTTTACAACAGTAACTTCCATGAATTTGACTCACACACAAATCATGCTAACACAACATATTTTCTCTAAACAATTTGTCACCATTTTGGTCAAACATCTGTGCCACAAAGTAAAACAATTGCAAGAAATGTGCATTGTGTGAATTTTTATGCTCAGTGATTATGTTTAGGTTGAAAATCTTTGGTAAACTGGCCAACTTATTCTTGCCATCTGAGACGAAATTGCATGGGGTTAGCATGGCCCTAAAACTATGTTGGGAAAAAACAATGGCGACTTTCAACATTGTGGTGTGTTATTTCTTCAGAACAATCTACAAAATAAACAATAATTTGATATAACACACTATTTTTTACTATATTTTACGCATTCAGTGGTTAGTACCAAATTTGTTCCCAACTGATATCCCGTTAATCTACCTAACATTGCCATTTTGACAAAAAAAATTTAGAATAAAATATATAACCAAACATCGGACACACCATGGATAATAAAATTTAGTGTAAACAGTGTTATATCCAAGTGAAATTGCGAAATTTGAAAAGGAATTGATTGAAAGATATTGTGACACCAGTTTACAAAATATTCATGAACTTCTTGATGAAATGTGTCTCCAGTTCACACTGTACCTGCAACTTGATCACATTCAATATCAGAATCCGAGGTCATAGCCATTGAGCGACGTATTCGCCCACGGGAAAACACTTTTGAAAGCGACCCAAAACTTCTCCTTTTCTTTTTCTTGCTCTCGTTTTGATAACTCAATTCGGAAAAGTCAGGGCTGCTGGTATTAAATATTTTGAGGAAGGCGGGCAGGGAATCGCTGCTTTTGTTGTTGTTGTCGTTTGGCGATGAACTGGTTGGCACTGCAAAAACATAGGGTTAAGATTCGGTAACTAAAGGAAAGCATGCAAACATCACAACCAGCAGCACAGCATCAAATTTTATTGACAACCCTTTAACACTCATATCAGACAAAAATGGCATTTGCACTGGTCTTGAGAAATGTCTATTTGCAGACCAAGAAGACTATTTCTGAAAATTTACCACTGGAATGACTGGCTCGATTATCGAGCCAGTCATTCCAGTGGTAAAATTGAAAAAATAGTCTTCTCTTGGTCTGTAAATGGACATTTTCTAGGAGAAAATAGCAATTTTCTTGAATAAATTTGAGTGTTAAAAGGATTAACCTTAGTAAACATGTGAAAACCTTGAAGTGAATACTGCAATGGTTGGATCTGTAACCTCTATTCCCCTGAAATTTTATACTAAATTGTTGATGTTTGTGCGATGATCAAACAATTGGATGAGATGGGATGGGATGAGTGGATGGGTGGGTGGTACGAGGGATGGAGAGATAGATGGATGGACTGGACAGATGGATGGATGGATGGGTGGATGGATGGATGGATGCATCTGATATGACTTGAGTACGGAGGCACCATGTTTATAATTAATGTCAACATGGCCTTGACCGGTGAAAATAATTTCCTTAATTGGGTCACCATGGCATTGACCTTTTGACCCCAATATCAATAAGGTTCTGCACATCACCAATAACATGAAACCAGTAGAACTAGAGCTATTGTGTACAAATGGATGTTGAAATGAATTGAAAGGAGAGAAATGAAAAGAAGCAACCACTATATATAGTCACCCCTGTCTATTTAGAGTGGCAGAGGGGGGGGGGGGCATCAATATATCAATAGATAGAAGAGCTGATATCGCTGGTGCAACATTTTGGTGAGTGACATGTATTAAACGTGACAAATAATTTGTTAAAGGTGTAATGAAATCATACTCTACATGTATTTAGGCTTGCACAATTACGTGATTAAAGCAAAAATTGCGATCGTGAATTTATATGATTAAAAATTAAATAATCGAATAATCATGAATATTTTCTATTGCATAAAATATTTCAAAACCTAACTCATGAAAAATTACATTTTGTTTAGTGAATGTATGTCAATTTGCAGGGCAAGAGAAGACAATTTTTGAAAATGTATTACTGGAATGCCTGGCTCGATAATCGAGCCAGGCATTCCTGTGATACATTTTCAAAAATAGTCTTCTCTTGCCCTGCAAATGGACTTTTCTAAACGCCATTGCAATTTTCATCACTGATGTTCTTTTGTTGTTATGTCTTGGTAATTTGTATCCAAGCTGATTAATCGAGTAATCACGATTATTTTTTAATAATCGATTGCGATCACGCAACGCAATAATCGCACAAGCCTACGTGTATTAACTCAACTGGACTAAATTACAAACACATAAAAATCTATATTCTAGTAATTTTAGTCATAACAAGTGTTTCTCGGTCATATGTAAACAAGAACATAGTTAGTACTAATCTATAACTATTCATGCAGTCAGCATTTCAAGATTATTGTACCTTTCCAGTTTATCCACCAATCAAATGACGTTTTAATCAATTACCTGACGTGTAGGATGATGTCATAATCAATGACGTAGATAAGTTTGTCACAAACGCTTAATTGATGATGGGACTATATAGGTTGTTGTACAATTTGTATGGCTTTACTGTTTAATAAACATGCTGTTGAATATTTTGAAACTAATTTGACTGGGGGCATTTACTGCCATAGACATAGGCAACAACAGCACCCATTCAAATTACTTTCAAAATATTCAACAGCTTACATGTATAGTTTTCTGGAAATTGATAGTAAGGGAGTTTATGGATTGTTTGATCCCAACATGGGCAACGCATGGGTGGAGCTTAGCTACAGATGGGCGGGGCATAGCTAAAACTGGATTCCTCCATTACATTAGGGCTGGAAATTAAAGCCACTAAACTAGCCATAGTGTTAGCACAAAATTTTCAAGGCTAGTAGGCCTGGCGATTTCAACATTTGCTAGCCTTAGGGAGTTAGTAACCAGTTGCTCAATAGACCTTACATGAATAATATTAGCTGCATGTTTTTTGAAGAAAAGTGGGGATTGTCATTCTGGAATTGTCGAACTTATTGTCTAACTTGGAAGTCTGTCTGTGGTGAAATTGATCGCAGCACAACTCCAAAATCACTGGATAGAATTCAAGCAAATTTGCTATGTGAGTTACCCATATTATTGTGGAGTGCAAGGACATTTACATTTGGTCACCAAGGAGACGGGGTGTCAAAATGTCAAGGCTGTGAACATATAAGGAAATTGATTGCAACACAGTTGGATGGAGTTCAACGAAATTTGGTATGTGAGTTACCCACATGATAGCGGAGTACAAGGGGATATTTGCGTTTGCCTCCAGGGGGAGTTAAGGTCAGTGGTGAACAATGAAAGAAAATGTGTGTAATTTTGAAAACAGAGTTGCTGAAAACCTTAAATTTGATAACTGAATGTCCAGTTACTATTTCTGAAAATTTACCACTGGAATGACAGTCTTCACTATCAAGCTAGACATTCCAGTGGTACAGTTTCCAAGTCATTGTTTGTCCGGCAAATGGTCATTCTGGAAGACCGCTACACCAGCCAGTATGACCTGGTTTACTGTTAACCCTTTAACACTCAAGTCGGCTAAAAACGGCTTCTTCAATGGTCTTGGGAAAGGTTGGTTTGCAAACCAGGAAGATAATTTTTGAAAATTTATCACTAAAATGACTGGCTCGATAACCGAACCAGTCATTCAAGTGATAAATTTTCAAAAATAATCTTCTGGATATTTTCTATGAGAAAACATACTTTCTTGAACAAATTTAAAGACCATACATGTGTGGTTAACCATTTAACACTCATATAAGCCAAAACGGCATCTGCAGTGGTCTTGGGAAATGTCCATTTGCAGACCAAGATAAGACTATTTTTGAAAATTTACCACTGTAATGACTGGCTCGATAACCGAGCCAGTCATTTCAGTGGTAAATTTTCAAAAATAGTCTTCTCTTGATCTGCAAATGGACCTTTTCAATGAGAAAATTGAAATTTTCTTGAATAAATTCAAGTGTTAAAGTGTTAACTTCAAGCTATTTCCCTGTGATGCTTAATCTGATGAATTCTATAAAAAGTCCGGAATTTGTCTGAAGAATATTTTAAGAATAACCCCACTGGAATCTGTTTCTCACCTGGGAACGGGTCATGAAGAGAGTTGAACTTTGCGGAGGACGGCGGTGTTTCATACGGTGGCAACTCCTCACTCGGTGACTTAAGTGTCAGTGTGGGAGACGGAGTCGTAATCACATCAGGCGTGGGTGTGTGGCTACCCTTCGTACTTAAAGGACTCACAGATACCTGCTCACGAAGCTGAACAAAAATATTATTAATATTTTTTATTTATATTATTATTATTATCCCCACGTTTTAAAAAAAACGTCTGGGATATTGTAATCGACTCCGTACATCATGCTATATCCTCCCATACCATTGGGTGGAATCAAATCAAATTTGGTATGTGGGTTACCCATATGATTTCGATTACATGATATTTAGATTTGGCTCCGCCCACAGGGGGGGAATGGCAGCGCTCAAAAGGTCAAATCAGTTGTAACGCAACTCCGAAATCGGAACTCAATTAAATTTGATATCTGAGTTACTCATATGATTGCCATTTAAATTTGGCTCCGCCCCCAGGGGGTGAAGGAGGGATCAAAAGGTCAAATTTTAGCCTGCAGAAATTGATTGTAACCTGTTCTTCTGGAACCATTGGACAGAATTCAACCAAATTTGGTCAATGGATTACCCATATCAATGTGGAGTACATGAGCACATTTACATTTGGCCCTGCCCCCAGGGTGTGGGGGATGGGGTCAAAAGGTCATGAAATTGATTGTAATGCAACTCCTCTGAAATCGTTAGACGGAACTCAACCAAATTTGATATCGGAGTTACTCCTATGATTGCGGAGTGCAAGAAACCATTTAGATTTGGCTCCGTCCCTACGGGGTGGGAGATGGGTCAAAAGGTCAAATTTTAACCTGCAGAAATTGATTATAATGCATCTCCTCCGAAACCATTGGACGGAATTCAACCCAATTTGGTATGTGAGTTACCCATATCAATGCGGAGTGGATGAGCACATTTACATTTGGCCCCGCCCCAGGCATGGGGGATGGGGTCAAAAGGCCATGAAATTGATTGTAATCCAACTTCTCTGACACTGTTGGATGGAATTCAACCAAATTTGGTATGTGAGTTACCCATATGATCGCGGAGTGCAAAATGACATTTACATTTGGCTCCGCCCCCAGGGGTGGGTTGTGGGGTGTGTTAAGAGTTCAAAGCGGTGAACGTGGGGATTTGAGATGACACGTCATCGACCAATTAATCTAGTTACTATTATTATTATTTTTATTATTATTATTATTGTTAACCCTTTTACTGATAGATTCTATGTATCGCAAACAAGCGGCAAACAAACAGGAAAGCTGTTGAATATTTTGAAGTTAATATGTCTGGAAACCCAGGCAGCAGTGGCTTCCAGTCATATTAATTTCAAAATATTCAACAAAATATGTTAGACTGAATACTTCATAACCAATTTAATTTGTCAGGAATTTGTCATTACAAGGGTTTATAGGAAAACCTGATGTCTTAAGACATTAACAAATCTAGGTAGATCTAAAGTTATCTAGGAAAAATCCTTTTTTATAAACATATTTTATGATTTTCAGAAAAGAACTCATATTCACTACGTATTCACGGAACAAGTTTGATGCCAATCCATAAGGCTTTCTAAAACTTTGCTCTGGAATTCAGATTTGAAAATACATTTTTAATATTTCAGATAACTAAGGTGAATATTAACAGAACGTACTGAAGCTCAATACCAAGTCATAGTTTGTCACAATATATCTATGTAGTAAATGTAAAGAGGTCCATGCCGGCATTCTGAAGTCACACGTTCAAGCAGGAATAGACATTTCCACTTTATCCATCCATCATATGACATCATAATTAACTATGTGATGTATAGAATGACATCATAATCAATGATGTCGTTATGATATCATGAATGACATAGAGAAGTGTCACAAATGCATAATTGAAGACGGACTATGCCTTGTTGTACGAATTGTATGTCTTTACTATTTAATAAACATTCTGTTGAATATTTTGAAACTAATTTGACTGGGCGCTGTTGCTGCCATAGGCAGCAACAGCAACCAGTCAAATTAGCTTCAAAATTTCAACAGCTTATCTGCACAGTTTTCTGGAAATCGATAATCAAGGAGTTCAGAGATCGCTCGATCCCAACATGAGTGAGGTGTGGGTGAGCCTAGATAGAGGTGGGCAGGGCTTAGCAAAAACTGGAATGGTCCATTCTGAGGTAATGAATCCATACAGGAATTTTGAGGTCATCTGAGGATATGGCATTACAGTCGGTCAAATAAAGTGAGGTCACAAAAAGAATATATTATATAGGAAGTTATTTGTAAAAACAAAACAGAGATCAAATTAATAAGCCAGTCATTCCAGTGGCAAAATTTCAAAAAATATTCTCATGACTTGCAGATGGACATTCCTCAAGACCACTGCAAAAGCTGATTTTGACCGGCTTGACCATTAAAGGGTTAAAGTGATCGTTAAGACTTGCTCCTACCTCATGTAATTCGATTTCCATTTTTTTCATATCCTGGTCCTTAGCGTCGAGCTGTGCACGGAACAACACCGCTCGCTCAGCAGCATCACGAGCTCGTCGAATTATCTCCCATTTCTCACGCTCGATGTCCTCTTTCTCTGATGCAAGCTTTAATGATATAAATAATTAAAAGAATACTATATATAAACTCATATATATTCAGTGTTCGGTAGGAACTGGTTAACCAGGTGTTCAAAGATTACTGCCGTTTTAACCATTCAACAATCAAATTTGAAATTTTCTCATAGAAAATGCCCATTTGCAGACGAAGAGATTACTTTTGAAAATGTACTACTGGAATGAGTGGCTTGGTTATCGAGCCAGTCATTCCAGTGGTAAATGTTCAAAAATTGTATTTTCTTGGTCTGCAAATGGGCATTGCTCAACATCACTACAGAGGGCATTTTTTACCACCTTGCCCATTCTAGTGATGAGATATTAAATTGTTACTAGGCCACAGGGCTGATCAGTCAAATAGTACTAGCAGGTTATTAATACTAGCAAACAATAGACCTTTCCATTTTTAGCTATGCCCCACCCATATCTAGCTAAGCTCCACCCACACCTCACTCGTGTTGGGATCGATCGCTCGATCTCTGAACTCCCTGACAATCAATTTCCAGAAAATTATACATGTAAGCTGTTGAAATTAGTTTCAAAATATTCAACAGCATGTTTCTTAAACAGCAAAAACATACGATTCATACAGCGTGTCGGACTATTAAAGTTAAAGACAGGTCTAATAGAATCATTTATGACGTATTGATTATGACATCATCCTACACACTGCTTAGCTGAGTATGATGTCATGTGGATGGATACTCTGGTACGGTGAATTGCATCTTTAACTCCTATACACATAAAATATAAAAATACTGAATAAGGTTTTGGATGAAGTCTTGAATTCAGTCTTCAAAAGCCTATTTGCGGTCTCAGGACAGAAAACAGCATTTAGTAACACTGTTTTGAAGATTACCACCACTCACCAGGTAGCATATGAAATCTGATTTGGAAAATACGAGCTGACGATCCAGCAATAATGATTAATCATCGCTATGTTGTTATAAACTTGCCTGTTTAAAGCTCTCGTCGCTTTCCTTCATTCGAAACTCGTAATTCCGAATAAAGTCACGTAACTCTGTTTCCTTGTCTTCTAGTGTGTTATAGAGCTGCTGCATCTGGCTAAGTAATCCCAGTTTTTCTGCTTTTAATCGTTTACGATCAGCTTTTAAAGCTGCAGACAGTAAGAAAAATGTAAATTACATTAAAGGATAACTAACCTCATCTCCTGACAGCTATTCAGATGCTCTAATATGCCACTCATAAACTATGCAGGTAATTTTAAGCTTTTTATCATCCGGGCAGAGATATTCAGGCTTTAGTAGCTAAATGTTGCTCCATTTCTACAGCCTAGGCTGGCTGTCATTATTTACTTTTCAACCAATCAGAAAAAGTCTAGCGTGTCTGCCTCAGTATATACGCTCAGTCATAGAGGCGCCAGCTATAGTTTGGCAATGTGTTATAAGAGTAATTATACAGGTAAGCTGTTGAATATTTTGAAACTAATTTGACTGGAAGTTGTTGCTGCCATAAGCAGCAACAACTTCCAGTCAAATTACTTTCAAAATATTCAACGAGATGAGTATTACTTAATAAAGATTGTAATGCATTAGCACTTATATGACATCACACACTATCGCTAGAGGAGACAAAATGGCGGTGATCACTGTTCAACATTTACGCGATATTACAAAGCAGATAATTGTGATAGAGTAATGGGAATGTGACAAAATATGAATGATATGGAATCTATAAACCATTATCTATTGGCGCAGTATAACATTTGAGATGAGATTAGGATCCCTTTAAGTACCATAAATAAGCTTGTCATGAATGTTTAAAAGTCTGCCCATTGTAGTATGAATTGCATGTCTTCTATTTAATAAACATTCTATTGAATATTTTGAAACTAATTTGCCTGGGCACCCAGTTAAATTAGTTTCAATATATCCAATGGCTTACCTACATATTGAGATTCTGGGATTTCAGGATTCAAAGTATATAAATTGATTCCAACATGTCTATGGGGCTGGCGCTTTGATAGAAATGGGTGGTCCTAGCTTTATTACTCCACTCTGGAAGTTTTGGTTGTGAAAAAGACACATTTCGACCAACCATTTCGTCAACGAATTAGCACATTATACATTTGCTAGCTAACGAGGTGAATCTACAACATGTTGATTTGTCAGGAAATAATTTTTACGATCTTCCAGAAAATCTGTTCTAGTTTAACCCTTTTATAATGAAACTGGCCGAAACCGGTCTCTACAGTGGTCTTGAGGAATTAAAAAAAATATTCTCATGGCCTGCAAATGGGAACTCCTTAAGAACACTGCTCAGAAGCCAGTTTAAACCGGATTTAACATTAGAGAGATACAATTGGTAATTAAAGCATTAGAAAATCCTAAATGTATCAAAAGTGGCATGTTAAAATATTTGATGATTTTCGTGATAGTGCTATATATACGTCATTATAATTGTTCCATTATCTAACATTTTTTATTATGAGGTCAGATATTTGAGTGACAGATTGGATCCCTCCATTAGCAGGTATATGTACAGCATGAAGGAACGCCATTATCATTGGCTAAAACTCACACCTACCGTGTAATGCCTCTTTGGCTCGATTTAAGTCCTGTCTTGTCTGGATAACTTCTAACTTCAACTCTCCGTAACTCGGCCTCTGAGGCTGTTGTGGTGACTTTTCTTTCTGATTATGATTATGCTGTTCTTCGTTCTGATGAGTTTCTTGATGTTGGTCTTCTGTTTCCGTGGCGATTGCGTGTGGTGACAGGCCATTGCATAATTGGTTGTTTTCCTGAGTTAATGTATGGACCTGTTTTTGTAGACATGCGTTCTGGTCTCGGAGTAAGATAAGAGTTTCCTTTTCCTCTTCTTCAAGTCGAGCCTTCTTTGCGGAACCTACGATGGCAAAAGCAGAAAAACCACATTTTAACCCTTTAACAGTCAAAGTGGCCAAAAATGGCTTCTGCAGTGGTTTTGAGAAATGTCCATTTGCACACCAAGAGAAGACCATTTTTGAAATTTATCACTGGAATGACTGGCTCAGTTATGGAGCCAGTTATTCCAGTTGTAAATTTTCAAAAATAATCATCTCTTGGTCTGCAAATGAACACTTTCTATGAGAGTTAAAATTTTCTTGAAGAAATTTGAAGATTTGTGTTAATTAATGATATTAATCCTTGTATCACTGAAATATCTATATCTCAATATCAGTGCAAGAGAAAGCTTACCAAATCTTTAAAATCTAATTTAACTGGATTTAAAATTTTAAATTTAAACAAATACATTTGTACAAGTCTGTTCAAGTAAAAGTCGTTCAGTCCAGCAAAGATAGTCCATGTTTGGCCATGTGCTAAGGATGCCAGAAGAGATATCAGCACAGAGAGCCTTGGAATTCGCCATACTCGGAGCCAGCGAACATAAAGCCAGGAGAGAACGGCATTGCATAAATCTGCTAAGAAAGCTGCGAGGTGGTCTCAAGAAAGCAGGACTCGGTACACGCAGATCAAGAATGGACTTGAGGAAGCTAATGATTTGGGCTGAGGACAAGACACAGTGGGCAAAAGCGAAGAAGGACTGATTGCAGCTGTGCAATGTTTCTACTACCGCAGCCGCAGAATACAGTAATCATACATTCATACTGGTCAAGAAATTCTAAATTCGTAGTCAGTGAATGTCCATTTGCAGTCCAAGAAAACGCTTACCACTGGAATGACTGGTCTTCTCTTGGTCAGCAAAATAAACATTTGAGAATAAAACATTTGAGTACAAGACCATTGCAGAAGTTGGTCTAGGCAGGCTTTACCATTAAACAGTCAAATATTAGCCATGTTAGGAGGTGATGCACAATTCAACAATGGTTTATGAGTTGGTGAAATTAGCAAGGGAGGCAACTTCTTAAGAACTAAATGCTCTAGTACCTAGTTATCTCCCCTGAGTTAAAAATTGTATTGATACGATCATGCAGATCATCGAGCAGTGTTTATTTCTAGATCTTTGTGCCAGTTCCCCAATCCCCATCACCCTGCAAATGGACATTAAAAAAGATCATGCTTAGATTTTCGTGACGAAGGAGTTAAAGGAATAGCCCTTTGAGCCTAAGTTATTAACCACTTAATGGGTACATGTTATCAAGTAAATCAAAATATTTGCTCATTATACCTCTACCCTATATACCCCACAATGCCTCCCCCCCCCATATGACATACCCTTCTATCCAATATACCCATCATCTCCCACACCATATCATTCTATCCTATATACCCACTATCTCCCATACCATATCATTCTACCCTATATACCCACTATCTCCCATACCATATCATTCTACCCTATATACCCCACATCTCCCATACCATATCATTCTACCCTATATACCCCACATCTCCCATACCATATCATTCTACCCTATATACCCACCATCTCCCATACCATATCATTCTACCCTATATACCCCACATCTCCCATACCATATCATTCTACCCTATATACCCCACCATCTCATTCTACCCTATATACCCCACCATCTCCCATCCCATATCATTCTACCCTATATACCCCACATCTCCCATACCATATCATTCTACCCTATATACCCACTATCTCCCATACCATATCATTCTACCCTATATACCCCACATCTCCCATACCATATCATTCTACCCTATATACCCCACCATCTCCCATACCATATCATTCTACCCTATATACCCACTATCTCCCATACCATGTCATTCTACCCTATATACCCCACCATCTCCCATACCACATCATTCTACCCTATATACCCCACATCTCCCATACCATATCATTCTACCCTATATACCCACTATCTCCCATACCATATCATTCTACCCTATATACCCCACCATCTCCCATACCAAATCATTCTACCCTATATACCCACTATCTCCCATACCATATCATTCTATCCTATATACCCACTATCTCCCATACCATATCATTCTACCCTATATACCCCACCATCTCCCATACCAAATCATTCTACCCTATATACCCCACATCTCCCATACCATATCATTCTACCCTATATACCCCACATCTCCCATGCCATATCATTCTACCCTATATACCCCACATCTCCCGTACCATATCATTCTACCCTATATACCCCACATCTCCCATACCATATCATTCTACCCTATATACCCCACATCTCCCATACCATATCATTCTACCCTATATACCCCACATCTCCCATACCATATCATTCTACCCTATATACCTCACATCTCCCATACCATATCATTCTACCCTATATACCCCACATCTCCCATACCATATCATTCTACCCTATATACCCACCATCTCCCATACCATATCATTCTACCCTATATACCCACCATCTCCCATACGATATCATTCTACCCTATATACCCACCATCTCCCATACCATATCATTCTACCCTATATACCCCACATCTCCCATACCATATCATTCTACCCTATATACCCCACCACCTCTCATACCATATCATTCTACCCTATATATCCCACATCTCCCATACCATATCATTCTAACCTATATACCCCACATCTCCCATGCCATATCATTCTACCCGATATACCCCACCATCTCCCATACCATATCATTCTACCCTATATACCCCACCATCTCTCATACCATATCATTCTACCCTATATATCCACCATCTCCCATACCATATCATTCTACCCTATATACCCCACCATCTCCCATACCATATCATTCTACCCTATATACCCCACCATCTCTCATACCATATCATTCTACCCTCTATACCCCACCATCTCTCATACCATATCATTCTACCCTATATACCCCACCATCTCCCATACCATATCATTCTACCCCATATACCCCACCATCTCCCATACCATATCATTCCACCTGATATAAGCCACCATCTCCCATACCATATCATTCTACCCTATATACCCACCATCTCTCATACCATATCATTCTACCATACATACACATCATCTCCCATACCATATCATTCTACCCTATATACCCCACCATCTCCCATACCATATCATTCTACCTGATATAAGCCACCATCCCCCATGCAATAACCCTACTACCCCATAAGGCCTATATACCCATCTCTCATAGAAGTTATTGGTTTGATTGGCGACTATTGAGTCACTGATTCCAGGTCCCATTCACGCCATATCCAGGCTGGTTTATATTTCAGTCTATTATTGGTAACTTCCCCAATTTTACACTGGTACCAATTTATACTCCTTGGTGGAGAGGCAGTGAGGAGTGAAGGAGATTGCCTATGTTTCCACTGATTGCTCATCCGCCACCCGATCACCTGCCAGTCGAGCCCGGCTTATTACCAGTCAATTATGTTAACACCACGGCCAATCATCCCCCCCTAAACCATCTCCCATGCAGTACCATACAACCCTATATACCTGCATACCTCTCCATCTCCCATACCATACCTATCTCCCCTATATACCCACATACCCCACCATCTGCCATGCAATACCCTTCTCCCCTATATACCCCACCATCTGCCATGCAATAGCCTTCTCCCCTATATACCCACATACCCCACCATCTACCATGCAATACCCTTCTCTCCTATATACACACATACCACACCATCTGCCATGCAATACCCTTCTCCCCTACATACCCATATACCCCACCATCTGCCATGCAATACCCTTCTACCCTATATACCCATGTCCCATAGCATATCGTTCTACCCTATATACCCCACCATCTCCCATGCAATACCCTTCTACCATACATACCCACCATCTCCAATAGAAGTTATTGGTTTGATTAGCATCTATTGAGACCCTGATTCCAGGTCCCATTCACATCATATCCAGGCTGGTTTCTATTTCAGTCCATTATTGGTAACTTCCCCAGTTTTACATTGGTACCCACTACCCATTTATATTCCTGGGTGGAGAGGTAATGAGGCATGAAGGAGACTGGCCTTGTTTTCACCGATTGCTTGTCTGCCACACGATCTCCTGCCAGTCGAACGGGATTTGAACCCGCCTGGCTAATTACCAGTCGATCACATTAACACCACGGCCAGTCATCTCCCCTAAGCCATCTCCCATACCATACCCTTCTACCCTATATACACATATACCCCACCATCTCTTATGCAATACCATTCTACCTATATACCCACATACCCCACCATCTCCCATGCAATACACTGTCTCCCAATTAAAACCACACTATCCCCACAATTACCCAAAAAAATAAGACATGTCTTTGACCTTTCTACCAATCTCCACATGACTCCAACACCTCCCATAGCTTTTTCCTTCCAGACCATCTCCACATTTACCTGAACTGCTCTCACACTTTTCCCTTTCTCCCCATCCCCATATAACCTAGCATCTCTCATACTCTCCATCATCATCACCCACCCACTAGCAACTCCTCTTCTATCCACAGCACAATGACATACTGTTGGCTCTCCATTTCCATCCTATCCCACATACACCACCAGTCATGCAGGCCTAAAATCTTAGGCATTTGTCATGGGTGGGCTACTACAAGCCTCCCTAACACCACCTGTCAGTGTTCATAATAAGTCACAGGTAACTCTCCAATCTCTGGCCTTTCATCAGTCTGGTAAAGAATCACCATATCAGCTGTCACCACCTCATAATAATGACGAGATTTATTTCAAGCCAATAAGATATGTGTTAACAGGCAGAAAACATATGCCATGGTCATGTGTTGTGGCTGAGTAAAACACATTGTAGCTAATATGTATGCCATAAAGTAAATATATTATAAATTAGAAATGCTTTTAACCCTTTAACACACATATCAGCCAAAAACTGCTTCTGCAGTGGTCTTGAGAAATGACCCTCAGCAGATCAAGAGAAGACTTTTTTTTTAAATTTACCACTTGAATGACTGGTTCGGTAACCGAGCCAGTCATTCAAGTGGTAAAATTTCAAAAATAGTCTTCTCTTGGTCCGCAAATGGATATTTTCTATGAGAAAATTGAAATTTACATGAACAATTAGAGGGTTAAAGGGTTAAATGATTTTACATCATAGAGAAAACTTGTAATGTGCAGAACATTTCGTAAAAGTGTTCAAAATTGGCCAAACATATTTCTGTCTTTGTTTTGGAAATATGTTAACTTATTTATGAAATGTACTGCGTGATGAAGAATCAGGAAGATTCAGCTTTCAACAAGTACTTAGAGTGATAACTGGTGGCTTCGGAAAATAGCAATTTGTAGTGGAGTACTAGTGTGTTTTTGAAAAATAAAAGATGACATGATTGGTTCTTTTAAATGATATCATAGGATAGCTTGGTTTTGTTTGGAGCAGAAAATTAAATATCTCGATCTCAAATTCCACTTGAAAGCCCATATTGTCTCAATATCCGAGCAGTCAGCTATAGGTGCAATTCAGCTCAAAATAAAACATACTGTTGAATATTCTGAACATATTTCGATTGGAAGGCATTGCTGCCTTAGGCAGCTATGTCTTCCAATCCAGTTGTGTTCAAAATATTCAATAGAACATTTCTTACTAACTAACATGTGTTTGTTATTGTTTTTTGGAAATTTTTTTAACTTATTTATGAGCTGTACAGATTATTGAAAGCTGCTGAACAGATTATTTATGGCCAGCAATCTGTATTACGGGTATTAATGTGAACGGTGGAGCTTCCCACACCAACTACTTTACATATAGTTACTAAGAGCATTAGAAGAGGCTTAGGTGTGGCTTAAAAATAAGCATTCATGTGCACACACATACAGGAATACACACCCTTGCACATGTGAATGCGCACAGAAATGGGCGTGCCTGCACCCACCCACTACACATGGTTGGTTGAAAAGATGGATCTGTGGGTGGATAGATGGATGGATGGGCAGGCAGACAGGCGGATGGATGGATGGATGGATGGGAAACCAAAGGAATTGGTGTATTGATGGATGGATGGATGGGTGAGTGGATGGAGGGATGGACAGATGGATGGTTCAGTTTTGCATGTATGGATGGATGGGTAGGTGGATGGATGGATGGGTAGGTGGGTGGGTGGGTGAGTGGATGAATGAATGAATGAATGGATGATGGATGGATGGATGGGTGGGTGGAGGGGTGGATGAATGGACAGAGGACAGGTACACAAAAACACAGACAGATAACAAAAACAGAATCCCATCAACTTCACAAAGTGTGGAGTGGGTAGGACTAAATACATAAAACATACAAACACAAGCAGCAAACAGAGGAATGCATGCATTCATGAACTGAGGTAGCCAGTGATACCTGTTAGAGCACAGGTAAAAGGAATTCTACAAAAAGTAATTAGTTTTCCTGGTGATGACTTATTTCACAACATGAACAAATGAATAGACTTAACAGCTTGCAGATGATACAAGCACATCAACACTGGCTGCCCGTCTAACCCTTCAACCCTACTCATCACGAAAAGTACGTTTTGCATGCCAGGAAAATACTAGTTTTGGAAAATCAGCACTGAAATGACTGGCTCGAACTGAGCCAGTCATTCCAGTCGTGAATTTTCAAAAACTCATGTCAAGATTTCCTGCAAAATGGATATTCATTAAATGATTTTTTTTAATTTAGTTTTTCTTAACAAATCTCATCCCTTGAATGGTTAAAGTGAAATAGCATGGCAGCGGATAAGAGACTATATTGGCTACTTATCACAGTCACTGCTGAATTTAAATTATATCTAGCAAATGGTATAACAATTAATCATTTTGAAAATGAGGCTGCTGGAAGCTGTTAATAATTAAAACACTTTTCAGAATGAACAATATAAATGCATCCATCTTTTCAAATATCGATTTTAATTCTGACAAACGCTCTAACATCTGAGCAGGCGGAGGCGTATAGAGGTTTATACTGATAATAAAGTATGCTAGGTAAAACAATTTTGCTGGTCGAAAAATAAACATGAGAAAATGGAAGAGGAGCCAAAAACAGATGATACCCTGTTGTCTGGCTGGAGGGCAAACCAGGACTGATAAATAAAATTTGTGTTTACGCCGAGCAATTTATGCTGAGTTCTAACACAGTGGATTAGGGTTGCTGAAAGTTGTTTCAAAATCAACCCTTTAACAATCAAGCCGGTAAAAAAATCCCAGAGGCTTCCGCAGAGGTCTTGAAAGTGGTAAATTTTCAAAAATAATCTTCTGTTGGTCTTTAAATGGACATTTTCTATAACAAATTAAATTTTCTTGAACGAATGGGTTAAGAGTTCCTGAAAAATTGTCTTGTAAAAGGAAAGTTTCAGCAATGAGAGTGAAAAAGTACTTTGCTATGGAGAGTATTTGTTTAGAACTCCCTGATACTAACAATATCTAAAGAATGTCACAACAGATATGTCCATGGATACGGCTAACTGAGACATTAATTTTACAAAGTCAGCTGAGCGCAATGCCCTTGACCTTTGACGGATGGATCGTATCAACTTGACAGACAATAGAACATTCCATTTTATCAACCCATCATATGACGTCATAATCAACTACGTACATGACGTGTAGAATGACATCATAATGAATAACGTTGATAAGTACGTCACGAACGCATATTTGAAGACGGACTATGCGTTGTTGTATGAATTGTACGTCTTTACTATTTAATAAAAATTCTGTTGAATATTTTGAAACTAATTTGATGGGGCACTGTTGCTGCCATAGGATGGGATGGATGACTGGCTGGCTTGACCAGTACAGGATTAAAGAAGCAAAATTTTACCCAGAATGTGCCCATTCTCTCATCTCACTATACCTATAATAGAGGAATCCAGTCTGTCACTCAAGTATTGACGTCATAATAAATTACATCACAGGTAGGCTGACACTGCAATTAAAATACGTAATGAATGGACGTATCTAAGTCTGTCATGAATGCTTATAGCCCGTTAATTGTACGAATTGTACCTCTATAATAACCATTCTGGTGAATATTTTGAAACTAATCTGACTGGGGGCTGTTGCTGCGATAGGCAGCAACAGCCCCAACTAAAGTTACTTTCAAAATAATCAAACAGTTAGCTGCATAGTTATAATGAAATTGGGATTCTGGAAACTCACAGAATCCAAAGTATATAAATTGATCTCAACACACGCAAAGCATGGGCGGAGCTAAGTTCGAGATGGACATGGCATAGCTAAAAGTGTATTCATCCATTACCTTCAATAGTCTGGTCATTGCGTTCCTCATCCAGCTCCATACAAACACCGTTCTCCTCAAAGTGAACTTCTCCATTACAATGACCATTCAATTCACCGTTTCCTATTTGCGTTAGTTTCTCATTCGTGTCAGCAAGCTCCGCCCTCAAGGCTATGACCTCCTGATTGGCAGCCGTGATTGACACATCGATATGTTCGGCTAGCTGCTTATTGTCTTCAACCATTTTACGAAATTTTGTTTGTGCATCTAAGAGCAACCTGATAGAGATATAATTTCATTAGTCAACAAGCATTCTGTAAGTATTGCTTTGCAACACATGTCCCCTACCTGGTGATATAAATCTTTAGAGATTGACAGTCAAAAACTCCATTAAAAATTGTCAGAAGCAGCTGAAACTCGAACTTGATTTGTAATTTCTCATAACATAGCAATACACCAAGTTTCAGTTATATATAGTGAAGGAGAAGGAATTTCATAGGTCGAAAGGGGATATAACTCCATCAAAAAATGACGCAAACGCCTGAAACTCGAACATGGTCTGTAATTTCTCATAATAAAGTAATGTAGCAATTCTCAGTTGAATATTTTGAAAGACTGCGAGAAAAAGGGTGGAAACCTAATATTTTTCGCATTTCATAAGTCAAAAGGGGGGCATAATCACATGTGAAATAAATTTCAAGTTAACTTGGATTAGCTTGGATTTTCTTGAATATCCAAGCTATTGGAAACTATTCAACCCATACAAGCTTGGATTACCTTGAATTAGCTTGGACTTTATATAGTTGCTTGAACTTCTTGAAAAGCCCCGTCTCAGAATTCAAGCTAGCTGGGATTTTCTAGGACTTTTTGAATATCATAATGAAAAAGTGTAAGCTTCCTGGATTTGCTTGGACTTTTCTGATTTGACAGAATTCAAGCTAGCTTGGATTTTCTAGGACTTTGTTTTATCAGACATAAAAGAATTCAAGCTACTTGGATATCCTTGAATTTGTAGACTCACTTACACTACCTTGGATTATCTTGAAATAGCTTGCACTAAGGCAAGAGAACAGGTTCTGTATAGTCATGACTAGAGGTGACCTTGACCTGGTAAATTGGTGGTAAATTTAAAAAGTCTGTAAAAACGCAAACAGTACATTCATTGCATTGATCATTACCAGCTATGGATATATAGAATATGATAGTTTGGAAACACTGACAGTACTGATAGATAGAATACTTAGCATCAGTAACCTCAAATGGAAACAGAACTGTATTTTGAGGTATGTATTCTATTGATTTCCAGAGATTTATTCAGAATTACCAGTTTTGGTATAGCTTTTTCAGTTCTATGTAATTAATGCAGTGATGATGCCTTTCTAAATAATATGGCACATTAACAATCTATGTCTATAAGAATAACAGACAAATCAGTCAAAAACTCATACATTGCTAATGTCTGGCTGAAATTGTATATATATAGTCATTGAATAACTCAACTCCCATGCAGGTGATTTTGGTTTTTAAGCATACATATTTATATATAATCTCTGTGTGGCAGCATTTATGTGTACATGCATACATTTTATGTTAATGGCTAACCTATTTCAAAAGCTAGGATTAACTGGGATTTTCTTGAAGTTCTAGATAGCTGGGACTTTCTGGAATCAAATCCAAGTTAAGTGGGATTTTCTTGAACGTTTTCTTGGATTTTACTTTAACTAGGCCTTTCTTGGATTTTCTTGAATTATCTTGAATTTTATGTGGCCAATACCAGCAAGCTAATCCAAGCTTTTCCAAGTTATTAATAGCTTGGATTAGCTGGGATTAGCTGGTTTATTCAAGCTACACAGAATTTGGATATTCATGAATGTCCAAGCTTTTTTTGGCCTGGGATTACTCAATGAAAAACTGACGAAAATGTCTGAAACTTGAACTTACTCTGTGACTCCCTTATACTAAAGCGATGTACCAATTTTCCCTTAAATAGCTTGAAGGATTGTGAAAAAAGTGCGGAAAGCCGATATTTTTCGTCGAAAGCGGGCATAACTCCATCAAAAATTGATGCATACCCCTGAAACTTGAACTTGGTCTGTAACTTCTCATAAGAAAGCAATGTAGCAATTTTCAGTAGAATATTTTGAAAGACTGCGAAGAAAAGTGCGGGAAACTAATATTTTTCGTATTTCATAAGACGAAAGGGGCATAACTCTATGAAAAAGGACGAAAATGTCTGAAACTCGAATTTGCTCTGTAACCCCCTTAGACTAAAGCGATGTACCCACTTTTCCTTACATATCTTGAAAGAGTGCGAAAAAAAGTGCAGAAAGCTATTTTTCATATTTCCTAAGTCGAAAGGGGACATAACTCCATCAAAAATTGCCACATATGCCTGAAACTCGAACATTGTCTGTAACTTCTCATAACAAAGCAATGAAGCAATTCCCACCACAGACCCCCCCCCCCCTTGCGGGTTGGTCTGTTGTTTTATTAACCACTATAAAAACATACTTACCGTTCAATCACTACTTGCTAAATCAATTACATGCATTTAGCTACCAGAATAAGATTTTTATGCTTGCACACTCCTCCCCATGCCTATTCCTATAAATATGGACCCTCAACCAGGCTACTGGTTAGGTCCATCTCCAGTATATTAACTGATATAGACTGGCATCAGTCTGTACTCACTCCATAGTGACGCCTGTCACTAAGCGTGCTTGTGCATGCGCACTGGAGCCCAAATAGGAAACAGATTCACTTTTCTGAATTTAAGTGCCAAATATTATAGGCAAATTCTCAAATCAGTTCCAGGCGGGGTGGCTGAGACCGGGTCGTAGTGATTGAATGGTAAGTATGTTTTTATAGTGGTTAATAAAACAACAGACCAACCCACAAGGGGGGGGGGGGTCTGTGGGGGGGTTGTTATTACAACACAAAAACATCCATTATGGTTCAATCTCTACTTGCTAAACCCGTAGATTTGGTCAGTGCCCCACTTAAAACATTAGGTGGGAGGCGATTTGAGAATCAACAAACAAGGATAAAAATCAAACCAATCTCATCCAAATGTTAATAACATAACATAATAGTGCATTTAAATCAATCACACTGATTATCAAACAAGGAAAACTTGAACTTAAAGAGATAAATAAAAACCAAAATAAACTCTCACCATTTCTTACAGATGCACAGTCTTAACGAAAATGGCGAGATGTGCTTGGTAAATGGTCTTCGGCTATTTTTGTTAAAATCGTAATATTATGAAAGGAGGCTGCTGCACTCTGATCTTTCAGATAAAAGGTTGTAAAAGAGAATTCAGATTTCCATCCTGCAACCTGCATGACTTCATTTAAATACGAACCGGCAAAAAGTGCAAAAGAGGAAGCCATTCCTCTAACATCGTGAGCTTTAATATGGGAGAGATTAATTTGTTCCGGAGAAGCAATCTCGCAACAAAGCTTAATCATCTCCCAAATCCATCAGGATATCGTAAACTTTGAGACCGGCTTAGCTAACTCTTCCGCATAAGAAAAACCATTAAAGGGACGGATCAAATCTTTTGAAATCAGTTCGCTGTTTGTACATTCTTAATGCCCTAACAGGACACCAGAGTTTGTCAGAAGGCGAAAAAGACGATAATGATTTCAAAATGATCGGATTAGCAGGAAACCGGTTAGACTGAGTTTTAGATAAAAAATGCCTTCTGGGATATAAAACTAAACCGTCTCCTGAAACTATAAATCTCTCCCTTTCAGCAGAAAAAGCATGAATTTCTGAATGCCTTCTAGCAGAGGCCGTTAATACTAATAGAGGAAAGAGGTTCAAAATGACAGCCTGCCAGCACTTGAAGAACCAAAGCCAAGTTCCATGAAGGTAAAGGCTTAGCTATCGGAGGATGACTATTGCCTAGACCTCTAATAAAAACTATTAAAGGTCTTAGTTCCTTGACATCGGTGTACAGAAGGCAAGGAAGAGAAGATGCCACAGAAAATCTATATCCCCTAACCGTATTAGCTGATAAACGTAAGGAATCAGAGATATGTTAAAAAGTCTGATACTTGGGGAATAGAAACAGAATCGGGCACGAGACCTTGGTCTGAACACCATTCTCCAAAAATTTTAAGTCCACACTTGTAAACTCTGCGGGTCGACTCTTCTGGAAGAATCGATAATTACTGGAGATCTTGAAGAAACTTTATTCTCGTAGACTTTAGTTTCGATATTCTCCAAACACACAGACTGACCTCTTACTTGAGACAAAGATCCTGGGAAAATGGAAGAAGATGAGGAAAGTCTACCAGGAGATCTAGAAGGTCTACAAACCAAATCCACTTTGGCCAGAAAGTAGCTATTAAAAGAATCTCGCAGATTTGTTCTTTGACCTTCTTCAACACTAACGAAATCAAAATCGTTGGAGGGAACGCATAGACGAACATTCCTGTCCAGGACTGAGACAGGGCATCCACCGCCAGGGCTTGACTGTCCGGGAAAGGAGACATGTAAGAGGAGATCTGAGCATTCCGAGATGTCGCAAACAGATCTACCAGAGGACGATCCATAAGACTGAAAATCGCTTTGACAACCGACCTCTTTAACTGCCACTGTGTGTGGGCGAATTTGCTGGGACGTGACAGTTGGTTCGCAAGAAAGTTCAGACTGCCTGGGACATGAGAAGACACTAGAAGAATCTGATTCTTGCGTCACCATAAGAGAAGGTTCCACACTTCTAGACAAAGGAGGAATGACCTTGTACACCCCCTGCCTGTTGATATAAGAAACCACTGTTGAATTGTCAGATCGAATCGAGACTTTGAGACCTATCACAAGGTCTGATCATGAAAGGAGAGCCTTCTTGACAGCACACAATTCCAGAATGTTGATATGAGCTGTCGACTCCTCCAGGGACCGGAAAACGACAGGGAGTCCCAGACCGCTCCCCATCCCTCCAGAGAAGGGTCTGTGAAGATAATCGCCTGAGGGGAGGATTTCACCAGTGGATCACCCATCAGAAGCAGAGAACGATCTTTCCAAAAATCTAGATGAGGAATCAAGTGTTCTCTGATGGGAATTCTGATGGTAAATAGAGTGAACCGACTGCTTCCAAAGGGACATTAAATACATTTGGAAGGGTCTTCTCATCAGCGCCACCCATGGAATAACATTCTCTACGCTGACCATCAAACCTATCACTCTTAGCAGAAATCTTGCTCAGACCATGGAAGAAGACAGGATTTCCATTGCCACTATCTATTCTTGGATTTGAGGGGAAGACTAGACCTTGGTCCAGATCAAAAGAAACGCCTCTAGATGCGTGAAGATTTGAGAGGGCCCTAGGCTTGATTTCTTTAGATTTAAAATCCACCCTAGGTTGCATGCCAGACTGCAAACCTCTGGAAGAATTCCTGAGAGAATTGAGGAAGACTGCTTTACTAACCAATCGTCTATATAAACGTGTAGATGGATAGAACGACGGTGTAAAATTCCTGCCACGGCTGAGACTAGGCGAGTAAAAAGAAAAGGAGCCGTGGTCAGGTCAAAAGGCATGGCGTGAAACTGCCAAACTCGATCTTTGTAAGCAAATCTCAGGAATTTTCTGAAGGAAGGGTGAATGAGAACATGAATGAAGGCATCATTTTGGTCGATGGAAAACGACCACATACCCTGATCTAGACTGGAAATGATCTTGGAGATGGTCTCCATCTTGACTTGGGAGTAATAATCATGAGATTTAATCATGTCATACCTCCTTGCTAAATTAAAATTAATGCAGATTTGAATGTCTCAGAGTGAATAGAGATCATTTCATTTTACTAAGATTTAATGACAGAGTAGGAATTCCTACCCTAGGCTGAACACTCTCATGCATGTATAAGGCACTGGACCGACAGATCCAAAGACCCAAGAAGAGGAAGAGAAGAGATAAAATAGAAGAAAGGGTTGGACCTACACGGGCGGAGGACACACCTTCACTCTCTTAGCTTGAAAAACCTCTGTGTGAAGACCTACCAATAGACCTTGAACTAGGTCTGTAAAAATAAGCCTAAATAAACTCTAAGAGCACGGGGCTGACTAACCGTAGAAAAATCTTTAACATGAGAGGAAAGAACTTCCCAGGGAGAGAGAGAGAGAGAGAGAGAGAGAGAGAGAGAGAGATAGAGAGAGAGAGAGAGAGAGAGAGAGAGAGAGAGGTGGTGACTCATAAGTAATCATCTTTTGGGATCTGAAAAAGGAGCATCATATTTAGAGGTAAGAGAAAATTCCTTAGAATTAACATCATTCACAAAGTAAACTAACATGTTAATGACCAAATTGTCAATTGGAAGGACCTGAGGAGACAAGAAAGAATGAGAAGAGAGCCGACACAAAAGAAGGAAGGTCTATAGAAAACTCGTCCTTAAAAGGAAGAGAAAGAGTCTAAGCAGTCCACCTGTGAGCCAGGGACCAGTCATCCGAAGGGACCCTGACTGGACAAAATCTCCTCAGCCCTGACCGACTTGGGAAATGAAGAATTAGATGAAGGATTAGATGGAGAAGAAAAATGATGAGAAGAGTCACGAGAGGCCATAGAATCAACAGTTCAAATGGAAAGAGGAGAGCAAGGCCTCCTGGAAGCTTGAAGAGAAGAAAACTGTAAAGAATCAGAAAAGGAATAAGATTGATCAGAAGGAATGTGATCAGATACAACATCCTGACCAGAGGACATGGAAAGTGATTCAGGCCACTAACGGAAAACCTTGAAAGAATAGAGAAAAAAGCTGACATGAAAGAACGAACAGGGGACGAATCCCTAAGGACAGGAAACAATGAGAAAAACCAGACCTTAATCAACAATTTGAAAGTCAAGCTCAAAAGAGAGAATGACAGAAACAATCAGATCAACATGATCAAAGGTGGAAGAAGAGGAAGAAGAAGGAGGAAGAGAGGAATTAAGAAGAATGGAAGATGAAGAGGAAAAAACAGGACCAGAAGATCCCTGGAGAGGATTGATAGATGAAACACTGGAAAATCCCAGAGGAGGGAAAAAGGAGGAAGACTGAAAGAGAGAGAGGAAGGAGAACATGACTAGAAAAAACTTTAGGAGAAGGGGCAGAGGATGAAGGAAGAGACCTATACTTATCTTTACGTATTTATATTTAAAGACTTAGAACCAATATTATCATCTTGTAAAGACGGATGTCATTGAGTTTGATATGCCAATAAAAGGAATGATTGATAGATTGATAATGAATCTCCGAGAACGGCTCGAATGTTAAATACACAAAACACTGATACTTGATTATGATGAAACACTATGGGTTGAATCACGAAACAAAACGCTGAAAGACAGAGGCGATATAAAATCAAAGCGAAATGACTCACCAAAACCATGACTGTGACAACGCAGAAGAAAAAACTTGGCTTTTATTCCTTCTTCCTTCACCCTTTTTGTCTTATTTCTCTATTCTCAGCGTCTTCTTGCTCTTGTAATCATTAATCTTAGAGCCATTCTCTTCCCTATGAATCCACTACTGAATCTTTTCCTTTCAGCGCCTGTCAGAATTAGACTAAGAATTACGCTAGAAACAGGGATTTTCTTCAACAAATTAACTTCCTTTGGTTAAAATAAATATGTCAACCTGCCGACATAAGAGGAAGAGCGCGAAAAAAGGCTGAACAGCCCGAAGACAAATGGACAAAGTTGGATGAAATTAAAAATTATGTATCTAGCGATAATGCGTAGAATACAGACTGACTTATCGGCTGCAACAAAAAAACCATCCGGCAACCAGTCGGAAGAGTCTTTAATTATGTTGAATTGAGAATAAATGCTGAATATCTACAATTCCAAGAGAGAGTTCAAGACTGGCAGTCTCGGAATTAATATTTTCAGCGATTAAACATTCCGATTTTAAAAGCACTTACTGAAATAAGACTAACTCTTAAGCAAGATGATGACTAGATCCTAGGAAAGACAAACCTGGAATCTCAGTAAGAGCTATAACCAGAAATAAAAAAAAAGGAAGACAGAACCGGAAGTTAATCATAGAACACCATGACAACCGGTAATGACCCTATCCCCGGATGTACGAATCCGGAAGTGGAAAAACAGGAAATGGAAATGCGCAAACTGGAAGAAGACAACCGGAAACTGAACCCGGATGTACAGTAAAAAAACAGAATAAGCAGAGGAACCGGAAATACGCAAACCGGAACTGATGAACACTAGCCACAGGCGATCTGTGGACATTTCTGACAACCGGAATGACCAAGACTTTGACATATGTGTTTAGGACGGGGGCTTCCGCCGCCGCCACCACTGCTTGAGGGTCATGCCTTTTCTTCTTTATACATCAGCTATACTGGAAGTTACGTCCCAACAGGAAGCGGAAGTCGGAAGAGCTTATTTGATCAGAAGAGACGCAGATGACTCGAATCTTGCATACAAAACCAAACCGGCTTCAGCATTCGCCGGAGTGCGAAAAAAAGTGTGGAAGGCTGATATTTTTCTTATTTCCTAAGTTGAAAGGGGGCATAACTCCATCAAAAATTGATGCATACGCCTGAAACTCAAACTTGGTCTGTATCGTCTCATAACAAAGCAATATACCAATTCTCAGTTGAATACCTTGAAGGACTGCGAAAAAAGGTGTGGAAAACCAACTGCGACAGACGGACAGACAGATGGACAGATGGGGTGCAAACCTATAGTCCCCCTCGGTTTTACCAGTAGGGGACTAATAAATTAATGAATCTGATCTGTCGATTCAGTCATATGATGTCATAATCAATTATGTCACATGTATGTAGGCTGACTTCATTGTCATAATTGGCAGAAATATTCTGCTGGAATATTCCATCAAGTATAGGAATTGTATGTCTTTGATAAATTTACAATATAACAAAAACATTCCGGTGAATATTTTAAAACTAATTTGAAATTAAATATTCAATAGCTTACCTGTAGTTAGCTACCTTGATATTGGGATTCTGGGAATTCAGGGTTCGATAGATCCCAACACGGGCAAAGCATTAGTGTGGGCATAGCTAAATGTGGATCCATGAAATAATCTTTAGTCATCGATCACTAAGTCGGGTCAGGGGAGGTAACTGTAGACCAGATATAATGTACATTTTCAGAAAATAATGTTCAAAACCATGACAAAATTACTCAAGAGAAATCTATACGCACTTAGAATAACAAACATGTTCAAAATATTAAGTCTCACCACAAAATGTCACGATGTTACCGCCTGTTGTGCATACATGGCGTATGTATGAGTCTATGCATGTGCGTCGTACAAGCGTGTGCGCGCGCATGCTGAAAACTTGAGTTCTTAATGGAGAGATCTTCAACAAACATAGAAGGGTAGACTGCCTTTGGGTTCCCAAAGAACAATACTGATTCATTGGTTAAAAGGTTAAAAGGTCAAGGGCATCAAAAGGGGTAAATTGGAGATTCTTCTTGTACACAGTACAGCTCAGAAAAAAACAAAATAAAACACTGTTGAGCATATTTTGAATAAAACCGGATTGGAAGATGATTGCTGCCTGAACCACTTAACCCTTAGCACTCTGGTGTCAATATTCTATCTTTGACGGTGTCAATAGCAAAGAAATTAATGTACATTTCTCAACGATTTTGGTGGAAGATGGTGTCTGTCTATGACAGCTCCATCGTCCAGCAAATTTGTTGAAAAATAAACACCAGTTCATCTTTTAATTTAATTTGAAAATCTAAAATGTTGACATCAGAATAGTAAGGGTTAACCCTAATATCAGCCAAAAACGGCTTCTGCAGTGGCTTTGAGAAATGTCCATTTGCAGACCAAGAAAAGACTATTTTTGAAAATTTACCACTGGAAGTGGTAAATTAAAAAAAATAGTCTTCTCTTGGTCTGCAAATGGATATTTTCTATGGCAAAAATTAAATTTTCTTGAACAAATTTGAGTGTTAAATGGTTAACGGCTCATGCCTTTGAATTTATGCTGTACTTTTAATACGTGTATAAGTAAATGTATTTATAAGTATTTGACATAGTACATGTCTCAGGGCCTTACCTCCTAATAAGCACCATAGAAGACTTGAGCGTGTGTTGTTCCTTTGAGGATAATTCATTGTCCAAGTCCAGGTCAGCGTGTTTGGCGGAGAATATTTGTTGCACTATCTGATCATTTAGGCTATCCAAGCTCTGGATGGCTGAAACAAAAATGTTTAGTATATTAAAATTAATTATTAGATAATTTTAATTTACTTGTATGAAATATTAGTTGTTACATTATCTCAGTGGTTTTGTTTCATTGTATAACCACAAGCACTGAAAGAATGAATGGCTCAAGGTGATAAATACTTAGTTGGTTAGTAAGCCTTTAACTAGTAACCACTTGAATTTGTTCAAGAAAATTACAATTTTAATAGAAAATGCCCATTTGCAGACCAAGAGAAGACTATTTTTTAAAATTGACCACTGGAATAACTGGCTCGGTTATCGAGCCATTCATTCCAGTGGTAAATCTTCAAAAATAGTCTTTTCTTGGTCTGCAAATGGACGTTTCTCAAAACCACTGCAGAAACCATTTTTGATGATACAGTGTTGTAACCGAGCCAGTCATTCCAATAATTAATTTTCAAAAATCTTGATCACTTCTGTTTTCTATGATCAAATTTTAATTTTCTTGCACAAATTTTATGGTTAAACGGTTAATGATAAAAAAAGAACGATTTTAGTATAATATAGAAATGTCCATTTACAGCCGGAAAACAGATTAGCTTTGAAAATTTACCATTGGAAAGGCTGGCTCAGCTGTTGAGACACTCAATCCAACGGAAAAATGTCAAAAAAGTGTTCGCTGTTAATGCAATGTAAGGTTAGGACACGTGATTAAAATACCCATCTATTAGGATTAAAATGGTGTCCTATGGTGGAAACACATTATCATCTCTTACCACACACCTGTCAGATGAAAAAGAGTTACCTAGTTGCTATACAACGACAGAAGACTGTTTAATGTACAGTTTTTGGAAACAATGCTGTTGAAAGCTGTTCTTTTGAATATTTTGAAATTAAATTAACTGGAAGTCATTGTAGTCTTATGAAGCAATGGCTTCCACACAAATTAATTTCAAAATAAACAACAGCTTTCCTACGTGGTTCCTTTGAAATCGAGATAGCATTATTACACTGTTGAAACAGAAAAAATATATTTCATCTGGCTGCCCATAAAAAATTAAACTTTAAACTCAATTAAAATTCAATTTCAATTTTTCAAAGCATACTTTAATGTACTATTCACTTAATATTGATAAATCTCTACAAATCTTACCATAAGACAGTGAAATAGTTTGTAAGTTATAAATATAAACTACTGAAGTTGCCATAAGAATTAAACTAGACTAAATTCTAATTCAAACATTTCAATCACTTAAATACAACTATACATTGCTACCATCTAAGCCTGGCAGTCTATAACCTGTTAACCCTCAAATTTGTTCAAGAAAATTTCAATTTTCTCGTAGAAAATGTCCATTTGCAGACCAAGAGAAGACAATCTTTGAAAATTTACCCCTGGAATGACTGGCTCGGTTATCGAGGCAGTCATTCCAGTGATAAATTTAAAAAAATTGCCTTCTCTTGGTCTGCAAATCAACATTTCTCAATACTCCTACAGAAGCCATTTTTGGCTGATATGGGTGTTAAATGGATAAGGGGAATCATTGACTTTCTGCTTGAATGCAAGCTATATGACCTCAGAAGTACCATCCTGCTCTCTCACCTGGTGACACCTGAGTCTACACTTTTATGTCAATAATTACTAGCATAATTTATAAGGTATAGTGTTTATCTAGTCTATTATATAGAGCATATGTTATTTCTGGTGACGGATATTGTATCGTTAGAAGTTACATTGTAATTTTCTAACAATTAAATGGAAGGATTGGACCTGTCACTCAAGTATCTGACCTAATAATCAAAATTCATCAACCTTTACTACTGGCATCACAATTTAAACAGGAGGCCCAAGGGTCCTATATGGCTCACCTGCAATTATATGGCCACTGTCACAACCGAACAAAATGAGATGACCACAGCAGATTTACCAATCTAACTTCTGTGAAGAAGATTTAGCTAAGTTTTATTGAAATTGATCCAGTGGTTAATAAGAGAGAGGTTGTCTTTTATATGCAAGATTTTCTTTGAAATTTTCAGAAGATCCAAGATGGGCCCCCAAAACAAGCTAAATATTGATTGATCTAGGGTGGCCATGGTTTCTTTTAGGCATCAACTTTCCATAAGTCCTTTAGATTATATCTCCCAAATTTCGACCAAATCCATTCAGTGGTTCTGGAGATGTCGTTTTCATGAAAACTAGGTTATGCAAGATGGCCACCAAACCAGTGGGATAATTAAGTTCCCTTGAACAAACTTGGTTCAGCTCTTACTCTATATGATATTTCGCAAGTTATATTATATTTCAAATAATAAAAAGAGAAGAGTTTTAAAGATGTTTCTAAAAATCGGACAAAATTCAAAATGGCCACCAGCCAAATTGGCCGATCGGCGTCGTTTGAACAAACTTGGATCCCCATGCGGCAATGATGCCCTAACAATGCTTCCTACCAAATACAATTGAAATTGGCCTGAGTGGTTACTATTAAGAAGTTGTTTAAAGAAAATTATGATTATGTAGTGCAACCCGTGTCAGGGGGGGGGGGGGGGTAGTGTGTAAGGCGGGCTAGGTAGGTAAAATTGATTGTAACGCAACTCCTCCGAAACTGTTGGATGGAATTCAAGCTACCCATATGATTGCGGAATGCGAGAGGAAATTTACATTTGGCTCCGCCTGGGGGGGGGGGGGGTTCAAAAGGTCATGAAATTAATTGTAATGCACCTCCTCCGAAGTGGTTGGATGGAATTGAATCAAATGTGATATGTGAGTTACCCATATCATCATCACAGATTACATAGTGCAAATGACAGTTACATTTAGCTCCGCCCTCAAGGGGGGGGGGGGGTGGACGGTCAGCTGGGGTGAGTCAAAAGGTCAAAGCGGTAAACATGGGGATTGCGATGACACGTTTTCGACCGAGCAATCTAGTGGTTAATTTACAATTTAAAAAACATTTTGTTTAAACTAGGATTCTCCACGTTGGTGTCGACGATCCCAATGGAAAAGAAATATGAGGGGAAAAATTCCTGATGATTTTCAATCTGCAATGCTTGTACGTGTTAAAGGTTGTGGCAGTTAAATGCTTAAGAGAAGGTCTATTAGCAGACGAAGACTGTTTTAGAAAATTTACCACTGGAATGACTGGCTCGATAACTGAGTCAGCCATTTCAGTCACAAATTTTCAAAAATAATCTCTTGGTCTGCAAATGGACATTTGAGAAAGTTCCACCTTTCTTGAACAAATTAGAGGGTTAAAGGGTTAAAATTAAGAAGCGCTTTGATTGCCGACACACAAAACTTTTCTCTGTTTCCATATTTTCGACACCCCGCACCCCCTCCCCACCACCCACCCCTCCTAATGTACGTCAAATACTAAAATGTTGCATTTTGATTCAAATAGGATAAATAGTCTCTGAGAAACTGATCAGACACAGAGACGGCGGGATGGATGAAGTGAGGAGGTACGGAACCATCAACAGATGGAGTTACAGATGGGCAGGTACATGAAGGCAGGCAGGCCGAGTGAGGCAGACCAATTGTAATACACTGTTGCAATGAAGCAACATCTTTTTATCTGGATCATGGCCAAAATCTTGAAATCCTATTTCACAGTATGACCTTTTGGGTTAAACTTGAGCCAAATCGGGTTAGTAGTTTCGTCATACACCGCCGGATACAGGCAGGCTGGCAGGCAGGCAGGCAGGCAATACCCTCTTCCCATTTTTGGGGCCAATTTTTACCATTAGTGTTAAAAGATTAACAATAGAGAAAGTTCATGACCTTTGACTTTGAAGCACTCATCTGAGATTCAGTGAGATTCTCTTCCCCTTGAGGTAAAGACGCAAAATAAATCGCAAAAAAACATGTCATGCCCAGAAACGTCTGAAAATGATTTCCTTACCAGAAGGTAAACTTGTAACCACCTAGATGATTAATAATCGCCTTTTAAACTGTCGGCTGCCTACTGACTTTCTGCAGACGACATTTTCCATGCAATTTATCTCTGGATATGCTGAATATTTTGCAAACAATTTGACTGAAAATTGTTGGTGGCTAAGCCACCAACAACTTTCAGCCAAATTGTTTGCAAAATATTCAGCATATCCAGAGTTATTGCCCATTGAATTATTGTCTGGTGGCTAATGCAGCAGTCAGACAGTTAGTTACATGGGAAAAAGGTTTGCAGGATAGCGGCATATCATCATTCATTGACCAGATGCTCGACCGCCTGCTACTCTGATCCGGATCTTGTCTTCGAAAACGGAACATTGTGGTGATGAAGTCAAAATTCCTGTGAAGCTTTTCAAAATCTGCATCTAGCCATGCAGGTGGAAATTCTGCTACCTGTCGAGCTATTAACCCTTTAACACTCAAATTTGTTTTTAAAAATTTCAATTTTCTCATTGAAAATATCCATTTGCAGACAAAGTGCAGACAATTTTTGAAAATTTACCACTGGAATGACTGGCTTGGTTACTGAGCCAGTCGTTCCAGTGATAACATTTTCAAAAATAGTCTTCTCTTGGTCTTCAAATGGACATTTTTCAAGACCACTGCCGAGGCTATTTTTGGCTGATATGAGTGCTAAAAGGTTAACACTTATGCCACTTAACTTCAAACAAATGCCTGGAGTGCTTTTGGAGATTATGGAAATATATTATATACAGTTTTGTATACATATACTGTTGCAATTTAACACTTTCAGATTGAAGCAGCATCTACAGCGATATTCAGGAATGTCTATGTGAAGGCCAAGGAGACTATTTTTGAAATTTTACAACTGGAATGACTGACTGGATAACCGAGCCAGTTATTTCAGTGGTAAATTTTGAAAAATTGTTTTTTCAAACAGACATTCAATAAGCAAGTAATACGATATTCTTGGACACACATAGCTATTCAGAAGGGTTGAAACGGTGCAGCTCAGTTTTTGCCTGCAAGATTGACAGCAATAGCTTAACCCTTACCACACTGATGTCAATATTTTATATTTTACTGTGTCAATAGCAAAGAAACTGGTGCACATTTTTCAACAATTTTGGTGGATGATGTTGCTGTCTACGACAGCACCATCTTCCACCAAATTTGTTGAAAAATGAACAGCAGTTCATCTTTTAATTTAATTTGAAAATTAAAAAGTTTGACGTCAGAGTGGTAAGGGTTAAGCTTACAGCAGTAGTACATCATACAGAATGAAACTGAATAATGTATTAAGCTAATGATTTAGCTGATCAAAGGTTAATATTAGGCTATGATCAATGCAGTGAAAATCTTGGCAGGATATAATGATAACGACACCATATTATATTACAACACCAAGACTTCATATTACTACAGATTTTACAACTGTAATGAATCATTTTCAAAAAAGGAAAGCTACCACTCATGGCTGAACAGAAAGAATATGATGCACAATTTCAAATGAGGTCTAGGGCAGGGAATATTGAAAGTGAATCATTCAAGTTAGTTGATTTATATTTTATCTACAGAATTTTAAACCAGTTGCCTTGGATCTTTGTCTGTGTCAGTCAGCAGTCACCTTGATGCTCTCTTAAAAGCAGTGGTACAACAGTTGATTACCAGGAACCTGCAGACAGAGCATTGGTATGATGGCTGTGTATTCATTAATGCTGAAATTTAGAGCAGCGATATGGCAGCGGATTTCCAGATGCTCAAATTAGAGCAGCAGTATGGTAGTGACATCATTGATATCCAAAACCAGAGCAGCAGTATGGTAGTGACATCATTGATATCCAAAACCAGAGCAGCAGTACGGTAGTGACATCATTGATATCCAAAACCAGAGCAGCAGTACGGTAGTGACATCATTGATATCCAAAACCAGAGCAGCAGTACGGTAGTGACATCATTGATATCCAAAACCAGAGCAGCAGTATGGTAGTGACATCATCGATATCCAAAACCAGAGCAGCAGTATGGTAGTGACATCATTGATATCCAAAACCAGAGCAGCAGTATGGTAGTGACATCATTGATATCCAAAACCAGAGCAGCAGTATGGTAGTGACATCATTGATATCCAAAACCAGAGCAGCAGTACGGTAGTGACATCATTGATATCCAAAACCAGAGCAGCAGTATGGTAGTGACATCATTGATATCCAAAACCAGAGCAGCAGTATGGTAGTGACATCATTGATATCCAAAACCAGAGCAGCAGTATGGTAGTGACATCATTGATGCTCAAAGTTAGAGCAGCGATATGGCAGCGGTTCCCTTGATGCCCAAAGCCAAGACAGCGGTATGGTAGTGACCTCATTGATGTCCAAAGCCAGCACAGCGGTCTGATAGTGACCTCATTGATGCCCAAAGCCAGCACAGCGGTCTGGTAGTGACCTCATTGATGCCCACAGCCAGCACAGTGGTCTGGTAGTGACCTCATTGATGCCCAAAGCCAGAACAGCAGTATCTCATTGATGAGTTTTTGTGTGTATGGTCGTGGCGCTGATAAAACTATAGCTGTTTTGTCAATACTTGTGCAGTGGCACTGCAGTTGATTAACAGTTGAGAAAAGCAGGTTCCACTCCCTTATGTTCTTGTTCCGGTGATATTTCATAAGAGAAGACTTTAAACCTTCCCATGGCAATGACTGACTCGATTATTGAGCATGTCATTACCTTGGTAAAATTTCAAAAATATGCTAGCCATCACGAGAAAATTAGCATCTAAGACAGCTGCGAAGGCTGGATTTGGCTGGATTGACCTTTAAATGTTTAAACAACCCAGTGAATCACAAATGTCATTTGATGTGGGAAGAGACCTGTATTAACTCTCACTGCCGCGAGCAACCACACAATAATTTCAATGGGCAATACCTGCTGAATATTTTGAAAACAAATTGACTGAAAGTTGTTGATGGCTTAGCCACCAACAACTTTCAGTCAAATCATTGTCACCCCTGAGATTAATTAACACAGTTTGGAGCCACATTAAGGTGGACACTTAATAAAGGTCTGACTGGATGCTCTATACAAGATGCGATAATCATCTCAAAGCTTGATCTACCCAGTTCTTTCAAGTGACAATAACAACAATACACAATCACCCACCTTGCAACAACTGCACTGATAAAAGTTATACTAATTAACATATATTGGTCAGCTAACTGCCAACGGAATCATCAATTTCATCTGTTCAATTGCTATAAAAGCCATCAATTTTATAAATAATTATTAACTTTTCAAACACGTACATAATTAACAGGCCACCTTGCAGGTATATACTTTGATCAACTGGGAACAAAATTCATCTGCTTATAATTAAGCCAGTTCTATAAATTCACTTTTGGTTATCAAAATAGCTTAAAACAAATTAGCTAACCAGTGGTCAGATACAATTCAAACTGACCAGATGCCATCTTTAATAAACATTTTTATAAATAGAACCATGGTGGTCTACCATTAGCGTAGATATAATTATCGCAGATCGCTAAAGCAAAAGATAAATTGAAGGTTCAGACATCTCACAGCAGGAGGAAAGAACCTGTGTCAGATAGGTAGTTTTAATTGTTCAATTTGATTAAGAAAATCTAAGTTTTTGCATATTGAATGTCCATCTGCATGCCAAGAGAAGAGTACTTTTGAAAATTTAACATTGGAATGGTTGGCTCGGTCGTCGAGCCAGCCATACCAGTGATAAATTTCCAGAAATATACTAATCTCCACTTCAACATGCACATGGACATTGCTCAAGAAAACTGCAGATGCCGGTTTTTGGCCGACTTAACCATTCAAAGGTTAACCCTTTCACTGATGAATTTCCCATATCCCATTTTCAAGGCAACCATACAAGAAAACTGTTTGACTGGAAGCCCTTGCTGCCTAAGCTGCATCGACTTCTAGACAAATTAATTTCAAAAATATTCAACAGAATATGTTTTCTATCGTACAGAATTTACTTTTTCAGGAATTTGTCGGTGAAAGGGTTAATAGTAATTTTTGTAAAACGAAATCACTGGAAAATCTATGCACCTCATTTTACATGCCATTAATACACCCTATATCGATTAATACACCCTATATCGATTAATACACCCTATATCGATTAATACACCCTATATCGATTAATACACCCTATATCGATTAATACACCCTATATCGATTAATACACCCTATATCGATTAATACACCCTATATCGATTAATACACCTATATTGGGGAAACAAAAATGCTTTTCTTTGAGGGAGATTTAGGTAGTGTTTACTGACCTACTGACCTCGCACAGAAAAAGAATACACATTCTATAGGGGGTAGATGGAGAAATAAGGCTCTGAATATATATTTCTATAGTAGTGACATTAACTATATCTGTGTTAATCTCTTCCCTCACAATGTTGTAATGGACCAGCCAGAGAAGTTTGGCTATGATTTAGAGAATGAAATTTATGAATTACAGTTGCTCACTCAACTGGTCAGATGAATTGTATAGCAAATAACAAAATCCAGAGTATTTGATGAGGAGTGCAAATTGAATATCAAGGAGTTGTATGTGTACTTCTCTAGTAGCTTTACAATGAAGTTTTGTGATTTGTTCACTTCTAGGCTTAATTTCCAGATTAAGCCACATGTTTCTTGAATACATGTACCTCAGGAGCTTATAATATTGATGCTTTTTATATTAGATTGGTTTGAAGTTAACCCATAGTCGTTTACACTTTTTTGCCTCTACTGAGTGTTAATCTACAAGAGTAGAATTGGATCAAGCAGCATAAAAAGTAACATAGCATCAAGTTGGAAAATACATAAAACAGATTTTGCTATTTAATAAGATGCTGTTTTTGAATTGGTAATCTTGGGCATTCACGCATAAGGACAGTGTGCATCTACTAAGCAAAATATTGTTAGTTAATAGCCTCTTATACAAGAGAGCCTCATCTTGCTGGCTAGACAATTTTGGTTATTAATTCATGGAGAATCAATAAAGAAATAATGCTTACTATGTGGATTAAGTTTTGAAATCTTTTGGGTTATTGATATTTTTACCAATGACCTAATCAGTGTTGCATTTTCTGGGTTTAAATTGGCTTCACCGAACCACTTATGAGTCATCAAGTAAGGATAAGTTTTTTAAAATGGATCATTGTTCAAATATCAACTAAGGCCAGATAGAATTATATTTCGCATTTCAGTAAAGTTTTGAGTAAAATGCTTGATGTTTTTATACAGCAATCGCTTGAGGAATCAATTTAGGATCTATAAGCAATCATTATTAGAACACAACTATTTTGCTTGCATATAAATCAATTTCGCCCAGGTGTATAATTTTCAATGCATTGCCATCATATTTAGAGAGAATTAAGAATCTAAGAAAGATAATAACACAAAATTATTCATGAAGACGATAAGGCAGTAAGTAGAGACACTATATATCGAAGGCTGAAAATAACTAGGATACTAGAATGGATTGATATAAATATCTATAGACAATACAATAGACAGAAATGGCAGTAGACCATTTTTGCTGTACATTGAGATGGTTTGAAAATTCCATAACTTAAATCTGTACAACAGGTTGATAATGAGTGTTTAAGTTTTATAACAAACTACTGAATATATTAGAAAGATGTCAGTGTTCAGAAGGATGATTATCAAATCTGTTAATTGTTCAGTTCATATGTTATCATAACTGGGAACAATTCATTACATGGAATTTATAGTATTGAGTGCACCCACAGCTTTGAAGTCTCATGGAACTCCGGCTGACTGAGTGGTGATTGGCTAGAATTTATTAGTTAAACGAGAAGTCTTACCTGAAAGTGGAAGTTAGATGTTTGACTGTAATTCTAGCCAATCACCACTCAAAGCCGGAGTTACATGCCCCCACCTCTAGAAAAGAGGTCATAGCGTGAGGTTTCATTTGGGGACTTTTCTTGTCACACCCTAATTTGGGATTACTGTGCTGTGCACTCAATTTATCTTTGAAGACTGATCTCAGCAAGTCATGACATGTCTCTCATGTAACGCCGGCTTCCAGTGGTGATTGGCTAGAATTACACTCAAACATCTAACTTCCACTTTCAGGTAAGTTCTCGTTTAACTAATAAATTAAAATTTCTAAATATAGGCCAAATCATGTTTCATTATTCTATTAATTTAAATATATGATACAGCTTTTGGGATCATTCAGATAATGTGCAGACAATAACATATTATCTCAATGTCACTGTTTTGGTAGAAAACTCACATACACACGCACGCAGGTAAACACACAATAATTGCATCCTAATAATCTTCACATGAGCAATATCCCAATCTGGCATTTATAAAAAATAAAAAAATTTAAAAATATTTTTTATAGACAATCATTTTGTAAATAATAAACAAGAGTTAATATTATAGAGATTTTTCCACATCAAGGGAAATTTTGTCAGGGAATCATAGTTTCCCAAACCATCCATTTTTGTATTACGATTTGAGTGGCTGCGGCTGGACTGCTAGTATTGAAACAGGGAGTCAAGGTAGGCAGGCTACAACGCAATTACACACGTTTCCCCACAGTGTGTATATGGTGAGGATATACAAGAAGCCCAATGGGCCTGTATCGCTCACCTGGAACATTGGCATATCAAACAAATCTTACTTAAGTTTTACATCTATCGGTGTCATGAAAATAGATGATTTCAGTGCTAACAACAGCTGGTTTCTTAACTGTCTTACTGCTGCAAGCCAGTGCAGCCAATAATTTCAATTTTCAAAAGCTCTTGACTTGTTGAATATTTTGAAAACAATTGGACTGAAAGTTGTTGGTGGCTTAGCCACCAACAACTTTCAGTCCAATTGTTTTCAAAATATTTATCACGTTCAGAGATATAACCTTTGGAATATGTCGTCTGCAAAAACTCAGTCAGACACTTACTAGAGGTTTAAATACAATTTGAAGAAAATGGTCTCTAAAGGCAGGTATGTGGTCTTTATAGCAGGTTATTCCCCACCACCACACAATCCATTTAACACACGCACATCTGGCTGAATCACCAAGTTAGCAGCAGGGGTAGGGTGAGCTGGAGTTGATTTAGAAAATAATTTGACTGAAAGTCATTGCTGCCTTAGGCAGCAACAACTTTCATTGCTGCCAAAGGCAGCAACAAATTTCAATCAAATACACTTCAAATATTTTTAAGAGCATAGATGTCAGAGCACATAATGCATATCTTAAATATTTTTGCAGTATTGGAAAGGTTAATCTGTTAATTGGAATTTAATATCTAGTTTGGCAATAAAATCTGACATGGTGATAAGACAGTGGGAACAAACCATTTGCCCTATGAAAGTGAGAATGCAAATATTTAAGGAGTGATAACTCTGGCATTTGACGTCCTATCAGTTTCATTTTCACAACACAGATATTAGATGCCGTCATTAACATTGTGACCAAGTTTGGTGTCAACCCGTCAAGAAATAACAAAATGAGCCGTCATTGTTGGTGACGGACAAACAGATGGATGGACGGACATACAGAAGACGGATAGGGTTATCGCTATATGATAGCTGACTGACAAGTAAGCGGAGTTAAGAAAACCAATTTCGGCTTCACAATCCATGAAATAAAAAAATTGAATATGGCAGCCAAACACGCTAAAATTTGATTGGTCCACGGCGGCCATGTTTTTTACCTATCAACTTCCCATGAACAAACTTTAATGGCCCTTAGTCCATAATCATATCCCCAAAATTTCAGCCCGATCCGTTCAGCGGGTCTGCAGAATAAGTCGTTTTTACGAAAACTAAGTCATCCAAAATGGCCGCCGAACCATTTGGCCAATCAAGTTCCTTCGAACAAACTTGGTTCAGCTCTTGCCCTATATGATATTTCGTGAGTTTTGAATCAATCCACCAAGCGGTTTCGGAGAAGATTTTTAAAGCCATTTCCTAAAATCGGCCAAAATCCAAGATGGCCACCGGCCAAATCGGATGATCGGCTTTGTTTGAACAAACTTGGATCCCTATGCCCTAAGGATACTTCCTGCCAAATATAATTGAAATCGGCCCAGTGGTTATTGAGAAGAAGTCGTTTAAAGGAAAAAGTTGACAGACGGATGGACAGATGGACGGATGGACGGACAGACGGACGGACGCCGGACGGTCGCCATGGCATAAGCTCACTTGGCCATTCTGGCCAGGTGAGCTAATAATCTGCCTGAATAAGGGACTTAAACTTGAAACCAGATGCATACTTTGAAAATAAATTGATTGAACATAATGGAACAAATTTCAGTCAACATGTTTTCAAAATAATCACCAATAAGGGCAAAATAAAAAGGTTTCGTTTCCTGTAAACCTCCCGGGTGAAACATCCATACATTTGTCAAACTATACAAATGACAATGTTTTTAAGGTGTTTTGCTAATTGTGACATGAAAAACATGACAAATTTAGCAATTACAACCATATTTAATGGACATCTAGTTATATGTGTAAATATCTGGAAAACTAAATTTTCATGACATTTTAAAATAAATTAACAATTGAAAAAAAAAAATTTCCTCCCTTCCTATTGAAGTCTTTTTTCACCCGGTTTGCAGGAAACAAATTTTCTTTTATGGATGGCTTAATATGTTTACATAAAATGAAATTCACACCTCAAACATTTATACAGTCGAGGGTGTTAGTTTTTTATTAGCGCAAGATAAAAACAGTATGTTTTACGCCAATTATTCTTATTACCTGTTGGAAATAGTGTATTTAATTATGCGCTAGTTTTATATATTGGAAGCAAGATGTTTATTGCATACAGGTAGCATGGGGATTGTCTGACTGCTTCATTTAACACCTGTATGAAAGCAATCATGTATAGATAAGTGTTATGATCAAAGATATAACTATAATAAGTTATGACATAAAGAATTTGTGAGAAATATAGGATAGGTCACCTTTAGAGTTTTAAGCTAGGACCTTTAAGTAGAGTAGCTACTCGAGTCACTACAGCAGTGCTTAAACCTTTAACTCTCCAATTTATTTATACTCATAGAAAATATTCATTTACAGAAGAGTATTTTTTTTAACATTTACCAACTTCTTTGCTCTGCAAATGTACATTTCTGAAGACCCCTACAGAAGCCGTTTTGGGTGATATGAGTGTTAAAGGGTGAACCCTCGAATTTATTCAAGAAAATTTCAATTTTCTCATAGAAAATGTCCATTTGCAGACCAAGACACTATTTGTGAAAATTTACCACTGGAATGACTGGTTCGGTTATCGAGCCAGTTACTCCATCCGTAAGTTTTCAAAAACAGTCTTGTCTTGGTCTGCAAATGGACAATTCTCAAGACCCTTGCAGAAGCTGGTTTTTGGATAATATATTAATGGGTTAAACGGCTAGGTACCCACTCTACTCAAGTTAGACAAAATATATATTTAACACCTTAATGGTCAGGCCGGCCAAAACTGGCCGCTGAAGTGTTCTTGCGGAATGGATTTATGCAGGACAAGAAGACTATTTTTGAAAATTTACCACAGGAACGACTGGCTCAATAACTGAGACAGTCATTCCAGTGGTGAATTAAAAAAAATAATCCTGTCTTGGCTTGTAAATGAACAGACAATAAGCAAATGTTTTGATTTCCTTGACCAAATCTGACCATTAAAGGGGCCGCTGAAGTGTTCTTGCGGAATGGATTTATGTAGGGTAAGAAGACTATTTTTGAAAATTTACCACAGGGATAACCGAGCCAGTCATTCAAGTGGTAAATTTTCAAAAATAGTCCTTTGTTGGCCTGTAAATGAACATTTACTAAGCAAATATTTTGATTTCCTTGACCAAATCTGACCATTAAAGGACAAAGACCGATAGAACTTTATAAAATTCAAGTTTTCAAGCCTGATTTGAAATGCTATTGTTATAAAGCTAGATCTCTATAAACCGTAAACTAATACCCTGAGCTCGATTCACTACAAATCAGGCTCAGGTAGCGAAGCTTATCCGGAATAACAACGAGAAAGCAATTGACCAATCAGCTTAAGTTATGTGTACAATAGCATTAATGTTGTGGACAAATCAAAAATCTGTCAATAGCTGAGGAATTAGTACACCAACATGCACGTGGCCAGTACTGCATTAGCGTCACCCTTTGATGGTCAAGTCGGCCAAAACTGGCCTTTGCAGTGGTCTTGAGAAATGTCCATTTGCAGGCCACAAGAAAACTATTTATGAAAATTTACCACTGGAATGACTGGCTCGGTCGCCGAGCCAATCAGTCCAGTGGTAAATTTTGAAAGATATTCTTCTCGTTGTCTGAAGATTTACATTTTCTATGTGAAAATTTACATAATCTTGACAAAATTTGATCATTGTTAAATTAGAAGTAAAAAATGATATCAATTTTTTATCAAGACTAGCACTCTGAGCTAAGCGGACACTTTTGGGGAGTATCACATCTAGGTCATGTTCGACTGGCTAACCATAGTCAGTTTGTTGGTTTACTGAACATAAGCAGTTTCTATGCCCAGTTGAATGATGGACAGTTAACTTTTGGTCGTTGGTACCCGATTCCGCATTGAATTAGTATTGCATAAAATTTGGAGCCGGGTACTGAGTCTCGATTAACCCTTTCTGTCTGTCGTCTGTTTTGATGGCCTATGAAAATGGGTTACTTTTCTCCGCTAAGATGTTAAAATTAGCGTCCATTGCACATAATATAAAGTGGAAAGGAAATGGGCCTTGGGAACATTGATTTACCGTAGGGCACCATAATTTCATCAAACTTACCTAGGATAGAGAAATATTAACATGTTTATGTGCATTTTAAATGGCAAGCAAAACCTGTCTATCATTTTGGATTTTACGGCAATTTCCTACTAACCATTTGGAACCGAGCTCAGGTGCTCGATCGTCTATAGTTGACTAACTATAGTTAACTATTTCAAGTTTGATTGAGACCTAGTTAGCTAACTATGGTTAGTGAGTCGAACTTTACCCTAGATGTCACCCACCCACCCACCCACCCACCCACCCACCCACCCCAAACAGGTGGTTCTTTTTTGGCACAACCATCTTAAAGGCTGGCTTGACACCTACATGTAAAGGGTTAATTATAAATAAGATGGAAGGGTATTACCGAATGTGCAAGATAGACATCTCTTTAAAAAATTCAATTTCTTATAATTATTATAATTTAATTCAATAATTAATTGAAAATTAATGCTTTGACCACCAGTATTTCATCCTGTCACCACAAAGGTCAGCAATATTCTAATCAGTTCTAATTACCCTAGAGTCAAGGCCTATACTGCAGAGCGCTCTACAAAAGCCCTCATCCATACTTGACCTCTATATGACTCAGGTCAATGTGATTCAAGTTCAATATATCTGCAGATGCAGTCTTTTCAATTCCATGTGTCACATATGCCAAATGTTTATGAAGAACTTCAGGAAACAACAGGGCCGCAAATGAATTTATGTTATTAACTGTCTCGCTGCTGCAAGCCACCAGACTATAATTCCAATGGGCCATAACCCTGGGCCTGCTGAATATTTTCTAAACACTCTAACTGAAAGTTGTTGGTGGCTTAGCCACCAACAACTTTCAGTCAAATTGTTTTCAAAATATTCAGCAGGCCCAGACTTAAACCCAATGGAAAATGTAGTCTGCAGAAATTTAGCAGTGAGACAGTTAACCCTTTAGCACCCAAGCATTGCAAAAAATGGCTTCTGCAATGGTAATGAGAAATGTTTATTTGCAGAACAAGATTATTTTTGAAAATTTACCACTGGAATGACTGGCTCCTGGCTCAGTTACCGAGCCAGTGATTCCAGCAGTAAATTTTCAAAAAATAACCTCTTGAATTACAAATGGACATTTTCAGAGAAAATTTTAATTTTCTTGAACAAATTTGAGCGATAAAAGGCTAACACTTGAGCTTCTGGACTATCAATTGTTTGTTAGATTGAATTTTATATGATTGCGCTGTCTAATGGTGTTCATTTTGAAAATGGTGTTACTGATAGCGCAATTGCTGTTTAAGACAGCAACAGTTTTCAGCAAAATCGTTTTCAAAATGAATACCCTGGAAATATTATCCGATTATAACATTTTACTGTAGGAGTATAAACATAGTGTAAATGATTTCAGGCCAATTCTAATATTATCCCCAAAGACATCTAATCTCTTGGAGAATAATAGCTATAAGCTCAGAAAATAAATTATATAATAAAGACAATCAAAATGTTGTTATCACTATTATTAAATAACAATAAACAGATTTCTGCCAATTGTTACTTTTCCCCTCAATCAATGTGTTATAATCATTATGGTTTGGGGATGTAGTGGGGTGTGTGTGTTTAGGGGCGGTTGGGATGGGGGGTAGGGATGGGGGTGGTGGGGTAGGGATGGGGATTGGGTGGGGTGGTCACAGCTTCTGGTCATGAGCACATTTCCTCCTAATAGAGAAACAATTAATGGATTCACTTCCTAAGCTAAAATCTGGCCATAGGTGAAATGACAGTTATTCTCTCAAATTTATCACTGCAATACCTATAGATAGCTCTCAGTAATATCTCAGTAATATCCAGCCCAGGGCCTATCAGTGGTAAATTTTCAAAAATAGTCTTCTCTTTCCCTGCAAACGGACATGGCAGTAATTTCGCAAGACCAAGTTTCAATATCTCCGCTAACCAGCACAGTGGCTCCGAAATGACAATTCATTAGTACGATTATCAACTGCATGATTTCATTTTAAACCATTTAACCCGTGAATTTGTTTTGAAAAATTTCAATATTCTCATAGAAAATGTTAATTTGCAGACCAAGAAGACTATTTTTGAAAATTTTCACTGGAATGACTGGCTCGGTTATCGAGCCAGTCATTCCAGTTGTAAATTTTCAAAAATAGTCTTCTCTTGGTCTGCAAATGAACATTTCTCAAGACCACCACAAAAGCCATTTTTGGCTAATATGAGTGTTAAAAGGTTAAATTAAAGGGTTAAGCGCTAGCTTAGCCATGCCATAGTAGTGACTACATTTTCATGGAGCTATCAAATTGGGCCATTGCAGGCATGATAATTAACAACAAAGAACTGACCAGTCTATGGCCATTGACCATCAGATGGCCGCATCTAGAATGAAGTTGATTTCCTCAATTACCAGAGCTATACAGGAATCATTTGGTCATTCCAATAGAGACTCATAATAGCTATAGAGCAGCTATATATTGATTGCACTCTAATTAATGCATTTTGCCTGATGGTTGAACCATTGTTGTCCATCTGGACACCACTGAGTAGTCAATAAAATAACCCTGCTCTCTTCAGGCTTTAGCGCACAATAATTAGACTTAAAAGACCTTTCATTCTGAGCTTTTCAAGCTTAACATGAAACCAGCTGATAATCTGAAAATCAATTTGACTGAAAGAAATTGCTATCAATTGCTATCAACCGCAGCAACAATTTTCAGCAAAATTGTTTTTCAAATAAACATCAGGAGCGTAACAATTGTCTGTAATAATTATCATCATTGCCTTGATGAGCAATGTATTAGGAATGAAATACATTCAATTATGTGCAGTCAATTATTTGGCTGACCATTTGCAGAATTGGTCACTAATTATCAATGAGGCAGGCACATGGTCATATTGTGTTTTATTGGTCACAAAAGATCTGTTAAGTGAAGCACAGCCAAACTATGCCGATTGATGACTGCATGAGTGATGTCATAATGGCATGTGGACATAGAAATAACTCTTATGACTCAAAATAAGCGAATAAATTAATATTCACTAGAGACTATACATAAGGTATAAGAATTAGTTTTAACGAATTAGGTAAATGTAAGACCAACGTAATACTTTATTTTACGAGCATTCCCACCCAAAACACACAATCGATCTGAGATCTGAAGAAAAAGCCCCACGCAATTTGAAGCTCAGAAATTTTTAAGCTATTACAGTATTAATCCTTTCATCATGTTAATTGTCAAGACTGATCAAGAAAATCCAAAAAGTTTTCTCAGTGAGTGGCCATTTGCAGGCCAAGAGAATATTTTGAAAATTTACCACTGGAATGGCTGGCTTCCAGTGGTAAATTTACAAAAATAATCTTCTCTTGGCCTGCAAATGTCCTTTTCTCATGACCATTGCAAGCCATTTTGAGCGGCTTGATCATTAAAGAGTTAACAAAGCTACAGAGAACAGAGTTACAGAAAATTCCAAGTGAAAAGGATTTTGATTGCGAAAAATTCCTAGATGAAAAGAATGCTGAAAATAATGAGTTTAAAATTCCTGCATTAACTTTGTTCTAGATATGGAAAAATTATGTTAGGTTTGTAAAACAAAAAAATAAATTGGTATGACCGTCAACCCAAATCTGAGCTATTACTGTATATTGTTACAATTTGAACATCTGTGAACTTAAACTTTAACCCTCGAATTTATTCAAGAAAATTTAAATTTTGTCATAGAAAATGTCCATTTGCAGACCAAAAGAAGACTATTTTTGAAAATTTACCACTGAAATGACTGGCTCGGTAATGGTCTGCAAGTGGACATTTCTTAAAATCACTGCAGAAGCCGTTTCTGGCTGATATGAGTGTTAAAGGGTTAATGGTCAAGCTGTCCAATTAAGCAGCCAGTGTGCAGCCAGGTCTTCACCAATGTCCATTTGCAAAAGCTAGAGGAACGTATTTTTGATGTTTTACCACTGGACTGCGTGCTTCGATGATAACAGAAACAGTCATTTCAGTGGTATATTTTCAAAAATTCTTGACCTGCAGATGGACTTTCGCTAAGTAAAATGTTTAATTTTGATGTCACATCTGGACCATTATAGGGTTAATATGAAACATTGCTCAATAATTTTGAAACCAACTAGATGTAAAACCTGCAGTAAAATTGTTTCCAAAATATTCACCAATAGTATAAAACTTCAATAAATGCACAGCCTAAAATGTATGTACAGGAAGAATATGTTTATAACAAGAGGCCCTGCCACCGAACAAAACGACATGACCACTGGTAAAACTTACTAAATTAATTTCTGTGTAAAAGGTTTAGCCAAGTTTTATTAAAATTGGCCCAGTGGATAATAAGTAGTCTTTTAAATGATTTTCCCGGAAATTTTCAGAAAATCCAAGATGGCCACTAAACATGCTACATTCTGATTGATCCATGGCAGCCATTTTGTTTTGACATACCAAATTCCTTTGAACAAACTTTATTGGCCCTTAGTCCTTAGTCATATCTCAAAATCTTCAGCCCGATCCATTGATGAAGTACCCTTAAACAAACTTGGTTCAGCTGTTGCCCTTGAGCACTTTTCATGAGTTTTGAAGCGATCCCCAAGCGGTTTCAGAAGATTTTTAAAGATGTTTCTAAAAATAGATCAAAGTCCAAGATGGCTACCAGGCAAGTTGGCTGATTGGCTTCGTTTGAACTGACTTGGATCTCGATGTCCTTTCCTGCCAAATAGAATTGAAATCGCCCAAGTGGTTTAAAGAAAAAGGATGACAGACAGTTGCCATGGTATAAGACAGTTGCCACGGTATAAGTCTTTTCTGGCCAGGTGAGCTAATAACTGTATTGGAAAGCTATTGGTGCCAGGAATTCTAACTTAACCCTTTACCCCTCAAATTAATGTCCCAGAAAATTTAGATTTTGTCATAGAAAATGTCATTTTTCAGACCAAACTAATTATTTTTGAAAATTTACGACTGGAATGACTGGCTCGATATCATTCCAATGGTAGTCTTTTCTTGGTCTGCAAATGACCATTTCTCAAGACGACTCCAGAAGCCATTTTCGACCATCTTGAGTGTTAAAGAGTTAATCGCAGCAATCAGTCAGAGTGATTTACTCCAGTCATTGATTGCCATCGACAAAGATGGATGATCTATCTGACTGGTTGACCTTTAAACGGACTGAACAACGGCCCCAAATCAATGCGACATCAGAGATGTGAAATTTATATTTCCATCAGTCATTGTTTAACTCACATTCTCAGATAATGAGGTTTCATGAAAAAAATGGTGTGAGCCGAGCCACATGTGAATTTTTCAGGAAGTGTTTGATGTAAAATTTCGGATAAATAATCCCGATCCCTCGATCTCGCCATGCCACCCTCATACAGTGAACATGTATCTTCAAATAAATCTTTACCCCTCCCATGCACCCACCCACCCAAGTAGACATATGTATGAGCTAGTTGTCCAGTTTACAAAGTGTGGTCAGTCTACAAAAGTAGGATTCCCATTAGAGAATTCAGTTCATTTAATACTTTCTTTCTACTTCGGTATACCGTGGATATATATCCAAATTGGAGATGGTTATAATTTTTGAAAATGTATCACTGGAATGCCTGGCTCAATAACCAAGGTAGTCATTCTGGTATTAACCCTTACCACTCTGATGTCAATATTCTATCTTTTACTGTGTCAATAGTACAGAAACTGGTGTACATTTTTCAACAATTTTGGTGAACGATGTTGCTGTCGTAGACAGCAACATGTTCCACCAAATTTGTTGAAAATATTAACACCTCTTTTAATTTAATTTGAATATTTAAAATTTTGACATCAGAGTGGTAAGGGTTAAAGGTTTTAACAAGTCTTCTCTTAACCCTTTAACACTCATATCAGCCAAAAACACCTTCCGCCGTGGTCTTGAGAAATGTTCGTTTGCATCTATCCAGAGATTTCATTTCTGAAAATTTACGACTAGAATGACTGGCCCGATAACCGAAGCAATCACTCCAGGGCTAAATCATAAAAAATAGTCTTCTCTTGGTCTGCAAATGGACATTTCCTATAAAAAAAAAAATTGAAATTTTTTTTAACAAATTCAAGAGTTAACCTGCAAATGGACATTTTAATTTATTGACCACTCTGATGACCACTCTGATAACCGTTAATGGGTTAATCATATATTCTGAGTCATGAAAGATGAACGCATGGATGGATTACAGGATGGCTGTTCAAAGCCAATAATTTATGCACACATTCAACAGACTACATGTATCTACATGTAGATGTACATACAAATATTTCACTATTTAATTCTCAAATTTTTTTTTTTAATTTCAATTTTCTTATAGCAAATGTCTAAAGATCTGACACACTTTATAAATTCCTTTTTAACTTTTTCATCAATAAGAAAATCAAGAATTTTGCTTATAGTTAATGCCGATTTAAAAACCAAGAGAAGAGAATTTTTTTAAATTTATCACTGGAATGACTGGCTCGGTTATCGCGCCAGTCATTCTAGTGATAAATTTTTAAAAATAGTCTTCTTAAAAGCTTGCCAGAATCCATTTTTGTCCATCTTGAGAATTAAGGGGATTTAACCCTTTAGCCCTCGAATTCTCATAGAAAATTTATGTTTACAGACCAAGAGAAGACTATTTTTGAAAATTTACCACTGGAATGACTGGCTCAGTTATCGAGCCAGTCATTCCAGTGGTAAATTTTCAAAAATAGCCTTCTCTTGGTCTGCAAAAGGACATTTCTCAAGACCACTGCAGAAGCCGTTTTTGGCTGATATGAGTGTTAAATGGTTAAGAGAACTGACAAGGAACCAGTCTCAATACCTATTATATAAAAAGTACATGTATGTGACGTGAACCACAAACCATTATAATAAATTGAAGTTCTCATCGCGTGATTGTCTCCAGCCATCATGTTCACTAACTATGAATCAACTGACATATATGGCCCATGTGACCTTTCTGAACGCGATGTCTATAGCTATAGAAATTTAATTAACACATGTTATTCCAAATTACTGATAAATGAAGTGCAATAAAACTAAATATTAAGGAATGAAAAGATTTTGATAAATAACTGTATCAATTTCTTAAAGACAATCTTATTTTTTTTATAATAATAAACCAGCCAATAGTAGAGTATTAATATCAGATAGATATTAATTAATTAATTATGGTCTACAAACATCTATGATGATTAGACAGAATGTGTCCTGAAATATGTGTGCCTCACCTCACCGAATGTCACGTCATTTCAAGCTTGTCATGATGTTAGACCATAAAACATGAAATATTGTCGCTCAGCGGAGACGGGTACATCCCACGCGATGTCCTAAACCTGACATTATGCCCGACACTCCTATACATCAATCGAGCCCAGCACAAATCGGCAATCTTTCCGCACTACAGCATCGCATCTATATATATAGTTTGATGACACAATTTATTATGCCTATTACAGTTCAGTCAGTCTGAATATTGTTGGTTTAAATTTATCTAATAAATATTCAGACTGGCTATTATCAGTAACCCTCTAATGGTCAAGATTTGGTCAAGACAACTCAGGAATCCAGTTTTAGCTATGCCCGGATCGATCGATCCCTGCAGTCGCTGAATCTCAATTTCCAAAAAACTATACAGGTAAGCTGTTGAATATTTTGAGACTACTTTGACTGGGTGTATGCCCGGATCGATCGATCCCTGCAGTCGCTGAATCTCAATTTCTAGAAAACTATACAGGTAAGCTGTTGAATATTTTGAGACTACTTTGACTGGGTGCTATTGTTGCCATAGGCAACAACAGCACTCAGTCAAATTATTTTCAAAATATTCAACAGCTTTTTATTAAATAGTAGACATACAAGTTGTACAAAGCTTAGTCCATCATCAATTTGTTTAGTTCATCATCAATTAAGTATTCGTTTATCACACCAAATGGTAGCTTGAAGTCAAAAGTACATGTGACAATCAGATACCAAATCGTTAGTCTTGTGATAAAAATCCAAGTGCGTACATATGGCAATTCATCCATCTTTGGCAAAAATGTCATATATTTCAGAGAAAGACAGACAGACAGAGAAAGACAGACAGAGAGACTGACCGACAGACAGCGATGGACAGACAGGCAGGCAAGCAGACAGGCAGAGACCAACTGACAGAAAGACAGACAGACAGGCAGGCAGGCAGATGGACGAACGGGCCGGCGGACGGATGGACAGACAGGCGTGCAAACATACAGACACATGGCATGCAGGCAGGCAGGCAGAAGACACACTGATTTAAGATTGCAAAAATCAAATTTTACAAATAACAAACCTTACTTTCTCAACTTGTCCTCCATATTGTTTAATATCATCAACCAGGGCATTTGGTTATATGTCCCGCTATGTCATGGACAAATTCTTCATGCATGTGCAAGATCTCAAACACCAGACAATACAGAACCCATACTTTAACCCACTACATTCTATAGCTCATCCAAATGACACCTATTGCTACATCCTATAGCTAAACTCCTGCTGATTATTTTGGAAACAAATTAACTGAAAGTTGTTCCTGCTTAAACCAGCAACCAGTTTCAGTCAAATTGTTTTCAAAACAGTCACCCGATTTCAAATTTAGCTTGATTGTAATCAGGCTTCTGTGAATTCGGTATAGAATGGTTAATTATATTCCTGACAGCGTCGATGAGTAATGTATCAGTGTTGCTCGCTCGCACATGCACGCTTCTGAAAATCAATTTCACTGTCGCTATGATGACTGCATAATCCTGGCACGTGTGCGCAGCACGCGCGATGCATTCTAACGGAGAAACTGACAATCACTGTCACCAAATTCAGTGGACACGAATGATTGGAGGCCTAACCTAGCATCGTCACATACTGACAGTGCAACTGACATCGACTAAAAGACTCATTAAGACAAGAGATTCCGTTCTCTGACTACATCGCTAGGGGCTGTAATGAATCGATGCAATATCGTGTAATTAATGCATTCTTCAAATCTGCTCATCAACCTTGAATTGTTATTAACTTTTCAGCAAGAAATCCCTGAAACTGCATATTATTTATAATTTAAAACGTATTGTGTTGAATATTTTGGAATTAATTTGACTGGAAACTGTTGCAATGGCTTCCAGTCAAATTAATTTCAAAATTGTTCAAGTTTTCCTGTATGGTAGAGTTGAAAATGTGATATGGGGAACTGTCGGTCAAAGGGGGGGAGGGGAAGGGTATTCCCCGACTGATTGACAAGATTTTAACCCTTTATCCCTCATATCAGCCAAAAACGGCTTCTGCAGTGGTCTTGAGAAATGGCCATTTGCAGACCAAAAGAAGACTATTTTTGAAAATTTACCACTGGAATTAGTGGTATATTTTCAAAAACAGTCTTTTCTTGGTCTGCAAATGGACATTTTCTATGAGAAAATTGAAATTTTCTTGAATAAATTCGAGGGTTAGAGGGTTAATTAAGTTAGTAGTGCGACTCAGTTTTAACCCTTGTCACACTGATGTCAAACTACAGTTACAAGTTATTACAGGCCAGTAGAAGAAAGATCAACGAATGCACATTTGAAAACAAGAGCAATCAGAAATTGTAGAGCCACACCCTCCCATTTTCGTCACATTAAAAAAGACCGGGGATTTTCAGGACTTTTCAGATTCCCCAGATTTTTTTCGTTATTTTTTCAGATTCCCCAAATTTTTTTTATCACATCCAAAGTTGTCGAATCCGAGTATATGGTCACACTCTTTCACATGTAAAATTTTGAGCAAAATCGGATCAGTAGTTTCCGCAATATACACAGATCCAGAATTTGATCCAGATTCATTAACCCACTCAACGATCAAATCCCTATATCTCATTTTCAACACAACCATACAGGAAAACTGTTGAATATTTTGAAACTAATTTGACTGGAAGCCTATCAGTATATAAGTTTAGTTCAGTTTATAATGCTCTGGAACACGCTTTAAATGTGCATATTCACACCAAAATGCTGGAAAATAAAATTGCTGAAATTATATACTTTTAGACACTTAAATTGTGTACCTCGATGCAATGAAATGAAATAAATCTTAACAAATGATGATTTCATTCCATATAAATAAATTTTGTAGGTTTAGTTGTGAATTTGAATTAGGGACCCGTGCCTCATTCAGTTTGACAACTTAAAAAAATATAAATTTATGCGTAATGAAATCATCGTATAAGATTTATTTCGTTTCATTACCTTTAAGCCTCGAAAAGTACATAATTTTAACAATTTTATTTTGAACCATTCTGCTGTGAATAAGCACCTTTAACTTTCAGACGAAACATTACGATCAGAAAGATTCTTCCATTCCTAAGCCGCTAATTGTTCATTGCAACCAGCGCTCATTACCGCTAGCTTAGCATTGCATGCAGAGCAAAGGCACAGAATTATGACATCAAGTCTCTCAAATTAAAACGTGTGTCAATCTTGCCTCATTAATCTTGCTCAGTTATGCCGATTGTAACTTCCCATCAGTTTCTCTTGTATGTTATCACTGTGAGTCATGTTATTATGTCGAGACGACAAATTAGAATTCTCGACGCTTCGTCAAATGATTCTGTATTTCTTAGGCGAATAGTTACAAGGCATTCCATTAACCATTTAACAATCCTATCCACCAAAAACGGCTTCTGCAGTGGTCTTGAGAAATGTCCATTTGCAGACCAAGAGAAAACTATTTTTGAAATTTTACCACTGGAATGACTGGCTTGATAACCGAGCCAGTCATTCCAGTGATGAATTTTCAAAAATAGTCTTCTCTTGGTTTGCAAATGGACATTTTCTGTGAAAAAATTTAATTCTCCTCAACAAATATAAGTGTTACCATGTTAACCCTATCATTCCATAAATAACCAATAAGTGTACCACCAGAAATCTAAGACAGCAACATTGCTTCCAAACTGTTTCTTTTACTGAACAATTACAATGAAATGCAATTAATCCTAAAATGGCACATTTATATTTAAAGGGAAACACCAGACCCTATATATTACTTTGCATAAAATGAATCTACAGACCGTAACGTTTCGAAAATATAATTGTAAGCTCTGTGCTCAAATTAGAAATAGATATCTTCGTTATTTAAATATGTGATATATTAGTTACATTTCTATTCCCAGATGAGGCGTATGATGTCATAGGTTGAATGTTATAAGGGGGTTCTTTTCAGCGGTGTTAGGAATATATAAACTACAATTGCGGAAATGTTGAAGAATATATAATAACAGTCCTTTGTCTGATTTCTGCGATGGTGTCGATTTTGACATCAAGTTTTGATCTTGGGATAAATGAGTGACGTGATAGTATAGGTATATAAATAAAATTGCCACTTTTGAATAAACACTCTCACTGGCTCTACGGCAGATAATGTTATTAAAGTTTCATCTATTAATGAGTTTAAATAGATCATAAATAAATAAATAATAGGACATAAATCCAGTCCATCTTTAGGTACTTATGTTTTCATACTAGCCACAAAACTTCCTGAGATTTTGTAATATTCATGTAATTGGCAGGTATCTTAATAGAAAATGGTCATATTAAGGTTCGGCAACTAATGTATGAAAATAACAAATAAATTCCATAAATTTGCGATAGCGTGATAAACGTCTTAATCTCTTCAATCTGTGCATATATAAATGATGTTGATAGCATTATCACTGATAGAGATATCACCATCCAAAATGCATGCACTCCTGTCTTCAGAGTACTGTTATCATAGTTCTTGTCGGATGGGATTCAACATATGATGTCATAGGTTTAATTAGCTCGCAGAAAATTATAGTAACATAGCGTTTTTAAACACCATTTTAATCAGATTTATATATAAATGTCGCAGGAAAGTTTTGCACAGGAGCTTAAATATGGGCTCTATGATAGAACTGCATGTTTTATGCAAATGATGGTGACCATTTTTGTGTTCCCCTTTAAGCTTCTTAAAAATCTTCATACTTACAGACTCCTTTGGTAGCCACTCAATGCTCTTCAAGAATGGTTTGACAAACAAATTCCCAAGACTTTTTCCAAGAGTTTATCACCAAAAGAATGTCAACAATGACCCAATCAATAAGTCAATAAGCTTCTATGAGTAAAACATTTAGAATTCAGATAACATCTTTAATGGTTTATGGGCCACGCTGGCCACAACTTTCCTTACTGCAGACAGTGATATTGAGTGAAAAGCCTACCTTTGAAAATTTACCACTCGAATGAGTCAGGCTTGATGACCGAGCCAGTTATTACACTGATAAATTATTAAAAATAGGCTTTTCTTGGTATACGAATGGACATTTTTCATTTCAGATTTGAAGTTTTCTTGACCCAATCTGACCACTAACTGGTTAAATATGATCAAGACCGACTCTGCCTATAATCTAGAGATCGACATGCATGATACAGATCGTCTATTTTTCAATATTTACGACTGGAATGAGTGGCCGAGTTCTCAAACTACTTGAAATTAGGCATTCCAGTGGTTAATTTTCAAAAATGGCCATACCTCCAGACAACTGCAGAGTCTGTTGTTGTCTGGCTTGACCATTAAAGGGTTAAATAGAATTTGACTGGAAGTCAGTGTCTTAGGCAGCAATGACTATCTGACTTTACAGTCCACCTGTCTTTAGTCTTCACCTGTCCTTAGTGTCCATCTGTCTTTCTGACTGTAATGAAAGATTTAGTAATGAGAAACTTTCTTACTAAGACATTAAGATGATAAAAATTGGCATTGAGAAAAAACGGTTTCCAAGAAACCAGATTCCAAAGACAAACTGGCCACAACTGGCCGTATCAAACAGTCTGTGGTCTTTTTAGAAATGACCATTTGCAAGCTGAGAAGGCTATTTCGGACAACTATCCAATGAAATATCTGACTGCCTTGATTATAAAAACACAAATTCCTGTGGTAAATTCTTTAAAATAATCTCCTGGCGCATAAATGAATAGTCACTAAAAAGTAAATATTGTTTATTTTCTCAAACGATCTAAACCTTTAACGTGTGAAATATGGTAATCTATTAAATAATCTGAAAATAATTTGATCGAAAGTCATTGCTGGTTAAATCAAACTTTAAAAAATATTTAGCTTGATGAGTGAACAAAGATATACATGTATCACAAATATCTATATATAATCCGTCTTGCAAGCAGAATAAAACAGGTTGCGAGGCAAACTAGTGTCTGGGTATGTCTGCTTGACTGAGGAACTTTGCCACCAAAATAAACCCAGAAGCGATCATTATAATTCTCACATACACTTGTTGATTTCTAAGCTGAAGTAAAGATGTGAGATTTTGTGATCAGTACTTTGCTTTCCAAGTGCCTTGCCATTTCACCTACCTAGATTCCATACTTAACCCTTTAACTCCCAAATTTCTTCAAAAATTTAAAAAAATTCTCATAGGAAATGTCCATTTGCAAACCAAGAGAAGACTACTTTTAAAAATTTACGACTGGAATGACTGGCTCGTTTATTGAGCCAGTCATTCCAGTGGTAAATTTTCAAAACTAGTCTTCCCTTGGTCTGCAAATAGACATTTTTCAAGACCACAGCAAAAGCCATTTTTGCCGACTTGAATGTTAAAGAGTTAACAGCTTCACCCACCCACATACTCCACCACAACTGCATGACATATATACACAGTCAATCTATGGTAAACAAATTCAGCAATCTATATTATAGATCTTTGAACATCTATATAGCCAGAGCATCAAAATATAATAATATTCCCACACTTCATCTAGTTCCCACACTTCATCTAGTCCCCACTCCAACTCGTACCCTGCGACTATCCATTCCTAACCAAGTGAGTCCCACCCATTTCTCTCAACCATGCATGTCATGCTGTTTAAATCCTTTCACTGATAAAAACGAGAGGCCCAAGGGTTCACGTGGACCATTGGCATTTAAACCATTTGCATTTAAATAGACATGGATGATTTTCGGAAAATCCAAGATGGCCACCAAAAAATTAACCAATCAAGACTCTCGTTTAATATGTTGAAGCCTACCATCATAGGATCGTTCCACCCAAGTTTTGTTGAAATCGGGTTATTGGAATACCGTTTTAAACGTTTCTGGAAAACTGCCAAAACATTGACCTTTCGAAATTCTGAATAGAATTTCTAGAGGCTACAATAATAGGATCCTTCCAGCCAAAATTGGTTGAAATTGCCCAAGCGAATAATGAGGCATTTTATATGAATTCCCATTTATCGGAAAGCCCAAGATGGCCACCATCAAAATCAAGCCGTCAAAATGCTGTATATAAATTCTGAAGCATACAGGCTTAGGGTGCTTCCAGCTGAGTTTGGTTGAAATTGGCCAAGCGGTTAAAGAGGACTAGTCTTTTAACTGATTTTCCAAAATATTCAGAAAATCCTAAATTGCTGGCGGAAAAATTGACCAATCAAAATTCTATACGTACCTTTTAAAGCCTAGTAACCGCCCTAGGCTCATTCCAGCCAGTCTAGTTGAAATCTCCCAAGTAGTTAATGAGCAGACAATTTTCAGCCATTTATCGGAAAATTCAAGATGGCCACCGAATAAATTGACCAATCAAAATTCTATATACAAGGTCTGAAGCATAGTACTTTATGGTCCTTCCAGCAGAGTTTGCTTGAACGTTTGCTTGAACTCGTTAAAGCGGTTAATGAGGAGTAGCATTTTAACTGACTTTCCAAAATTCTCAGAAAATCCAAGATGGTCACCGGAAAAATGGACCAATCAAAATTCTGTAAACAAATTCTGGAATCTACCAGCCTAGTATACTTCAAGCAGTGTGGTTGAAATTGCTCAAGCAGTTAATGAGGAGTAGCGTTTTAAATGATTTCCAGCCACTTTGCAGAAAATCCAAGATGGTTGCCAGAAAAATTTACCCTTCAAAATTCTGTAAAAGTGTTCTGAACCATACTAGGCTGGTGTTCTTCCATTCAAGTTTGATTGAAATCGGTCTAGTGGTTATCGAGGAGTGGGCTTTTAAGTGATTTCCAGAAATTTTCAGAAAATCCAAGATGGCCGCTGGAAAGTGACCAATCAAAATTCTGTATACAAGTTTTGAAACCTACCGGCCTAGTATCCTTCCAGCCTAGGTTGGTTGAAATTGCTCAAGCAGTTAATGAGTCGCGCTTTAAACGATTTCCCGCCATTTTTTGGAAAATTCAAGATGGCTGCCAGAAAATTGGCCCAATCAAAATTCTGTATATATGTTCTGTAGGATACCACACTAGGGTTCTTTCATCCAAGTTTGATTGAAATCCGTTAAACGGTTAATGAGTAGCATTTTTAAGCAAAAGTTGACAGATGGATGGACGATGGATGGTTGCCATGCCATAAGCTCACTTGGCCATGTTAGCTAAAAACCCTTTAAATTTCAATTTGTAGGTTACAATTTTCCTTAATAACATAGGCATTTTTGTGAATATTTTGAAAATAAGTTCAAACAGAGCTGTCACAGTGTTTCCAGGTGAATTAATTTCAAAGTATTTAAAAGAATTTGAACTTGAGTTATAATGCGTCAGTTATATTTAGCCTATAGGGTTCAAAGGGTTAATCGTGTACTGGTCAAGAATGGTAAAAAAAAGGATTTTTGTTTAATGAACATCCATTTACAGACAAAGTGAAGTTTCTTTTGAAAACTTACTACTAAAATGACTGGCTCAGTTATAATCGAGCCATTCATTTCAGTTGTAAATTTTCAGATGTAACCTTTTCTTGGCATGTAAATGGACATTTTGTGGCTGCTTTTGGCCGACTTGGCCTTTAAAGGGTTAATGGCCAGGATTTGTCAAGAACAAATTGACATTTTTGCCGAATGAGTGTTCATTTGCCAGCCAGGAGAAAGCTATATCCGAAAATTGACAACTTAAATACCTGGCTCGATCATCCGAGCCAACCATTTCAGCGATCAATTTTGAAAAATAGTTCTCTCTTCGCTTGCAAATGGACATTTCTCAAGACCACTACAAAGGCCACATTTGACTGTCCTGAACATTAACCCTTGAATTTGTTCACAAAAATTTTAACTTTCTCATAGAAAATGTCCATTTGCAGACCAAGAAAAGACTATTTATGAAAATTTACCGCTGGAATGACTGGCTCGATTATCGAGCCAGTCATTCCAGCGGTAAATTTTCATAAAATAGTCTTTTCTTGGTCTACAAATGGACATTTCTCAAGACCACTGCTGAAGCCGTTTTAGCTGATATGAGGGTTAAAGGGTAGAGGGGGGGGGGGGCATACATACACTGTAAGATTTATTATGAAACCCATCATGTTATTAGAAAGTTGACCCGCATCTCGCCCTCACATGTAACAAAGATGTCTTCTGTGTTCTCATCATATCCGATTAGCAATGTTTATCAGCATAGCCGCTGCTCTTCTTCACCAACAAGGATATTCCTGTCTAATCTTCAGTCGCACCAAATCTACTCACTGATCAAATGTTGCTAACCTTAATGTACTAAGTAGACCATCGCATATTTAGAAACTAATCCGACTCCATGGAAGTTCCTATTTAAACAGACCGTTTATTTGCTTTAATGTGATGCACAAGGTTTTCTGTTAAATATTTTGAAACTAATAATTAGTGTTTCAAATTACCCGAATGAGCATGCATGTAATTCATGAATCCAGTTTCTCAGCCAATCATATGACGTCATAATCAACTACGTGACATGTAGACTGATGTCATAATGATTACGTCATGAAATACTTGATTCAGTCTGTCTTAAACGCTTACTAGTCCGATACATTTGTACAAATTTTATGTTTTGATTATTTACTAAACATTCTGTTGAATATTTTGAAACTAATTTGACTGAACACTGTTGCTGCAACAGTTACCTACTCAAATTAGTTTCAAAATATTCAACAGCTTACCTATATAATTATCTGGAAATTGAGATTCAGAGTGTCCAGGGATTGATTGATCCCAACATGGGTAAAGCATGGGTGGAGCTTAGCTAGAGATGGGTGGTGCGTAGCTAAAACTGGATTCCTCCACTCAATGGTGACAGACGGATTAAGCTACGCTCGGTGGATCATCCAGAGAGAGGATGGCCTGCCTCCCATGACAGGGGTGAGGGGTGAGGGGGGGGGAGAAGTCTGAGTAAAACCTGTCCTTACAGTGGCCCTGAGAAATGTATATGTGTAGGCTATGAGATCAATTTGGTATCTTTAACACTGGCATCTTCCAATTTGGTACATTTTCAATGTGTGTTCTTTTAAGTCCTGCAAATTGATGGACATTTACTTTAATTAGTGAAAATTCTTTCTTGACCATGCTGAATTATTGCAGATTACATTTTCCATGGGGTTTAACGCTGGATCCTCTGAATATTTTGAAAACAATTTGACTGAAAGTTGTTGGTGGCTAAGCCACCAACAACTTTCAGTCAAATTGTTTTCAAAATATTCAGCAGGTCCAGCGTTATTGTCAGTTCCAATTATTTTCTGGTGGCTTGCAGAAGCCAGAGAGTTAAAGGGCTCCTCAGGATCAAAGTAAAAGTCAGTCTCATAAAAACACATGGTTAAAGAACCTCAGGGTTTCCCTTCAACTTCAATTCCATTCTGGGCAGAATCGCCTCTGTAATCACTTCGATGAGTCACGAAGATGCAACTCATTATACAAGCGTAATACCTCCAAGCCTAACAAGACGCCTGTCAATGCAGCCACTGAGATGCCCTTAACATCCTGCAAACATTTCATGCCACAGAATGGGGATTTGGAGGAGAATTACATTGACGAAAAATGCATATCTCTGCAGATATCTCGCTGTTTACCATTGATTTTTTTTTTGCTAAAAATTCTTGGCTGTGACATTTTATAACAAAAGGACAGAGATGGTTTAAGTCAATGTCAGGCAAATTGATTAGATTAGCACATTTTACATTAGGCAAGAGCTTGTCATTACAAGGGAGAAAAAAAATGGTAAAATATTAATACACTCTCTAACGTATGGTACAGTAGAATAAAAATAGCGCAGCTTTTTTAAAGTGAGTGCTACATTTTTGTACATTCAGATATGTGTAAATCTACAGAGGGACACATGTCCACTTCCCCATTGCTCCTCTCATATTATATATATATATATATATATATATATATATATATATATATATATATATATATATATATATACCATACTGTCATTGGTTAGTTTTATGCAGTCTTTACCAATAAAGATTAATAGAAACAATAAAATTGTATCTCAGAGGGCCTCTTCAGTCATTTTAAAATTCTATGAAATTTCCAGCAATCGTGCCCGTCATCTGTCCAGAAAATCGAAATCTTTGCCTAGTAAATGTCCACTTTTGCCGATTTTTTAAAACACCCCACTCAGGAATGACGGGCTCAGTTATTGAGCCCATCATTCAATTGGTAAAATTTTCAAAAATAGTCACCTCTTGGTCTGAAAATAAACATTTCCCATGGCCATTGCAGAAGCTGTATTTTGCCGACTTGAGGGTTAAGGTTCTCTGGAAATCTGATTATGACTCACGCCATGTCTTTGATTTGATAGCAGCCATTCATGCTAATCAGCTCTCTAGCCTTCATGGTGTAGAGGAACTATGGCGTTTAATGTCAAAATGGAATGCCTCAAATCAAACACTTTTACAGAACTGCATGCAAGGCTATTGTTCTGAGTGACAGCAGAAAGTGGCACAGAGGAAGTGAGACGCCCAGAATGCAGGACTCAAGCATTAGGAAAATGGTTTTCAAAGGAATTTTTGAACAGGAGTTCTTTAAATGGTCTTTTCCCCTGTAAAATTGTTTTAAAAAAAAGACCTCTGAAAGTCTGTGTAATTGGTAACTTAAATGGAATCCCTAATGATTTAAATTGAATTTCAATGTTAAAATCACAAACAACTTCTGAAATAGTTTTGAGAAATGGCCATTGCAAGACCAAGAAATAACTATTTTGGAACAAATTGAATGATTCGATCGATAACAGCTATTAAATTCAGTGACATTTTCAAAATTGACTCTCTTGGTCTAAAGTTGAATATTCTTCTATGAGAAAATTGAACCTTTCTCAGTGAACTCTTAAATTTGAGAGCTAGAGCTAAAATTAAGTGACCATCATATTATGAGATACTGAGGAAGATTAAACGCTTAGCTCTCGAATTTTTTCAAGAAAATGTAAATTTAGAAAATGTCCATCTGCAGACCAATAGAAGACTATTTTAGAAAATTTACCACTGGAACGACAGACTCAGTTATCGAGCCAGTCATTTCAGTGGTAAATTTTCAAAACTAGTCTTTTATTCGTCTGCAAATGGACGTTTCTCAAGACCACTGCAGAAGGCATTTTTGGCTGATATGAGTGTTAATGGGTTAATTAACAGAGGATAGACTTGACCTCTAAATTAAATCATTCAAGATTTGAAGTCATACTTTGAATAGAAGTATCATAATCTCTAGCTATGCTCCGCCCATTTCCAGGTTCTAACTAAACGCTGCCCAACTTTTGCCCATGTTGGGATCGATCAGAATCCCAATATCAAGATAACCATACAGGTAAGCTGTTGAATATTTTGAAATCAATTTGACTGGGTGCTGTTAATCTGCCAAAGACAGTTTGAAAAAAATCCAGAATTTTTATTAAAGAGTACATCCATCAAAGACATACAATTCGTATACACTTGACGGACTAATATGCCAGCTACATAATGGAGTACGCATTCTCTGTCAATTATGATTATGACATCAGCCTACATGTGATACAATTTATTATGATGTCATATGCTTGAGTGACAGATTGGATTCATTCATTCTGTTCAAATCCATTTAGCCTACCTATTACCCCTTTAATGCTCATGGTTGAGATGTTTAATTTAAGTGAGCCAGTCATTCCAGTGGTATATATTCTAATATAATCTTATCTTGGCCTATAAATGGACATTTCTTAACTATTTCACAGACAAATCCCGGATAAAGTAACAGATTCCAGTCAACCTAATTTCAAAATACTCAAGTCTTCCTGTATGGTTGTCTTGAAAATAAGACATGGGGAATTTAGAGGCCAGTCATTCCAGTGGTAAATTAAAACAGACTTCTCTTGGTCAGCAAATGGGCATTCTCTGAGAAAAATTAAATTTCTTGAACAGATTTGAGGATGAACCCTCAAAATTGTTCAAAGAAATTATAAATTTTTTTTCATGGCAAATGTCCATTTGCAGGCTAAGTGAAGTCTTTTTTTTTAAATTTACCACAGAAATGACAGGCTCAGTTACCGAGCCAGTCATTCCAGTGGTAAAATTAAAAAAATAATTCTCTCCCGTCATGTGAGTGATAAATGGTAAAAGACTCGCATCTTACCTTCCTGCACAGGCCCCATCATCTTCATCATCGTTATTTCGTGATCGTCTTCAATAAAGCCGTATACCTCATTAATCTACACACCACGACACCCACCAAAACATTAAACACATCATATCCCGCATCTCAATATATACTGTACTACCCATCTTGAGCCATTTCCCGTACAAACACAACTGTCCATGACATTTCCGTGGTGTTCGGAAGGTCACGATACAAAGAAAACAAAGATGTACTCCGCTCCTCTGAATGTTGTCATAGACAACAAAAACACAATAGCTCAATGGAAGCATCCGATCTGTCAATCAAGTATCTGACATCATAATCAAATACCTCACAGTACAACTCAGGAAGAACTTAAACGGTTCGAAAACAAATGAATATTTCTCAAGGTCGCTTTAGAGGCTGGTTTTAGCCGGCTTGACCACTAAAGCGTTAATTATCTTTCATGTCCAGTGTCCATCAGCACACAGACATTGCCATCGTTGGACTACATATTGTAAATACAATATACACTGTGTACATTAACAGTAAAGACAGAACTTTTAGAATTAGAAATTGAATTAAAATTTTAGACAAAATTACAATTATTGGAAATTCAGTTTAAATCGTGCATGTTATTTCAGCAACAAAAGACAGCCAATGTGTGGATCGTCATGATGGCGGCTCATTTCTAAATTGTGATGAACCGAACTATGCAAACGGTTTTATTTTTGTAAATTACACAATACATGACGAGAACAATGTATAAATAGAAGACTCTAGAGAAAGGTGTTACCCTGGGCAAAGTGCCACGTTTAACCCTTTAACGACAACAATGGACAAAAATGGCCTTTGCAGGTGTCTTCAGATATACGTCAATTTGCAGGTCAATAGATTTTTTTGAAAATTTACCACTGGAATGACTGGCTCGATAACCGAGCCAGTCATTCCAGTAGCACTTTCAAAAATATAGTCTTCTTGATGCCTGCAAAGTCACATTCACTGAACAAAAAATTAACATTTTCCTGAAAATACTGACCATGAAGGGAATGACATCTGATATGTAATGAACACATATAACACTCAGATGAGATGAATTAAGGCAAAACATGTCCAGTGCTGGTCATCTAGTGTCCATCCTGAGAGCCGAATGTTGTACCGCTAGCCAGTGTCAATAATTTAGTTTGTTGGCAGGTTTAAAATACAAATTATTATTGAAAGTTCGAACTTGTAATTATAAACTAAGAAGCATGTGCATGTCGAGGTATCAATATTTTGAAAAACTAACTAACTACCTATTTCTTGGACACTGGACACCATTTCAATCACCATAGGTTGAAGTGATATCCAATTTATATGAAACAAGAGAAATTACTAAAAGATCACAAATCATCAATATAATCTGTTTGCTTTTTCTTCCAGGTTTTGTGTTTGGATTTAAAGACCAATTTGTTTGGCACCCCTAATTTACTAGATCATTCGTTTATGGGGCGAGGGTGAACATTTAAGCATTCAGGAATATTTACAATTTATTAATTATATCTGAACGAAAAGGAAAATCTCTTTTCACCAGTGTCGCCAGTTGCAAGTAGTGCCTCTTTTTATTGTTGCCATCATTTTGTCCAAATTTGGAGGGAAGTACGTCACGAGCGGATATGCCAATGTTGGGGTCTAAAACGTAACAACAACAGCTTTTAGCAACAGTTTTCAAAATACATTTTTAGGCATTCTTCAATAACTCCAGTTCTACTGGAGCAATCTTCTCCAAACTTGGGTGGGGACGTGTACATGTGGTCTCAAACACATATGCCAAGTTTGGGGCCAAAGTCTAAACCGCAACAGCAACAGCTTTCAGGAACATTATTTTCGAAACAGACAGTTTTTAAGCATTTGTCAATAACTCTAATCGAGTGATCTTTTCCGAACTTGTGTTGAATGTGTGTCTGTGGAGTCCTGAAGACCTATACCAATTGTATGGTCATAAACTAAAACATAGCAGCTTTCAGCAACAGTGTTGCCTAAATAGAGACTTTTGACCTTATTGCAGCACAACTAATGACAATGGCACTGATGTTAGAGACCAGCTGAAGACTAATTCAAGATCCAAGTTATTACTTGCCGCCACATAAAGTAATCTACTGAAGAGATCCTGTATGCCTGGCAATTCCTTGATTTTTTTTTCCTTCACACTTATCTTTACCTTCACAGCATCTGCCCAAGAATTCTTTACCTTATGTCTAGTAATTGGTTGCTTGAATCTTGTAGGATCTGCAAAACTGCATTTGAGGTTCTTCATAATATTTCTATCCAGTCACTACACAGTGTATAAGCTCAGTCTTTATGTTGTCTGATGTTGACTTTCCAGTTGATAGACAATAGAGGTTCCCATCTTTACATGCTTGATCAAAGGGATTCAATGTACCATTGATGCCATCGACGAGCTTCTGGAGATCACTGTTCTCACGCAAAACACGACAATGTGCAAGCTTGCGCGTTGTCATCAAACATTACTTGATAAACATGACAAGATCCACGTGATACGGCAATATTGGCGGGCAATGCCACGGATGCAAATTGCATGCATAAGACACTACGGATGCAAATTGCATGCATAAGACACTATGTTTTTTGATGTTATTATACTTTCACCCTGTCTATGACATCAAGCATCGTTGTTATTTCAGCAAATACCAAATCATCCAATTAAATCAGCATCAAGCAGCTAATCCGTCTGATCATTATTAACTGTCTCATATTCATGTGGAGCTGCAGAAATAACTACAGTGCATCTTAGACATAACTTAACACATTTCCAAAACAAAATAAAATGTAGTCGTACTGTTATTTTGACCAATTACGTTCAAAATATTCAACAGAACATTTCTTATATTGAGTTCGAAAACTGTACTAACTAATGTTTCTGTTTTTGTTGTGGGAACATGTTACATCATTTCTTAGCTAAGTGTATATGAGATATTAATATTTTAACCCTCGAATTTGTTCAAGAAAATCTCAATTTTCTCATAGAAAATGTCCATATGCAGACCAAGAGAATACTATTTTTGAAAATTAACCATTGGAATGACTGGCTCAGTTAGCGAGCCAGTCACTCAAGTGGCAAATTTTCAATAATAGTCTTCTCTTCGTCTGCAAATGGACATTTCTCAAGACCACTGCAGAAGCTGTTTCTGGCTGATCAATATCAGTGTTTAAATGATTAAGTAAATAACCGGTGGTGCATGTTCTCTCGGATATACGCTAAAATATAATTTTATTTCTGACTCACAAGCTGTGCTGTATATATGTTGGTCTGTCTGTTTTGTTTGCCAAACTTTAGCACTGCAATGACTGGATTAACCATTTAATACTCATATCAGCCAAAAACGCCTTCTGTAATGATCCTGAGACATGTCCATGTGAGAACACAGCCTAAGATTGTATTCTAAGGTATATATTTGTAATACAATACGTGTAGCTCCTTAAATTTGGTGGAAATTACCTCCCGATCAGTGTTCATTCTAGGAGGGGCCATGGGGTCATAGGCCCCTGTTATTTTGAAATGACCCACATTTTTTCCATTAGGGGTCAAATGTCCCCATATTTTTATGGATATTCAACTCTTTCAAACTTATATCAGCTATGACAAATTTCTGGCATTGTACGAAAATTTAGTTGAATATTTTGAAACTAATTTGAATGGAAGCTGTTGCTGCCAGTATGGATGATTTGAAACTGAGATCCTAAACTGTAAATGATGAAAGTGTTTATCAGATTGGTCTGACTTAGACGTGGATATATATTTCTCTAACAGCCCTCTATTTCTGCTAAGTTGTGGGTTCATTCAGAGACTCTGTCCCTCGTATTATTCTAATGTCCCAACCTTTTGGCTGGGTAGGGTCCTTGGGCCCCACTATTCAAGATCTTAGAATGAATACTGCCAGATGGCACACATGTGATACATGTAGCATCTAATCCCTTAAGTTTCACCATCAACACCACTCGAAACCCCATACACCCCCCCCACCCCCTCTCTTTCAAAGCTTCTCTACACCATGATGCGCATTATTACTCATCCAAAGACAAACTACCATGAAAGAAGCCAGACCAAAACTAGCCTACCTTTATCCAAGAAACAATTTCAGGAAAAGAATCAAAAGCATTACACAACCCACTTATATTTAATTCCAGCAATGAATACGTAACACACATTTATCTGCAGATTGGCGTATAATCTCAAACAGTAGACAGACCTCACCTTTGAGCTTTCCTAAATACCAGTATTAATTATATCCCTTATCAAATAGTCAAGATATGCCAATTGCCAGGTATCCATATTGTCTGTCACGTGAAACACACTAATCAGTCTTATGTCTTTATTCATCTTCTAGTAGTGTGAGAAAGTGATAGCATTGTTAACCCTTTAACACTCATATCAGCCAAAAACAGCTTCAGCAGTAGTCTTGAGAAATGTGCATTTGCAGACCAAGAGACTATTTTTTTTAATTTACCACTGGAATGACTGGCTTGATAATTGAGCCAGTCATTCAAGTGGTAAATTAAAAAAATATTCTTCTCTTGAGCTGCAATTATGGACATTTTCTATGAGAAAATTTAATTTTTTAAAAACAAATTCGAGGGTTAAAGTGTTAATAACAAATAGTCAAACAGCTTGAAATTAAAGAGACATTCACTGATAAATATAAATAAATGTATTTTATTTACTGTTTAGTGAGTGCATCTTGGAACAGAAGGAATCAGGTTGTTCTACAGAAGGCTATCACTAACATTTTATCTCTTATCTGTCTGACTGCTGAGCGTTTGCGGATGACAAATTCCAAGGGCTCTATCTCTCGACCTGCTAAATATATTGAAAACAATTTGACTGAAAGATGTTTTCAAAACATTTAGCAAGTCAGGAGTGGTTTCTCATTGAAGCAGTAAGAGAGTAAACCAGCCTCTATCATGAAGTCTTGGGAATGTAGGAATCCAGTTTTAGCTATGCTTTAACTACGCTCCACCAATGCATTGCCGTGTTGGGATTAATCGATCCCTGAACTCCCTGGCTATCAATTTCCAGAAAACTATACAGGTAAGCTTATGAATATTTTGAAACGTGTTCCTGCCTATGGCAACATCGGCCAACAAATTAGTTTCAAAATATTCAACATCATGTTTATTAAATAGTAGACATACCTTCTGTAGAGAAAAGCGTATCCCGTAATCAATTAAGCGTTTGTGACAAAGTTACTCACGTCATTCATGATGTAATTGATTATGATGTCATCCTACAAGTCGTGTAGTAGAATTATGACATCCTCTATTATCTGTAAATTGACATTCACTGTACAGATTTCCAATTTCTTGATAAATCTTGATTATTTAACACTTTAACACTCAAATTTGTTGAAGAAATTTTCAATTTTCTGAAAATTGTCCATTCGCAGACCAAGAGACTATTTTTTTTAAATTTCCACTAGAGTCATTCCAGTGGTAAATTATCAACAAAAGTCTTCTCTTAATCTGCAAATGGACATTTCTCAAGACCACTTCGGAAGCCATTTTTGGCTGGTATGAGTCTTAACCCTTTAACACTCAAACTGGCCAAAAATGGCTTCCGCAGTGGTCTTGAGAAATGTCCATTCGCAGGCTAAGAAAAGACTATTTTTTTAAATTTATCACTGGAATGACTGGCTCGATAAACGAGCCAGTCATTCCAGTGGTAAATTTTCAACAAAATTCTTTTCTTGGTCTGCAAACAGGCATTTTCTGAGAAAATTAAAATTTTTTAGAATAAAGTTAAGTGTTAAAGGGTTATGGTACAGTGATGGTGATGATTCTGTCCTAGTGGCGTTTGCAGAAATTGGGTTAGTGGGGGGGTGGGAGGGGAGGGGGGGTGGGTGGGTGGAGGGTAGTGGAGATGCTAGTGGTTTTGTCCCTGGCTTTGGGTTGCGGTAGTTAACCTTTTAACCCTTGAATTTACTCAAGAAAATGTCTATTTGCAGACCAAAAGATTATTTTTGAAAATTTACCACTGGAATGACTGGCTCGGTTATCAAGCCAGTCATTCCAGTGGTAAATTTTCTTCTCTTCTCTTGGTCTGCGAGTGGACATTTCTCAGGATCACTACATTAGCTGCTTTTGGCTGATATGAGTGTTAAAGGGTTAAGTGCTGGGACATACCCTCGCATCATAACCGGATAGGCATCACTGCTTCAGCAACTTAAAATACTAACATAATCAGATAAGCCATGTTGCTATTTATGAGATTACTAATAATAAATTAACATCAATAGTGATCAAGAAAGGGCTTATCACGCAAAGATATCACGGATATGACACCTACTTATTAAATAGGTGCACCTTAAGCTTAACAGATCACTGGAGCAAACAACATAACTATCTATCCTTAGTGCTACTAATGCGTGCTAATCATATGATTCTATATGACTTATCACATACATGAAAATAGCCGACACAACAAATACCAGGGAAGCGTTTTTTGGGTGTATTTTAGGAGGTCTAATACGTCAATGTTGGCCTCTTTCAGGTGAAAAAAGTGGATACCTGCATGTACAACATCAGAGAGGTTGATAAAGCTATTAAAAAATAAAGCAACATCATCGAGCTGAATAGATGTGTGATGAGGATGAAATATTTCCTAACCATTTCCATCCTATGTACCTATGAGAATATTAATACTTATCACACTGATGTCAAAATTTAAAATTTTCAAATCAAATTAAAACATGGACTGGTGTTAATTTTTCAACAAATTTGGTGGAAGATGTTGCTGTCATAGACAGCAACATCGTTCACCAAATTTGTTGAAAAATTAACACCAGTTTCTTTGCAATCGACGCAGTAAAAGATAGAATATTGACATCAGTGTAGTAACGAAGTAACAGTTAACTACGTGTAGCTGTTTAACCATTTCCACACTTGACATCCTAGTGTTTCAATTTCAAGATTTTCAAGATTCTGGAAATATGTTGAACATTTTAAAACTAATACATGAAAGTTGTTGAATATTTTGAAACTAATTTTACAAGAACCTGTTTCTGCCATTATAAGGCAGCAACAGCTTCCAAGTCAAATTAGTTTCAAAATAATCAACATAATATTCCTTATGTGATAGAGAATGTAACTGTGAGGGTCAAAGGGTTAACCCTTAACACTCTGGTGTCAAAACTTTAAAATTTCAAATTAAATTAAAAGATGAAATGGTGTTCAATTTTCAACAAATTTGGTTGGAGATGGTGCTGTCATAGACAGCAACATCTTCCACCAAAATTGTTGAAAAATGTACACCATTTCCTTTGATATTGACACAATAAAAAACAGAAAATTGACATCAGAGTGGTAAGGGTTAATAAATAATTGCCAGTTGGTTATTTCTAAAGACAACAATCTGACTGAAAGTTTCTACCAGCTTTCAGTCAAGTTGTTGTCTAAATATTCACCATATTTAATACTTAGAAAGAGTATCTCAGAGTTTGGGATGACAAGTGTGAGGCAGAGCATGTGGGAGAACTGGAGTGATGAATTATAAGTGCTCAGTGGCATTTCAAATGAGAACTGACATATCTTCTTCACTTCCAGAGGTGGGTTCCGGGTTTTTTTTAACCTAACTGTTGTTTTACACATGTCAGTAATTATTGAAGAAAATTGGTGTATAATAACCGACTGCACGCTAGCAATATAGGCCAAAAGGATGTGAACTTTAATTTGCTGTGCACCTTTGTATTCTAACTAATCTTTATGTCATCATATCTGAACTCAGTCAAATTTTGGATTCTATAAAAAGGCTTTCAAATCTGAGAAATGTGCCTAACCTAAATATATTGGTTAGGGTATTTTCTCTGTGTAATCTTTGTTTGGCTACCTACCATTGAAGGACATGCTGAAGGAAGGCAGCAATGTTAGAGGGGGGGGGGGGGGGGGGGGAATAGGGGCTCAATTTTGGCACAGTCTGAGAGGGGGTGTGCCTCACACTTTTTCCATCCTCCCTTGGAAAGAAATTGAACAATCAAATACTCTGGGGAGTCATTCCCTGGATTTTGAATGATAAAGGTGTGTAATTACTGTTTCTTAACCCTTTCAACGACAAAACTTATTCCGTTGAATATTTTGAAATTAATTTGACTGGAATCAAATTAATTACAAAATATTGAAGTTTTCCTGCATGTTTACTTTGAACATGAGATATGGGGAATTCATCGGTGAAAGGATTCACTATATATCTAGGTTAACCCCCCCCCCCCCCACCCCCACCACACACACACACACACGCACCAAATTAAAACCATAAGCCGATAGGACCAATTGAATCTCAGAGATCTGGGGCTATCAGTTGCTTTCCAAACCATATCAAGTAATGTCACATGTGGAAATGCCCATGGCTGTAACTGTAAGCTCCCAGTCAAATTAGTTTTAAAATATTCAACAGAATGTTTATTAACCCCTTAACACTCATATCAGCCAAAAACGGCCTCTGCAGTTGTCTTGAAAAATGTCAAAAAATCTATTCTCTTGGCCTGTAAATGGACATTCAATACGTAGCTATTTAAATTTTCTTGATAAAATTTAACCCTTTAACCCTTATATCAGCCAAAAACGGCTTCCGCAGTGGGCTTGAGAAATGTCCAAGAGAATACAATTTTTGAAAATTTACCACTGGAATGACTGGCTCAATAAACGAGCCAGTCATTCCAGTGATAAATTTTCAAAAATTGATTTCTTTTGTTCTGCAAATGGACACTTTCTGTGAAAATCAAATTTTTTTTTAACAAATTCGATTGGTAGAGTTAATTGACAAACATAACACTGATAAGTTGGAATCTATGAAAACTTATAAGGTCAATTCTGAATGACTAAAGCATAAGATTATTTCAGACCTATACAGTATACTTACTGTTAATAGCCTGTAGCCAGGGATCACAATTTGACAGTTAAGTACTAAAAGTTGTGTGATCAAGACCCGGGTTCCACTCATCTTTTATACATACACACATGTGAGTGCAATGTGTGGCAAATGAACACCTATTTATCTGACATCCGAGAGAGAATAGAACACATTAATTTGCAGATGTAGGTATAATTGGACTAAACGACTTTCAATTTGAGTGTTTATAGAGAAAAAAATAAATATTTATCCATCAGAAATAGAATCAGGGTTACTTTAATTCAACTGTGTGATGATAGCTTAACCCTTTAACGCTCATATCAGCCAAAAACAGCTTCTACAGTGCTCTTGAGAATTGCCAATTTTCAGACCAAGAGAAGACTATTTTTGAAAATTTACCACAGGAATGACTTGCGTGATAACCGAGCCAATCATTCCAGTGTTAAACTTTTGAAAATTGTCTTCTCTTGGTCTGCAAATTGACATTTTCTTTAAAAAAATTGAAATTTTCTTGAACAAATTCAAGGCTTAAAGGGTTAACTTAAACCTTTCAACACTCAACGCGACTAAAAATATTTTAATTTCCTCATAGAAAATGTCAATTTGCAGACCTGGATAGGGCTGGGAAGTTTGGCCTAAAAGAAAACCGGCGACGGTATCACTAATTAAACCGGTATTAATGAAATACCGGTTTAAGGGGTTAGATCGAAAATAATCTGAAATATTAAAATATGCCGTTTTCATTAGCTACAGTACATGTATTTTGCGTTTTGACAACTGACGTAAATTGCCACGAAATTAGAACAGTAACAACGTATGACTGCTCACTATCAACGCTATCTATCCCAAAATAGTAGTTAAAATAAATAAAATAAATAAAGTCTGGTTCATGTGATGTCGTGAAAATAACACTCTAACTACTAAAATGTTGATTTTCAACACTGTTATTAGGTAACTATTTTCGAAAGCGTAGTAAAATCTAACGTGTGTAAGTAGGAACCCGGATATGAGAGCGAGGTTAGGCTCCTAGTAGAGTAGCGTTCATACGGTTAGAGTTTGTATAACCACCTACAGTATGATCTAGTCTAGTAAGTCATGTGTTTGTATTCGAGTACTCGGTATTTAGTAATACTCCTCAATAAACTGTCATTCATGTGGGTGAATGTCATTCAGCGCGTAACTAAAGGGTAGTCATTTCCCGGAAATCGCACCTCAAGAATTCTCACAAAATGTTGTATTTGACTATTTTTTTAGGTTCATATGTTATATAAGAGATTATGATAATTTGACAACATAAACGCAATGATTCGTGAATCTAACTTAAATCTACTTAGATCAACACTCCGTAGTCTTGAAGATATACGAAGATGAAAAAGACCGGTCCGGTCCGTGAAACAAACCGATGCGATTCTAACGCATATAGAGCAGAAGTCACGTGATAAAATATACTACGCATTTCATTCATAAAATCGAGTAGTGAATATCCTGGCGGAAGAATTTGTTAACAAGCACTCGCATTCCGCCTGCTCGTATTTGAGAGGCTAAGAGGTTTATTTTACTTGTAACTACTCCGTCAAGGTAAAAAGCGACTTAATTGTTTTCATTTCTCAGGCATTCATGTAATTTGTCTCATATGTCTTATTCCGTAATGGATAATTTTATGTTTGTCAAAATCTAAGGGACATAATGACATGTTTGGATTGGGAGTTCATTGTATAGCATCGTTGTTTTCGTAGCGTGTTTCTTGATTTCTTTTGTATCATGTCACATTTGGAATCCTAATTAAACATAGTACAAACTCGAATTGAAAAAAGCATTATTTGTTACAAAGAAATTTAGATTTTCAAATTATTCAATCTTACATTGAACTCGCAGAGCTAACGTCATTTAAAATTCATTGCTGGCAAATCAAATCATATTTGCCGAGTGTCGTCCTCGGCCAATTTGTTGGGATTTCACCAACACCCTTGCTTTCCCACGGCTAATAGTTATAGATGACTGTATTTTATGTCCCTATTAGCAAATGGTTACACTAGATGATAATATTAAACTGCAAGTCAAGAACAAACTAGTTTAGGACAGTCACCCGATTTTGCGCAATGGCAATCTTATGGACGGTTTTTCGTTTTTTAAAATTTTCGTAATGGTTTCTAAACCGTCGCCATAAAAAACCGTGAGACTGTGTGAAACCGGTATACCACCCAGGCCTAGACCGGGAACAATATTTTTTAACATTTATCACTGGAAGCCAATTACCAAGCCATTCTAGCTGTATAAGTTCAAAAACAGTTTCCCCATGGTCTGCAGATTAACATTTCTCAAGACCACTTCAGAAGCTGCTTTGGCTGGTTTGAGTGCATGTTGAATGGTTAAGAGACACTTGTACTGCACACCTCTATGAGGTTACATGCACATATAGTCTCAAAGGTCAAGCTAAATGGACATGTCTTCCCATCAACCTACAATTATGAACATTTCCCAAGAATGGACATTGCTGCATAAGCCAGTTTTGGCCAGTTTGACCATTAACTGTCTGTTACTGCCACAATACAATTATTTCAATGGGCCATAACTCTGAACCTGTTGAATATTTTGAAGGCAATTTGACTGAAAGTTGTTGGCGGCTTAGCCACCAACAACTTTCAGTCCAATTCAAAATTCAAATCAATTTGACTGAAAGTTGTTGGTGGCTTAGCCACCAACAACTTTCAGTCAAATTGTTTTCAAAATATTCAGCATATCCAGAGTTAAACCCCATGGAAAATTCAGTCTACCTAAATTCAGTAGACAGACAGGTAAAGGGTTAACATGTGGGTGAAAACATGTGGTCTTGTCTTAACCCTTCATACTGGTCAAGCAGCCAAGACCTGCCTCTGTAACGGTTTTGAAGTAAGTCCATTTGCAAAAAATTAATTTTGTTCAAACTCACCTGTGTTCTACCTTTTCATCAGACTTTACACGAAAGACACAAAGCGTTTTGTGGCGGAAAACAAATTCTTCGAAATACAACAATTCTTGTCGAAATGTTTCCCCAAATAATCCACACAACCCCTTTTAATCCTCAAAGTAAACATTTAAACAGCAGGCAAATACTTTTTATAAACTTTACACACAATGATCTTACTAGTGCTACAAATATCTGTCTGCAAACTAAACATACATTTCAACATAACAGACATTTTGGCAAAATTCACTGGAATTTATCCAATTCTGTGACTTTTAGAAATGGGATAAATATGGAATTCGTCTGTCTATTAACTGGCTTGATAAACAAATACAAACAGCAAAGTAATTAACCCTTTAATGCTCTAGTTTGTTCAAGAAAATTTCAACTTTCTCATATAAAATGTCTATTTGCAAACCAAGAAGACTATTTTTGAAAACTTACCACTGGAATGACTGGCTCAGATGTCGAGCCTGTTATTCCAGTAGTAAATTTTGAAAAATAGTCTTCTCTTGGTCTGCAATGAACATTTCTCATTACCATTGCAGCAGTAATTTTTTGGCTGAAATGAGTGTTAAAGAGTTAAGCCTTTAACCCTTGAAATTCTGGTGTTTCATTTCAAAGAGAATTAGATATTCAACAAACTATTCCTTCCATCATCAAGAATTTGTAATTCTTTGTCTATGCATGTTAAAGGGTTAAACAACCGGCTGGCTATAAAGGATATCCTAAGGACAATTAAAACCTTCCCCTAAAGTCATGTGGTCTCTTAAACCTTTGAGGGTCTGCAATTAGCCAGCCAAAACCAGTATCAGCTGGGAGTGGGGGTGGGAGGGGGGGGGGGGGGTGGTGTCTTCTGGAATGTCAATTTACAGGTCAACAAGACCATTTTAAAATTTACCACTTGAGTGACAAGCCTGGAAATAAGGCGCCTGTCAAGGACAATGTCAGGCAAATGCTCAAATGTCAGGCACAGTCTTGCAAGTTGCGGACATTTTGTCAGGTACAGTTTTAAACAGTCACAGTAGTTGCAGTGTGTAACAAAAAAGGCTGCATACAAGTGTTGATAAAGCCATAAAATATTCATCTACCTAAGGTGTATCACAATCATTATGACACATGTTTAGTAGCTTTTTGACATGTTTCTAATAAGTTTAAGTAAAGAACACTGAACTAGAATAGTGTTGACAGGCAGTAAATTCTGAATGTCCGGTACTAAGTAGCTGATGCCTGACAAAGTATTTGACACTGCTGAAAGTTATTTCCAGGCCTGGAGTGACTCGGTCTCGATAACCGAACCAGTAATTCCAATTGACAAATTCAATCGTATGACGTTGACTAATTACAATTCAAATGCACAAACTAAAAATAGTTGTGGCTTTGCGTACTCTCAATCCTGTATCGAATGAGATCTTGCTTATTATAAAACACTGATTGCGAAATGCTGTAAAGTAATCGCAACTTCCTTGATTCCTATAATCACGCAATGTTATCAAAAGGGTATCCGCTATGCAGATCAGATCTAACGTACAGTACCGGGTTGAAACATTGAAGTTCGTATTTCAATCATTTTCAAGACTAAGGATTTCAACTTTTATGATGAGTTTTGATGTAATTTAATGACAAATTATGTATTGACATCAAGTATACTTGGAAGAATTTTATCAGACCAAGATGCCGAGTCTGCAGGTAGGCTTGGATTAGGGAGCTTTCCCGTGTAAGAAAATCGAGGGGCTGACATTGCTGACTTTTGGGGTAGACTTTTCTTAAGACAAAGGCTTGTAATAAAAATTATCACTTTGCATGAGCTTTAGGGAGTGCAGTGATAACTTTCAATAAGGGTGATAGATAGTACATGTAGTTTGGTGGGTGTACAGGTTGTTACCACACGCACAAATATATTTGTTTGCGCGTGTGGTAACAGCCCCGACGAAACACGGGTGTAACAAGTTTATTACACGTCAGACATCAGTGAGAGAGAATTTTATCTTACATGAAATATTGCCAATTTTCAACACTTTATGACGTCATTATCAAGATGCATCAACACTTATGACGTCATGACCTTTGTCAGTGTCTATTATTACATCATAATTAATCTGGACATTAAGACGAAAACATGATGCACGTGTGAGGAATATCGTGTAGTATTGCCCACACAAGGAACCGAAAATATGCAAAACCGGAAGTCAGACCGAACACGGAAAGAACGGAGGCAGATCCAGAAAACGGAAGTAATCCCTATCCTGAACGACCCGGAAGTACACCTCTAGAACCAGAAACAGAAGTGTACCGACCAGAATCCAAACCGGAAACGGAAGCGCTTCTACCGGAAGTCGAAAAATAGGAGTCCTCAGACTCCGGATATCCGGGATGGCCGGAAGCGCTATTGAAACCCGAAACAGAACTAGGCACCGGATCTTGAAGACCCGGATGTCCTACAAAAACGGAAGTCAGACCGGAAACGGATGGAACGGAAGTGGTAACTGGATCTTGACGACCTGGATTATTTATTAAACCGGAAGTCCTACCGGAAACGGATGCCATAGAAGAAAGAACCGGATCCTGAAGACCCGGATGTCTAGCTAGACCGGAAGTTAAAACGGAAAGTGACGGAGCGGTGGAAAAAGGAAGTAAACCCGAGTCCAGAGGACCCGAGTCCACCACAACGGAACTGGAACTAGCAAGACTATTCTTAGCAATAGGCGATCTAGAAAGAACGTTGACGACTGGAATGATCGAAAAATTGGCATTTTCATAAGGTCCAGCCTTATGGACGCCAGCTTCCGCCTCCGCCACCACTGCTTGAGGGTTATGCCCGTCACCCTCAAGTCTTAGGTGGGTTTGACCCGGTGCACTGCTTGAGCCCACCTTCGAGAGCTTAGTCGCTCTAGACTTCTGCTTCGGAGACTTTTTAACCTGCAAAGAGGTTAGAGGGACCAGTTTCCCATTTGCGGGAACGCCCACTAGCGTTCGAGCTATCATCCGAATTAGAAGAAACATCCTGTTTCTTAGCCTCTTTAATTGCAGAAGAAATTCTCTCGTCAAGGGATTTCGTCAAAACAGATGCAAACGATTCGAATCTTGTGAAGAGCTAGCACGGCGTCGGAATTCGCCGAAGAGGCTCCTCCCTCCGTTGCTACCAGTACCGAAACAGTAGATTGTGCAAAAGACACAGCTTTCACCTTACTAGCAACGGAGGTAGAGGAAGGACGACCAGAGGGCAGCGGTTATTTAAACGGTAAATCTTTAAAAAAAATGCCTTAGACACCGAGACCGGCCACCCTTTACAGATCCCACACATCGTTGTGAAGGTACAAGTGGTACAAATTGCACAGACATGCCCGGCAAATTCAACTGAGTGATGGCGATCACACTTTGACGACGTACATTTTGTCTTGTCAGACGATTTAGCGGACTCCTAAAAACGAAAAAACGTAACACTGAAGCATATCGCTTAAAATCATAAAAGGAAGACTAGAAAGATAAAAATCATTTCTTAAAAAGTCGGGAAAGTTCAAATCAGAAAGCAAAGATCCCTGCCGACAAGAAAGCAAACTTGTAAAGGGATAAATGATAATCCTTATAATGCACTATTAGTAAATTGATAAGGGCTCTGAATAACTGCTGGTGTTTATTATATGAGGATGATGATATAGGCATAGTAATTATGATACCACGAAGCGAAAACGATCTTTCACGAAAACCGGTAACAATATGAACATAGTTATAAAATACCATATAACCATGAAAATACTTCCTATACATAACTTAGGGAGGATTGACTTCATATTAGGCATATTCTTGTTAATATAGAAGGCAAATAGATGTAGCTGACACAGCGCAAAACACAAAAAACTTAAGACTAATATTTTAGAGCAGTTGTTCTGCAAGCAGAATAATTGAAAAGTGAATCTGTTTCCTATTTGGGCTCCAGTGCGCATGCGCAAGCGCGCTTAGTGACAAGCGTCACTATGGGGTGAGTATAGACTGGTGCCAGTCTATATCTGTCAGTAGGCTGGAGATGGACGTAACCAGTAGCCTGGTTGAGGGTCCATATTAATAGGAATAGGCATGGGGAGGTGTGTATGCGGGCATATAAATCTTATTCTGATAGCTAAATGCAGATAATTGATTTAGCAAGTAATGATTGAACGGTAATGGATGTTTTTGTAGTGTAATAACAACCCAGGTGTTCATTTTTCAACAAATTTGGTGGGAGATGGTGCTGTCGTAGACAGCAACATCTTCCACCAAAATTGTTGAAAAATGTACACCAGTTTCTTTGATATTGACACAATAAAAGATAGAATATTGACACCAGAGTGGTAAGGGTTAAATGGAATCGACTGAGATCCTATCTATCATATAAACTGAAATATTGACACTTTCCAATAACATCGATTCCTGAAACCCAGGTTCAGATCTTCCATTCGCGTAAGATCGTCCTGGGCGGCTAATCATGTGATGCCAACCACATGTAGTACACTTAAAATCTTATGCCGAAATATATAGTACTTCTAACCTGAACTATGACGCAAATTTGCACTAACCAAAATAAAATATTTATTTACATAACTTAGTAACAATATACATGTACGTTGACAAAAATATCTTATATACTATGGGATGTCACAAGCACAATTGTTACATCATGACGTGCGCCACTCGCGCTCAACTTCAGCGTAGCGATATCCAATGCCTCTTATTTTGAATGGTCAACATAAAATTTTCCCTTGCTAACAACCCATGAAAATACTTCACTGCATTATTAACCAGGTTTATATTGTTGATATGGAATGGGCGGAAGTTCTTTGTTATATGGTAAATATCAATATATCGTGATCATTAGGAACAGACCTACCCGTCTGAAATCATTAGCCAGTAAACTAGCGCCTATTTTGAGATTTTATTAGAAGAATAATAACCTTTCAATACTTAAATTTGTACAAATTTTTTTTAATTTTTTCAAAGAAAATGTCCATTTGCAGACCAAGAGGAGACTTCTTTAAAGTTTACCATTGGAATGACTTGCTCGGTTATCGAGCCAGTCATTCCAGTGGTAAATTAAAAAAATAGTCTTTTCTTAGTCTGCAAATAGAGAGCCAGTCATTCCAGTGGTAAATTAAAAAAAAAGTCTTCTTAGTCTGCAAATAGACACTTCTTAAGACCACTGCAGAAGCCGTTTTTGACTGATATGAATGTTAAAGGGTTAACTCTTATATATAATCAGTAAATTCACATTGTTGAGGATTTTATTAGTCAAATGTTAAAGGGATACTAATCACATCTCAAATGTTGCATTGAACTGATAGATAATATAGTACATAGATCCTGTATAATTCATTTCCTGCCTAGGGCGCAACAGGTTCCAGTCAAGTTAATTTCAAAATATTTAACCGCTTACATCTGTGATAACACGAGGTTACTTTTCCTTTAACTCTCTTAGTTAAGCCAGTAAATTAGCCTATTTTGGAATTTAATTCTCAAAAACGAATTTGCGAGTGGGTAGGTCAGTCCTTGTCCCATGGCAGAGTTAATTTGGTGAATATGGACAGATTTAACAGTTTAATGGCTTTGGGTGTGGCCAAAAACAGCTTCTGGCATCCTTTTGATAAATTACCAAATATGACCATTAAAACAATTACGCATGAATATATAGTTGATGGCAAAGTAAAAAGTAAACATGCAGTCATTTTAAAATCAACCATTTCAACAACAGATCCCTGAAAAAGTAAATTCTCTACAACATAATTAGCATATTATGTCTAATATTTTGAGATTAATATGACTGGAAGTCATTGCAATGACTTCCAGTCATATTAATTTCAAAATATTAAACAGTTTTCTAATGTTTGTTTGCCATGAAATTAAGATACAGAAAATTTATCTGTGAAATAGGTTACCATCTCTATGCACAAGGAACACGCAGAACGGAATTTAATTATTAATAAAATAAGTAAAATACTAATAAAAACGTATTGTACATTGGAGTGGCATGTCTGGCAATGCGTGCACTCACATTTGTGTGTGTTCACAGCAGATATAATTTAGCTAATTCAAGAATGTCCATTAAGAAGACGTTAAATTTACATACATGTATATCTCTGGTAGCTATATGGTATGTTTACAACAAATATGGATTCGATATGAACTGAATATTCAGTACTCCATGGTGCCAAACAGGTATCTGGCACACAGGGGGTGTCATAACACCAAAATGTTAAGTATTTTGCATCAGACCTAAAAAAATGTAATCTATGATGACAACTAAAGACAAACCAGAAATGTGGTTGTACTACAACCATGAAGCTTACCTTTATGATTTTGCAATGAACTATTAAGTTTGACAAGGCTTCTCAAGACACTTATCAGTGACCATGACCTTTTGACTCCAAAATAAGTGTGCCATCCCCCTCTTATTAGCAAGAGTATCCAAGTTTGTGTGCAGTATGACTAACAAAACATGAGAACCTCTAGTAGCTCTCAAGGTAAATTAAATGCAAAATGTGTTGATGAGAAAACCACTAAGTTTTGTTATTATCACAGCGACATTGACTTTTCAATGCCAAGGTGATTGTGGCATGCAATCTCATTATAATGACAGCTGTGTCCGAATTTGTGCCCTGTTGCTTATCCAACCGAGATACAGACTGGTAAGTTGAGCTAAAAGCAAAATGCTACTGTTGAAAAAAACCACATTCACTCATCATCATCATCATCAGCACTTGGTTAAAATGAAGTTAAATTCATTTGATAGCAATAACAAGAGGTCCCCGGGCCTTAACGTTCATTTAGACCATTAGCATTTGATCTAAAGCATTTGAACAGCCATAACACTTTAAATTCAGCAGTAACAAGGCATAAGATCCAAAATCAGAATTCAGTAGAAATGGTATTTAGTAGGAAATTAATGATGGGCGCTGACCACACAATCATGTTTTATCAAGGAACAAATTCCCTTGCAAACTTTAATCACCCTTAGGTATCGGTAAAATTAAATGTAACGAGTGGGGGGGGGGGGGGGGAAGACTTCAGCAAGGAGGGAGGAAATTTACTTTAAAAAGGTCATATCTGTTTTTCAGATTTTTAACCAGATGTCCATTAAATATGGTTGTAATTGTCAAATTTGACACAAAAAAATGACCAATCCAAATTCTGTATATAAGTTCTGAAGCATACCACACTAGGGTCCTTCCAGCTAAGCTTGCTTGAAATTGGCTCAGTGGTTAATGAGGAGTATGGTTTTAACTGGTTTCCAGAAATCTTCAGAAAATCCAAGATATCCACCGGAAGAATTGACAAAAATTCTGTATACATGTTCTGAAACCTATCACCATAGTATCCTTCCAGCCAAGTCTGGTTGAAATTGCCCTAGCAGTTAATGAGGACTATAGTGTATTAAACGTTTTCTTCCGAAAATCCAAGATGGCCACCGAAAAAATAGACCACTCAAAATGCTGTATACAAGTTCTGAAGCATACCACATGCCAACCAAGTTAGCTTGAAATCGGTTAATGGGTTAATGAGTAGGCTTTTAACCGATTTCCAGAAATTTCGGTAAAATCCAAGATGGCCGTTGGAAATATTGACCAATCAACATTCTCGCTAGAAGCGTTGAAGCCTACCATTATAGAATTAGTCCACCCAAGTTTTGTTTTAAGTTGGGTCATTTATATTGCAGGAGTGGTGTCGGAAAAATGTTCGGAAAATCCAATAGCAAATTTGATTGAATTTCACAAAACGCTTTCAGAAGAGATAACTGGACGGAGACACGGATTGAGGCAATTACAATATCCCTTCAGTTTTTCTCAAAACTTGTGAGGATATTTTATACAAATACATTGTATTATGATTACGGCATTTGAGTGTATTATAATTGCATGTGTATATTGCAATGTACCTTCAATCACTCAGTGATCTCACTTACCTGCGAATGCTATCCTATTCTGAATGTCAAACGCCTCAGTAAACTTCATTTTTAATTGCTGCGCCTCTTCCAGTTTATCCATGGTTAAGTTTTTTATTCAGATTTAATTTCGATTTTATTTCCTCCAGATTCCTCCATTATTAAGTATCTGCTTTTGTTCACATGCCATATAGTTAATACACGCGCCTATGTTGACACCAGAATCCAGTTACCGGTAATGTCATTTTAAAACTGTCAGGTTATTGTACAATTTTGCTGAATTTTCACATTTTTGTAACTATGAAAATATAATGGCTGGAAAATTCAGTTGAGTTAACCCTATAGCGGTCAAGCCACCCAAAACTGACCTCTGTAGCGGTTGTGAGGACTATATATCCATTTTCAAGCGGAGAAATCTTTTTTTTATTTTACCATACCATCAGAATGACTGGCTCGATAACAGTCATTCCATTTTTTCAAAAATAGTCTTCTTCTCTTGACTTGAAAATGAAGATATTCTATGACAAAATTGTAATTTTCAAGATCAATCTTGACCATTAACACTTTCACTGACAAATCCCTGAAAAGGTATATTCTTTACAATATAAAACTTATTCTGTTGAATATTTTGAAATTAATTTGACTGGAAGCCATTACTGCTAAAGGCAGAAACTGTTTCCAGTCAAATTAATTTCAAAATATTCAACAGTTTTGCTGTACAGTTGCCTTGAACATGACATACAGGGAATTCATTGACGAAAGGATTAACCCTTTAACACTCATATCAACCAAAAATGGCTTCTGCAGTTGTCTTGAAAAATGTCTATTTGCAGATGAAGAGATGACTATTTTTGAAAATTTATCACTGGAATGACTGGCTCGATAACCGAGCCAGCCATTCCAGTGCTAAATTTTCAAAAATAATCTCTTGGTAAGCAAATAGGAATTTTTTGCGAGAAAATTTTAATGTTCTTGAACGAATTTGAGGGTTCAAGGGTTAATACATGTACTACAATTATTAATTCTTTACGGTAACACTTAAAACCAAAATTTATATTTTCGCTCAGAAAAAATAATTACATTTATTACCAAAGTTAACAGCGCACATTTTGTGAACAAGAATTATAATAGCAGAACAATTAATTATTCCATAACAAATAATGGCATAAAGGTAAACTTGTGCCCTTTCAATTAAAAAATGTTCTATATAATCTCTCTCCCGATAGTCTATACAAAATTTGCTTTACAAACTATAGATACAATACTGATTCAAACAACTGCATATATATGTATTAAGGAGATATATAATATGCAAGTCAAACTGTGAATTGTGTCTTTAACCCGTGAACACCCATATCCGTTAAAAGCAGATTCTCCAGAGGGCTTGAAAAATGTTCATCTGTAGACGAATAGAAGACTATTTTAGAAAATTTACCACACAAATAACTGGCTCCATGGCTCGAGCCAGTCATTCCAGAGGTAAATTTTCAAAAATACTCTTCCCTTGGTCTGCAAAAGGACATTTTCTATGAGAAAATTGTAATTTTCTTGAACAAGTTTAAGGATTAAAAGGTTAATAGGACAAGTATTGCAACAAAACAGTGTGTCACAACCAAACACGTCCCAATTAAACATTTAAAAAATTTAACCCCTTTTGTGTCAACAGCGCCTCAAAGCCCTCAAAATACTACTTGATATATCAATTAAACATTTTGATCATCAATATTTTTCAAGATATTTTAAATTTAGAAGACTAGTTTTTTGTAAATTTACAACTGAATTTTTTTTCACCGGCTTGTCCATTAAAAGGGCAATAGTAAAGAAAAATTTTACTTAGCCAGTGTCTCTCGGAAGGCCGAGAGAAGAGTATTTTTGAAAATTTACGACTAGGCCTTTCAAATAGTCATGTCTGAAGACCATTGTTTTTTTGGTCAGTTTGACCATTAAAGGGTTAAGTTGCCACAAGGGTGGTTAATGCTAGATAACAGCAAGCTTATACTTATTACCCGTACTCAGTTCCCTACTGTGGCCAAACTGATTAACACATTGCTGTTGAAAGCTGTTCATATCCGAGCCTGCAACAGCAACTAATCAACATCATATTTAAAATAAACTTATATATACCTGTCAAATAAATCTACACACAATTTTTAACATTTAAATATATAGTAACATAACGGTTAAATTAAACAAATAATTTAAACATTTAACCACATTTCAGATTCCATCTCGGTTATAATAATAGCTCGTGTTCATTTTGAAAACAATGTTGCTTATTAAGCCGTTGCATTCTAAGGCAGCAACAAGCAACAGTTTTTAATCACCAAGATATATCTTCCAACTGTACATCAAGACTCATTTGAAATCAGTGTAATAAGTGTCGAAAGACAAAGGTATAATCACATGTAGTCTTCGAAGAACAGTCCAGGAGAACCTTTATCTTATTGGCCTAATCTCTTAATATCTATAATCTGAGATTATATCTATCGTAATCACATTTTTTTAATTACGTGGCAAATTCATACAGCCCATAATTGAATTGTGAATCTGATATTATTTTCTAAATCATTTGTCAAAATTGGTCACGGATATGAAATTGTTACAAGATTATTGAACATATTTGCAGGCCATTAGAGAAGACTATTTTTGAGAATTTACCACTGGAATGACTGGCTCAGTTATCTAGCCAGGCATTCCAGTGGTAAATTTTCAAAAATAGTCTTCTCTTGGCCTACAAATGAACATTCTTCAAGACTACCCGCTCAGCATTATTGTCTAACCGAGCCAGGCATTCCAGTGGTAAATTTTCAAAAATAGTCTTCTCTTGACCTACAAATGGACTTTCTTCAAGACCACTGCACAGGCTTGTTATTGTCTAACTAAGCCAGGCATTCCAGTGGTAAATTTTCAAAAATAGTCTTCTCTTGACCTACAAATGGACTTTCTTCAAGACCACTGCCTAGGCTTGTTATTGTCTAACTAAGCCAGGCATTCCAGTGGTAAATTTTCAAAAATAGTCTTCTCTTGACCTACAAATGGACTTTCTTCAAGACCACTGCACAGGCTTGTTATTGTCTAACTAAGCCAGGCATTCCAGTGGTAAATTTTCAAAAATAGTCTTCTCTTGACCTACAAATGGACTTTCTTCAAGACCACTGCACAGGCTTGTTATTGTCTAACTAAGCCAGGCATTCCAGTGGTAAATTTTCAAAAATAGTCTTCTCTTGACCTACAAATGGACTTTCTTCAAGACCACTGCACAGGCTTGTTATTGTCTAACTAAGCCAGGTATTCCAGTGGTAAATTTTCAAAAATAGTCTTCTCTTGACCTACAAATGGACTTTCTTCAAGACCACTGCCCAGGCTTGTTATTGTCTAACTAAGCCAGGCATTCCAGTGGTAAATTTTCAAAAATAGTCTTCTCTTGACCTACAAATGGACTTTCTTCAAGACCACTGCCCAGGCTTGTTATTGTCTAACTAAGCCAGGCATTCCAGTGGTAAATTTTCAAAAATAGTCTTCTCTTGACCTACAAATGGACTTTCTTCAAGACCACTGCACAGGCTTGTTATTGTCTAACTAAGCCAGGCATTCCAGTGGTAAATTTTCAAAAATAGTCTTCTCTTGACCTACAAATGGACTTTCTTCAAGACCACTGCCCAGGCTTGTTATTGTCTAACTAAGCCAGGCATTCCAGTGGTAAATTTTCAAAAATAGTCTTCTCTTGACCTACAAATGGACTTTCTTCAAGACCACTGCCCAGGCTTGTTATTGTCTAACTAAGCCAGGCATTCCAGTGGTAAATTTTCAAAAATAGTCTTCTCTTGACCTACAAATGGACTTTCTTCAAGACCACTGCCCAGGCTTGTTATTGTCTAACTAAGCCAGGCATTCCAGTGGTAAATTTTCAAAAATAGTCTTCTCTTGACCTACAAATGGACTTTCTTCAAGACCACTGCCCAGGCTTGTTATTGTCTAACTAAGCCAGGCATTCCAGTGGTAAATTTTCAAAAATAGTCTTCTCTTGACCTACAAATGGACTTTCTTCAAGACCACTGCACAGGCTTGTTATTGTCTAACTAAGCCAGGCATTCCAGTGGTAAATTTTCAAAAATAGTCTTCTCTTGACCTACAAATGGACTTTCTTCAAGACCACTGCCCAGGCTTGTTATTGTCTAACTAAGCCAGGCATTCCAGTGGTCTCCTCTTGGCCTGCAAATGGGCTTTCTTCAAGGCCAGTGAAGAGGCTTGTTATGTCTAACTTGCCCATTTAAGAGAGCTACATCCATATACCCTATTTTATACTCTAACATTTAATAACAAAATTCATTTTTTGGTCTATTAAAATTCACATTAAATTTATTTTTAAACAATTGACATAAATTACTTTTAAAGTTTTGCATAATTTCACAAAATAAGGGTCCCAAGGCTTTAAAATTACAGAACATTTCACGCATTATCTGAAATTATCCACAAATCTACAGTATTATACATATATTTTGAAAATCTTTAATTGAAAGTTGCTGTGCCTAAGAACTAATTGAGTTCACTATTGATCAAAAGGGATTTTTATAACGTTTTCTATAATATTCTTCTCTCAAAAATAGTCCAAGCGAAAGGACAATTATTCTATCTGGGTATTTAAATTTAAAAATGCTTGAACCATCATTTTGACTTAAACTTTTGAATTAATGTCTAAAATAATACTGACAAAATTAATAATTTAAAGAACTGTATCATCAAGCACATATTTAACTGTCTGTCTGACTACATTTTCCATAAGATTTAACTCTGGATATGCTGAAAATTTTGAAACCAATTTGACTGAAAGTGGTTTGTGGTTAAGCCAACAACAACTTTCAGTGAAATTGTTTTCAAAATATTCAACCCATCCAGAGTTGTTGCCCATTGAAATTACTGTCTGGTGGCTTGCGGCAGTCAGACAGTTAACCCTCTAACACTCATATCAGCCATAAATGGCTTCTGCAGCGGTCTTGAGAAATGCCCATTTGCCGACCAAAAGAAGACTATTTTTGAAAATTTACCACTGGAATGATTGGCTCGATAACCGAGCCAGTCATTCCAACGGTAAATTTTCAAAGAGTCTTCTTTTAGTCTACAAATGGACATTTTCTATGGGAAAATCTAAATTTTCTTGAATAAATTCGTGTGTTAAAGGGTTAAAACCAGTATATTCTAGTAGAGAATGACAATAATTAATAATTAAATATCAAAGTTATCAATACCTTATCCTCGCTATCCATCATCCACATACCAAGCATATATACTAGCAAAGAAAATACACATCCTATCACGACCACCGCCGAAACCAAAACAAAGAACCGGGCCACAATTCCATGCGGTTCATGCTTTTTAACATACCCACTAGTTATATTCTAAATGCACAGTGGACGTACGGAACTCCGACATGGTCTGGAATTCCTAGCACACATCTACTCAATCAGCATTGGTGGCAAGTGTTGATTTGTACGGACGCGTTGTATGTATTCAACCCGCATTCCGTGTATCCAGCTTTTGCACGGACTATCATCAGCATTGTCAAAATAACAGATATATGTTATGTCTATTTTAAACATTTATCCCGTTAACTCTCAAGTCTGTTCAAGAAAAATTTCTAATTTGTCATAGAAAATGTCGATTTGCATACCAAGAAGACTATTTTTGAAAATGTATCGCTGGAATGACTGGGTTCAGTTATCGAGCCAGTTATTCTAGTGATAAATTTTTAAAAAACAGTCTTCTCTTGGTCTGCATATTTTCCAAGACTACTGCAGACATTTTTTGGTCAATGGTCAGAATTAGTCGAGAAAAATGCGACTTTTTGCTTTAAGTTAATGTTCATCCACAAACCAGACTATTTTTGAAAATTTACCACTGCAATGACTGGTTTCAGCAATCGTTTAATGACTAATAAGAAATATCTTTTGTGAACCACAAGAGGGTGGTTCTTTAAAATATGTTTTTCTCAAAAACCTGGCGTAAACCCATTTTCAGACCAAGAAAAAACCAAGAAAAAACTATTTTTGAAATTTTACCACTGGAATGACTGGCTCGGTTATCCAAACGGTCATTTTTAAAGTTCACTGCAGAAGCGACCTTTGGCCAAAATGAGTGCTAAGTGGTTAAGGAACCGTCAGTTTGTGTCTCACAAACGGGGACTTATTGGTCCCTTAAACATGCAGGTATAGACCGTATATATAATTACGGTCAATACTTATTTATTTATGCACATACTTCCCTGCATGTTCTTCCCACTAAAAACAAACAATTTCTCGCCAAAACAGTTAACATAATCAAATTTCACACGACTAGAATATGTCTCAATATACAGTCTTTCTCAAACATCCTTATCCTGAACAATTATTTCAACACATTTACTCAATCTGGCATGTCAATAACTTCCAGTGCTGAATAATATATATGCATTCTATCTGACAAGCCATGGGTTCACCTTTGAAAATCCATTGCTAAAGGCTGTTACAAAACATACATTGACCACGCCGGAAGTAAATTTATTTCTGACATATTCATCTCTTGGTCAAAATGGACATTAATTCTCAATGCAATGGCAAATTAAATTTTTTGCTAGTTTGACAATTTTTTAAGCTTTGCATTTTGCTGGTGTGACGATTAGATTGTTTACTGATTAAATATTATTTTTTCATATTTCAATCATTCTTCCTTAAAATTAATATTTTACCTCACCTACTCTCAACTTGCTTGTCATTTATATTACCTCCCTTGCTTATCATTCTGATTTACCTCCCTTGCTTGACAATCTGAATCTAAATTACTTCACGTCATTCGCTTCTCACTTCCATTGCTTGTTAGTTGTCATTGCGACTCTGAACTACCTCCCAGTCCATCTCAATAACCTCCCTTGTTTGTTATTCTGTATTACTTCCCTTTGTCAATTTGTCTCCGATTAACACCCCTTGCTTGCCACTCTGAACTAACTACAGTGTTAGTTTCACTGAGTTACCATTCCTTGGTATTCGAGTTACCTCCTTTACTCGCCACTCTGATGCATCTCTGTTATTTGTCACTCACTGAGTATATAAATGGTTTAACCGTCTGACTGCCGAGTTTCTGCAGACGACATTCCAAGGGTTATACCTCTCGACCTGCTAAATACTTTGAAAACAATTTGACCAATTCAGCCAAATTGTTTTCAAAATATTTAGCAAGTCAGGAGTTTTTGCTGATTGAAATTATTGCCAGGTGGCTTGTAGCAGCGAGACAGTTAATATAGAATCAATTAGTTCTCAGTTGCATCGGTTTGTCGATTGGTCAAATTTTGTACAATACACCTTTCCAACATTGACGTCACTACGCCGGGATTCCCCATAATCAATGCTCAAAGCAAAAGTGCTGGCTGGTAACGCCGCCAACAAGCAGCTTACCTCCCTTGAGTTACTATTGCACTAAAATACACCGCAATTTAAACCGCTCCAATGATAAACTAAAATCATTATATTATTTAAATCATACATCATCAGAAAGCGCATTCAATTGTCTAAACGTTAATTAATGCATTTTTTTTTTGTAAAATTTTCACTGTGTTATTTGCGTATATAAACTACACCATTATACCTAGATTCATTAAATCAAGTGGACAATAGGGGCTATTTTAAAATCACATTAAACTGTATTAAATTTTACAAAAAAATAAAAACAAATACAGAAATGTATAGGAAATTAGCTTAGCTTTCCAATGATGTATGACTTCAATATTATGAAATTAGTTCTTCATAGAAACTACTTAAAGTGCGTTGTATCGGATTCCAATAGTAAAGTAATGCTGTTTGCCCGTCGGCTATCGCCATTACCAGCCACAAGTGGTATGCGCAATGCATTCTGGGACACTATTTTCCCAAAATAAACTAATGTGGGAAAGGTCTATTCAGAAGAAAGCTGCCTAAGTCGCAACTATCATGCGTCGCACGTGTTAAATTCTATCAAATAATTAATGAACCTTCTTCACATGTATAATCCAGAGCTAATGAAATTTACCCACAGTATGTTTAGCCTGTTAATAGTCAAGATTTATAAACAAAATTTATCGAGAGAAGACTTAAAATCTTGACAAAATAGCAATGGTATGACATGCATGGCCAGATTATCAAGCCATGCCGTCATTCCAGCGGTCAAATTTCATTTCATAGTCTTCTCCTGGCCTGAAATTATGGACTTTGACTGAGGACAAATTTAGATTTTCTTGGGCAATCTTGACCATTAAAGGGTCTAATGATTAATTCATTAAAATCCACCTAAGGCAGCAACAGCTTTTGGCAGGGCTCGATGTTAACGCTAACACATTAACCCGAGGATAGTAGAATTTCATACGGTTTAGTAAAACTACATCTGCGCTAACCCATCCGGGTTAGTAATGCTCTCAAAAAAGGAAATATGCAAAAACACTTATAATGACATCATGTTCAGTACTCACCAAGAATTGACAAAAGAACAGATTTTCTGCTAGCTGCAATACTTTATTGAATATTTAGGCAGCAAGAGCTTTCCATACAAATTAATTTCAAACTAGATGATATAAATCAAATAATCCCACCCCAACGGCAGCCATGTTCGTGGGATGACATAATCCCACTGATTTGGATAGACATATAGATGGATACACAGACAAATGGGAGCCAATAATCATAAACTAAGAAGTTTTGTCACAATACTCCAAGCAAAAATAAAGTTATTGAACGAAAACCCAAAATTTGCACGGATGGACAGACAAAAAGGAATGGATGGACGGAGGGATGAGCTGACTGGCCCACACAATAATGTAAATTTCCCTAGAAACATAGCCTATGTTCCCGTGAAGTTTCGTCACAATACTGCAAGAAAAAATAGTTATTGAACGAAAGCCCAAAATTTGCACGGACGGACGGACACAAATTCAGAGACAAAGGGATGGATGGACGTAGGTTCATGGACGTAGATGGGCTGACTGACCCACGAAATAATGTACATTTCCCTAGTACCATAGCCAATGTTCCAATAAGGTTTCGTCACAATACTCCAAGCAGGGATAAAGTTATTGAACAAAAGCCCAAAATTTGCATGGACGGACGGACACAAATTCAGAGACAAAGGGATGGACGGACAGAGGGATGAGCTGACTGACCCACAAAATAATGTACATTTCCCTAGTACCATAGCCAATGTTTCCAAGAAATTTCCTCACAATACTCCAAGCAAAGATAAAGTTATTGAACGAAAAGCCAAAATTTGCACGGACAGACGGACACAAATTCAGAGACAAAGGGATGGACGGACAGAGGGATGAGCTGACTGACCCACAAAATAATGTACATTTCCCTAAAAACATAGCCAATGTTCCCATGAAGTGTTGTCACAATATTCCAAGCAAAAGTAAAGTTATCGAAAGATGTGTGATGGACGCACGGACGGAAGCGTTTTTCGCTAAAGCAGGGGGGGGGGGGAGGATAAATAGTCAACAGCTTATCTGTATGGTTGCCTTGGAAATGAGTTTTATATGAATTCATCGGTGAATGGATTAAAGAAGTGATCAGCTTTGAGCTAATAATAATTGGGTTAGTGAAATTTGCTGCAGGATAGTAAAATCAATGAGGCAGTATTCCGTCTGGGTTAGTAGAAAAAATCCTTAAAATCTATCCCTGTTTTGGTATCTTAACTTTGAAATAGTTAACAGTTTACGTATATAGTTGCCTTAAAATCGAGAAACTGACAGAAATGTTAGTGATCAATAAAAGAGTTAAACATATATACTTTACACATTCAGATTAACCTTGTAACTCTCAAATTTGTTAAAGAAAATTTATATTTTCTAATAGGAAATGTCCATTTGTAGGCCAAGGGAAGACTATTTTGAAAATTTACCATTGGCTCCATGAGCTAGTCCTTCCAGTTGTAAATTTTCAAAAACAGTCTTCTTTTGGTCAGCAAATGAACATTTTTTCCAAGACACACCTGCAGAAGCCATTTTTGGCTGGCTTGAGTAATAAAGGAGTAATAATTAACCCTTTAACCCTTGAATTTGTTCAAGAAAATTTCAATTTTCTCATAAAAAATGTCAATTTTCAGACCACGACCATTTTTTAAAATTTACCACTTGAATGCCTGACTCGGTTATTGAACCAATCATTCCAGTGGTAAATTTTCAAAAATAGTCTTCTCTTGGTCAGCAAATGGACATTTCACAAGACCACTGCAGAAGCCGTTTTTGGCTGATATGAGATTTAGAGGGTTAATAATAAAAATACATGTACATTGCTCAATACAATGTACTCTAGTAAGTGCCTACTTTCTCTTCATTAAATCATTATAAAGTGTTTTCTGTCTCCTCATATACAATCAAACTGTATACAGACGTCAAACAGTTGTCCATAACCTATAAAAGATCTTCAAAAATCATTTTCATTCACGTATATCCATGAACGATACATGGCAAAATCACTGTTAGTCTTCTACCCCCCAGCATATATATCTTAACCGTCTGACTATCTGAGTTTTTGCAGATGACATATTCCAGGGGTTATATCTCTAAACCTGTTAAACACTTTGAAAACAATTTGACTGAAAGTTGCTCGTGGCTAATCCACCAACAACTTTCAGTCAAATTGTTTTCAAAATATTCAGCAGGTACAGTCATTGATCATTGAAATTATTGTCTGGTAGCTTAATGCAGAAGGGAGACAGTTAATTAAAGTTTTGACAACATTGACATTAATCAATTGATAAACGATAAAGGAGAAATGGTGTATATATAGATATAGCTGTCAAAATATATTCATAAATTCAATAAATATATGCACACAATATAGGCCCTTATAGAAATAATAATATATTTTCCTTACTCATTTAATACTGAGTGCTTGATCCACTGGTATCAGCTATTAGGACCTCCTGTTAAAATTTTACTGATCACTATTTTGGAAACAATTTGATTTAGAAGCTGTTGCTGCCTGAGGCACGAAAAAATGTTCAGTCACATCGCTGTGTGCGTGCGTGCATGCATGTGTGCGTCCGTGTGACTGTGTGTATGGCACGCTGTTTTAACCCTTTAGCCCTCAAATTTGTCCAAGAAAATTTTAATTTTCTCATAGAAAATTTCAATTTGCTGACAAAGAGACTATTTTTTTTAATTCCCCACTGGAATGATTGGCTCAGTTATCGAGCCAGTCATTCCTGTGATAAATTTTCAAAAATAGTTTTCTCTTGGTCTGCAAATGGACATTAATCAAGACAACTGCAGATGCTGTTTTTGGCTGTGAGTGTTAAAGGGTTAAATCTAACTAGCTTGAAAACATATTCGATCTGGATGGTTGACAATAATGTGTGTGCATATACACACACACATACTTAACACACTCTTAAAATACACACATGCACGCAAGCAAGCACGCACGCACACACGCACAGATGAAAGCACACATATGCGCACGGACAGGACACACACGTTTAATGCACACTCATGTGCGTGCAAAATTAACTCGCAATTACAGTCTTTAGATTCTCTCTGTGCTAAACTGACATAGCACCTACTAACTAACTGTATCTAAGAAGATGTACTTATGGCTGGTCAGATATATGATAAACATACCCGGGTTATAAACCATATGTGTTTCACTGTTTAGACTATACAGAACGATAATCGCTATAAATATGTTAACAATTCCCGGATTCATCCAAATGATATGAATGTGCAGATAAACGATTACAAATAATTTTTAACATATTTATTAACATCCTTCTACACATACTAGTGGATAATATTTATTAAATGCTCGATTTATATAGTTCAATATCATTTTTTTCAAAACTATTTGACTGAAACTCAATTATACATGTAGTTCAATGACTTCCTATTTTCTCACACTTGTAATCTTTTTAAGTCCAGAATTAAAGCGATTCTAAACTGACACACAAGATTATATAACTTATAATAATTTATATATATAAAATAGCCCAAATACATAGCGCTTAACCCTTTTACCACCGACAACCAAAAACTAAGATACAGAAAATTATACAAATATCATGCTGAATACGGATGATGCTGGCTATTAACCCTTTACTGACTAAATTTCTTCGAAAAATTTAAATATTTACTTATTGAATGTCCATTTGCAAGCCAAGAGAAGACAATTTTTGAACATTTACCACTGTAATGACTGGCTCGGTTACCGAGCCAGTTATTTCAGTGGTAAAATTTCAACAATAGCCTTCTCTTGGCCTGTAAATGGACATTACTCAAAACCACTACCGAAGCCGGTTTTGGCCGGTTTCGTCACGAAAGGGTTAAGTCAACAAGAACCACTAAAATTATTTTCAAATCATTCGGGATCTTACGGATTGATTGAGCTATGAATGTAAGCTAGGTTTACAGGGAGGTAAGCGTTAAAACCTGTCTCGCATATCTAATGTACACAGATAAACACAACTTCAATACTGAATAAGTAAATTTTATTAATCAAATTTACAATAAAACACTTCTTATATATAAATTTTTATTAAGAGCAAATTCAGCAATTATTTAACGCATTCTGAAAAAACCTCTAACTACATCCACCACAAAGAAGAAAGAGATGTCTATTTGCAGACCAAGAGGTCGACTATTTTAAAAAGATTTACCATTGGGATGGCCGACTTAAGCCAGTCATTCCAATCATAAATTTTCAAAAAATTGTCTTCTCCGAATGTCACAAATTAACATCCACTAAGCAAACATTTAAATTTTCTTGACAAATCTTGGCTACGCTTAAAAATATTCGATAGACTATTTAAGAAATCACAAATAGTTGGTTAAAATAGTTGGTTATACCAGCCAATATCTGGCGTGTGGTCTTAACGTCGTTTAGTGAATCAAGACTGCTTATTCCTAATTTAAACATAAATATGGAGACAGCTTGAATATCTTAAAACAATTTCACCACACACTTTAGAAATAGCTTGTTTCCTAAGCAAAATAAAACATACTGTTGAATGTTTTGAGCATTTAATTGGATTGGCAACAATGTCCTCCAATCCTATTATGCTCAAAATATTCAACAGAACATTTCTTTGGTTGTGTTCAAAATTGTACTAACTAACATGTTTCTGTTTTTGTTTTGCTAACATCATGTTAAGAAATATTTCTGTACTGTATTTTGACATGGTCAGCATCACTTAAAGCAGTCAGGGTTAAATTTGATGTTAATTAGAAATATTTATAAAATAAACCAATACAATTTTTTAATTATTAAAAACAATTTCTAATCTAAATTAAATCCTAGAATTGCAAGAGATAACTTTTCACGCAGGAAATTTATACCGGTACGTGTTATTGTTTCTTTGTCCACAAAAACAGAATTGCAGCTTTATTAATGATTTTTTAGTATGTTTTTGTCAACTAAAGTAACATGATAAAGAAATAAATTTTCAGAGATTTAAATATATTTTAATATTTGATTAATATAAATTATGCATATTTATGGAGAAAAACATTAATTTACTTCCACATTAGTGTACTAATGAATGAACTCTTTAACCTTTTAATCATTGAATTTGTTCAAAAAAATTTAAATTTTCTCATAGACAATGTTCATTTGCAGACCAAGAGAAGAGTATTTTTTTTAATTTATCACTTAAATGACTGGCTCGGTTACTGACTCAGTCATTTAAGTGATAAATTAAAAAAAATACTCATCTCTTGGTTTGCAAATGGATATTTCGCAAGCCCATGGCAGAAGGCATTTTTGGCTGATATTGAGTGCTAAAGGGTTAGCACTCGGTCTGTTCAAAAGTGACTTCTGCGGTGGTCTTGAGTAATGTACATTAATTTGCAGAACAGATTATTTTTGAAAATTAACCACTGAAATGGCTAGCTCTATAACCGAACCAGTCATTCCATTAGTAAATTTCTGAAAATAGTCTCATCTTGTTTTGCAAATGGACATTTTCTATGAGAACATTTTCTTGAATAAATCTGAGGATATTAGGGGTTAACTATAATTAACCCCCGAGTCTCCTTGCGATGACTAAAGCCAGTTAAGTCTTACCGCTCGGATGTCAATATTCTGTCTTTTACTGTGTCAATATCAAAGAAACTGGTGTACATTTTAAAACAATTTTGGCAGAAGATGTACCAATTCATCTTTTAGTTTAATTTGAAAATTAAAATATTTGGATACCAGTGTTAAGGGTTAATAATTTAACTCATTAATGGTCAAATTTAATCAAGAAAATAAAAATATTTGCTTGAATGAATGTCCATTTGCAAGCATTATGAGAAGACTATAGTTTTTAAAATTTTTCTATTGTAATGACTGTCAGTTAGTGAGCCAGGCATTACAGCGGTAAAATTTTTTAAATAGTCCTCTTGGCATGCAAATGGACATTGCTCAAGACCAGAGCAGAGGCTGGGCTAGGTCAGCTGGACCATCAAAAGTTTAAAAAATAAAAATAAGGTCCATTTACCCAGCAAATGATATTTACCGGCACATTTAGTTACTGAGTTAACATCATGCTAAGTAAATTAAAACAAATTAACTGAAAGTTGTTGCTGCAGCCGAATTAGTATAAAATTTTCAGTAGCTGTTATTTATTAATGATTATTCAGAAATAAAATTTATATATAAACATACATGTACATGTATTCGCAATGCATTCACCTGATGATATATAATATAGTCCATTTTTTCATATTGAGATATGTATTCGCAATGCATTCACCTGATCAACCCGATTATGATACATAATATAGTCCATTTTTTCATATTGAGATAAAACACAATATATCCACAGACATCTTTATCGACGATGGCGACATTATGATATAAATGTCAACAAAAACAGGTGAACTAAAAACAACAACAACAACAATGACTCTAAACATGAGCGAAGGTGTGTGTATAAAACCGTGGCTATTCCAAACCCTCTACCCTGTCACCACCATCAGCTACACCACAGCAGCAATCCTATAGCAAAAGCCAAAACCACTGAACGAAGTTTTTGAGATTCCCTCCTCTGCAGATGATCACGAGATCCGCTTTCTGTCTCAAAACCAGCAGACAATAATAACATAGCGCATTGATTGGCTGATTGTTGCTACTTCATGCTGCCTCATTGGTCAGTTACGTTCAGGTTTTGGGAGTGCATAACAAAAAATTAATACCTTTGTAGTAGTATTTGAACTATTACACATGATAAAATTCTATAGAAATTAAGTTTATTTCCTCCCCCCCCCCCACAACGCCCCACCCCCCTCCCCCAATTCCAGTCTAATGTCATATATATTAAATTGTTACACTACACTATAATTAAATGATTGATGATTATTTTGAAAACAATTTGACTGAAAGTTGTAGCTGCCTACAGCAGCTACAACTTTCAGTCAAATTGTTTTCAAAATAATCACCACAAATTTCACTTTAGAGTAGATTTCCTACCTTCTCCGAAAAAGACATAGTAAACAGACATTCAAATATCATTTGTCAAAATTGTCTGACCACACTATACATATAAATTTCTAAGCCTCGTATTTCCAAACTTCAAGTTACTTAACCACAATACAACCATACAACTAAACGGTTGAAGATCTAAATCTAATTTGACTTGAACCCATAGCTGCCATATGTTCCAGCCAAATCAGCTTCAAAATATTCAACTACATTTTTATTACATCATACAAAATTCCCCATATTTGATTTGTTACAGTTTTGAATGTGGTAATCTTCTATATCAATACAATTATCACCGCCACCACTAGATCTACGCGAACACAAGTTGTTGTGGGACAGAGATTAGCTGGTATTACAAAGAGCATCTTACACCTGCGTGGGAAGGTACTATTTTTTTCAACCAGGCATTTTGCGCGTAAATCAGTTCGATGATATTTGTATAATAATGTTCACACTGGCTTGAGAGGGTATTAAACAGAGTGGGTTTCCCACTAATTTGAACTGAATCAACCACAACTGGTATATATATAAGATTTAACTGTCTGCAAGCCATCAGATGATAATTTCTGGACTAGCTGAATACTTTGAAAACAATTTGACTGAAAGTTGTTAGTGGCTTAGCTACCAACAATTTTCAGTCATATTGTTTTCAAAATATTCAGCATAATGAGAGTTAAAACCCATGGAAAATGTGGTCTGCAGAAATTCAGCAGACAGACAGTTAAATTCAAAAGCATAGATTATAAATAACATGTGATAAAGTGTAAAGGAGAAGCATTTTCTAGCTGGGGATAGCAGCTCAATAAACAGCCATGCCTCTCAGTCAGTCAGTCAATTGGTCAGCCAGTTGGGTCTGTCAGTTGGTCAGTCACAAAAGCTTATTCCTGGCTGACACTTCAGGTTTTTTTCGTGAACAGGTATACAGTAATCCAACTCGGATTCTGATGGAGAGATCTTGACCAGACTTGGGTGGAAGGTTGCCTGATCAAAGCTGTGTGGTAAAGCTGGGGGTCAAAAGCTCAAAGGTCAAGGCTATCAGGTGACCAGATTAAAATAATTATTTTTAAAACCAATGTACATGACAGACACATTTGTCATGCACTGTAGGATTACGGTATGCAGCGTAATAAATGTAGGTCAGTGTGACCTCAGTGACCTATTTTTCACACTTCACCCACAGCTACCGAAATTTCAATCAACCTTGTTTTATGAGATCATTGGTTATCATTTTAACCCTTACCACTCTGAAGACAAAATTTTTAATTTTCAAAATTAAATAAAACGTTGAACTTGTGTACATTTTTCAACAAATTTGGTGGAAGATGTTGCTGTCATAGACCACTAACAACTGACTCATCAATCCATCCACTTATCAACTGACTCATCAATCCGTCCACCTATCAACTAATGGCAAGTGTCTATTTGCAGGCCAAGATAAGGTTATTTTTAAAAATTTACCACTGGCATAAATGACTCGATAACAAAAGCCAGGGTAAATTGTCAAAAATAGTCTTCGCTTGGCCTGGTAAATGGGCATTCCCTAAACAACAATCTTTATTTTCTTGACCCGGCTTAACCATTAACCCTTTCACTAATGAATTCCCCATATCCCACTTTTAAGACAGCCATACATTGTTGAATATTTTGAAATTACTTTGACTGGATGCATTTGCTGCCTTAGCGACCAGCAATTTGCCTTCCATTCAAATTAATTGTAAAACATTCAACAGAGTAAGTTTTATATCAAAAAGAAAATACTTTTTCTATGAATTGTCAGTGAAAGGGTTAAATGGTTAAGAGAATGATTACCATTAGTCAGCCATTTCAAACAAACACAAAATCCTTGATTTTAAAAGACTGATACAATGTAAATGGCCCATGTGGTATGAAACACTCTACTGGCGAGTGATCATGAGTGACCCCTCAAAAATGAAATTCTTAGTCATCAGTCAAAAATGTACATTGCGTCCATGTTTAACCATCTAATGGTCAAATTTTGTGAAGAAAATGTTTTAATGTTCTTATTGAATGTCCATTTGCAGGCAAAAAGAAGACTATTTTAGAAATTTTACCACTGAAATGACTGGCTCGATGACCGAGCCAGTCATTCCAGTGGTAAAATTTCAAAAATAGTCTTCTTTTGGCCTGCAATAATGGACATTCCTCAAGACCACTGCAAAGGCCGCTTTTGGCCAGCATGACAATTACAGGGTTAAAATTCTACCTGCCCAGGAGTGTACCTGCCCAGGTGTGTACCTGCCCAGGAGTGTACCTGCCCAGGAGTGTACCTGCCCAGGAGTGTACCTGCCCAGGAGTGTACCTGACCAGGAGTGAGTTTGAGCTGCGGCTCACGGCTATAGCTCAGATCAGTATGTGTTTGTTGGTTGATTTAGATGTTAAGTTTTGTATAGTTCTGAAAAAGCTGCTTCTGGCAGCAATAGACTTATTTTACAGGTATATATGACTTATTGTGCGTTTAACAACCAAAGTTAACCTTTTATTAGTCAAGAACATAGAACAGAATTTTTTTAGTTTACCACTGGAATAACTCGCAGAGCCAGTGGCTCGATAACCGAGCCAGTCATTCCAATGGTAAATATCCAAAAACAGTTTTCTCTTGGCCTGCAAATGGACATTCATTGAGAAAATATTTTAATTCTCTTGACAAATTTTGACGATTAAAGGGTTACCTATGTTTCAGTAATCCAACCATCCATCAATCATGCAGCCACTTTTGGATCTATTTACAAATATATCCCATTATCCCTCCATCCATCCAACAATCTATTCATTCAAGCATCAGTCACAATACATGCTTATTACTATGCATCTATTCATTCTGCTCATCCACAATATACTTTCCATTTCTAGCTAGGCCTTCCCATTTCTAGCTAAACTAGGCCCGCTTTTCAAGCATGTTGAAATCGAGTTCAAACATTGAAAACGGAATTCTCAGAATACTAATTTCAAGGTAACTAACCATACAGATAAGCTGGTGAATATTTTGAAACTAATTTAATTGTGAGCTGTTGCCGCCTGCTGCCTTAGTCAAGTTAGTTTCAAAATATTCAATAGAATGTTTATTAATTGTAAATTCATCAAAGACATACAATTCGTAAACAATGGACATTGATCAAGACAACTACTGACTTGTTGATTTTCGTGACAGTGCTATAAGCCATTATGATTGTGACGTAATTGATTACATCATCAGATACGTGAGCGGCAGATCAGATCCCTTCATTGACTTGTTGATATAGTGATTTATCATTCAACCATCCATCTATCCATCTATCTATTATGGTCATGTGTAAAAATCATGCAACATATGTCTAATACAGCTTTCCAGTTTAACCATCCACCATATGATGTCATAATTAACTGGATGACGTGTAGGATGATGTCATAATCATTATACATGTCATGAATGACTCGATTTAATCCATCTTAAATGCTTAATAGTCTGTCAAGGTTGTATGAATTGTATGTCTTTACTTTTTAATAAACATGCTGTTGAATATTTTGAAACCAATTTGACTGAGGGCAGTTGCTGCCATAGGCAGCAACATCACCCAGTGAAATTAGTTTCAAAATATTCAACAGCTTACCTGTATAGTTTTCTAGAAATTGGTAGTCAGTGCATTTGGGGATTCGATCGATCACAACACGAGTAAGGTATGGGTGGAGCTTAGCTAAAGATGGGCGGGGCATAGCTAAAACTGGAAAGTGTCTAGAACCGCACTTATTATATTTAATATATATTTAATACATGTCAAGGCGGAGTTAGTAGGAGGTACAGTGGCCGAGTGGTTAGGGTGTCGAGCTCGTGACTTGAATGTTGCAGGATCGATTCCCGGCCGGGCTGTCGCATTGAAATAGGTACCTGTGACGACAGAGTCGGCAATGCGGAATGTCGGCAAAAAAGCCATCGAGCACCTATAAATGGCAGCCGGGCTGTATGCTCCCAAAGGGAGTTGAGATTGTGTTGGAATGAAAAAGGCCCAAAGACCAGGGGATAAAGATGTAAAGTCAGCTGAGCACGCAAGTGGAAGCGGACTATAAAATCATGATCCATAGCTATCATACCTATAGAAGCTAGTGTTAACATCTAGGTAAACAACACCATTCAAGCGTGACCACAGTCCATTATCTACCAAACACAATTTAGCAATATTGGTTTACACATAAACATGTACAATAACATCCTCTTGTTCATGTATTGCATTACAATGTAGACGCTAATTTAAAGATATCACGACACCATTAGTGCATCTGTACCGATAATATCTCTTACACAATATACACGGCTTCTTTCATTTGATTAGGCAGCAACAGTTTTCAGACAAATTTTTTTTTAATTCACCAATGTCTAATACATGTACATAAGTAATCCCTTGAAACAAGGTTATTTAGAACATGAGGCCAAAGGGCCTGTAACGCTCACCTGGACCACTATTAACATTTCAAACATTTGCAGTTAAATATACATGATTCTTTATTCAAGCAAAATTCTGTCGTCTATGATCATAGGGTCATTATATCCAAGTTTGGTTAAAATTGCTTAAAGTAGTAAGAAGAAATTTGACAATTTGATGTAAATTAAAAAAAAAAATTCTGAATGCAAGTTCTAGACCCTATGATCATAGGATCCTTTTGGCCAAATTTTCTTGAAATCAGTTCAGTTGATAATTTTGAAGAAGCAATATGAATCTAAGATTTTCACCCAAAAATTGATCAATCAAATTCTGAAGAGGTTCTAGAGCCTACCACTATAGAATCCATCTAATAAAATTTGATTGAAATATGTCAAGCAGCCAAGGAGTAGTAACATTTTGACAATTTCCAGTAGATTTCTCATAAAATACGATATTCATCCCAAAAATTGATGAATCAAAATTCTGAAAAGATGGTCTACCAACATATTTGGTTGAAATACATCAAGCAGCTATGGAGGAGTAGCATTTTGAACATTTCCAATAACTTTTTAATAACATCTAAGATTTTCACCCCAAAAATTGATGAATCAAAATTCCAAATGGATGTTTTGGAGCTCATCACCACAGGATTCTTTCAGTGAAATTTATTTGAATTCGCTCAGAATGGTAAAGAGAAGCAATTTGACAATTTCTGCTAAATTTTTCATAAAATCTAAGATTTTCACTCAAAAAAATTGATGAATCAAAATTCTGAATAGAAGTCCTGGGCCTATGACCATAAGGTCCTTCCAGTCAAATTTGGTTGATATCGGCCAAGTGGCTAATGAGGAGTAGTGTTTTAAAGCAAAAGTTGACGGACGACGGCCAGTCACCCACAGCATAAGCTCATTTGGCCCTTCGGGCCAGGTGAGCTAATAGAGTTAAATATTAATGCACATCCGGGCAAATTTCAAAGTTAAATATGTGCAACAAACTTGGACTGATTGATCGAAGCTCCCGGTGTCGACGGAAGCTGTTGCTGCCTAAGGCATTACTAAGGAACAAGTCAAATGCTGGAAATTGAGACACCTGAGTATCTTAGCTCCTCTTCTCTGCGAGCGTGGATTTACAGATCGAGATGGAACACATGTACATGTATGATTGCAGGAAATGTAAATTTCCCTTTCTCCAAGATCTAACAATACTCACCATTCTGTTACTTCTGATATACAGCTGGCCTTGACAGCTGGCTCTAGGAATATAGACTTAGAAAGCTTTACCGACTCCTTGGAACCGGGTACTCGGCTTCCAACTGCCGAGTACCCGTCTACCATAGAGCTCATATTGTTTGCATAGCCACCAAACAAGAGAAATCCATGGCTTGCCTCCATGGGGCTGGGAGGCTGGGTCCGTAACAGAATGGTGAGTATTGTTAGATCTCGGAGAAAGGGAAATTGACATTTCCTTCATTCTCCTTCGATCAATACTCACCATTCTGTTACTTCTGATATACACCAGATTTGGTCAGTAACCTGGTGGGAAGGGGCAAGCCATAAATGCAACTTTTGCCCCTTGGAGAAAGAGTTAGACTTAAAAAACTTGACTAACGGAGACCTAAAAAGGACCGTCAAGTTAACGGAACCGAATCACATTCGCATCACTGCCCCCACCCCCTTTTTTCTCCTAAGAAAAGGGAGAGAACTCACGAACATGTATCTCGCCTGAAAACACAAATATGCCAAGAGGGTTAACTGCTCCTTGCATATACACATGTATTAGCCTGGGAATGAGCATGAATATATAAGATGAATGAACATGATATATAGACATAATACAAAAAACTCTCAATCTTGAATTACATCATGATAAATGGACTCCAGACATACCGCCTCCAACCATTCACTGGTCCAGCCATCAGTGACACAATCTGGTTGTCATCCTCTCGCTCGACCATGTCTGCTTTTAAATTCTTTTCTTACCAAAGTGAAAAAAGGGAGAAGAGCAGTGTGGTCACTTAACTATCGTTTCAAAACAGCTAAAGCGAGTGGATTGGCTGAGTCTGACACATCCCTCATATAGTAATCCGTGAATGAGGACTCACAGTGCCATTGTGCAACGGCCATGATGTCCTCTAACGGAACACCACTGTAAAGGGTGGTCGAGGCGGCTATTCCTCTAACATCGTGTGCCCTTGCGCCTTGCACCTGGTGCCCAGTCGCCATCTCATGAGTAGTCTGAATGCATTCGACTACCCAACGAGAGATAGTATCCATGGATGCCGCGCCATAAGGCTTCTTATGACAGATCCATAGATGTCTATCGTTCGACCGTAATGAGTCAGTCCGTTTCCTGTACTTAGTCAAAGCACGGACCGGGCACCAGACACTAGCATCACGATCAAACCTTGTTAACTTCGGTATTATGATTGGTTTGCCGGGATATCTCAAAGATTGATTCTTTGACATAAACTCTGCTCTTGGCAGAAGACGCAGACCCTGTCCGAAGACAATAAATCGGTCCCTCTCTGCCAAAAGCGCATGGATCTCACTGCGCCTTCTAGCTGAGGAATCTGCCAATAGAAAGACCGCCTTTAGAGTCAAATGCTTTAGACTAGCCGAACGCAACGGTTCGAAAGGGTGCTTGGCCAGTACATTAAGCACTAAAGATAGACTCCAGGCTGGAATGACTACCGGTTGTCTCGGTCGGAGATTGCTCATTCCCTTCACCATCACATTTAACTGGGCCACATCTGGACTATCCCTGTTGAAAGCTGACTTGTATCCAGCAATTGTGACGGGAGCTCACAGAGAAAGCCTGCTATTTGCTGAATAGTGGATTGAAAGGTATCAATACCCTTTTCTTCACACCAGTCTGCAAATCTGTTAACCTTGTTGTTATATGACTTAAAGGTTGACCTCCTTCTCGCAGCCGTGATGAAATCAGCAGCTTGTCGAGAAAAGCCTTCCAATGTGGAACGTTGTTTGATAACATCCACGCAGTCAATTTGAACATTTCGGGATGCTCGTGTAGGAAGCGTCCCTTGGCCTGGGAGATTATGTTCGGAATCTCGGGCAACTGCACTGGGTTTTCCACCAGCAGATCTAGCAGATCCGTGAACCACGCCCTGCTGGGCCAATACGGCGCTATTAGCAGGACCAGACACGGTTCCTCCCTGATCTTCACCAATACCTTCGGCAGAAGAATGGTGGGTGGGTACGCGTAAGCGTGCATCCCCCTCCAGGTTATCGCCAGAGCATCTGTATCGACGGCATTTGGATCTGGAATCGGCGAGATATAAGTCATGATTTGAACATTTTCCTTTGTGGCGAACAAGTCCACGTTGGGTTTGCCCCAATGCTCGAAGATCCTTCGTAGAACTGGAGGGTTGAGGGACCATTCTGTTGGCAGAATTCTCTGTCTGCGAGACAAAGCATCCGCCACAATGTTCAATCGCCCGGGAATGTGAGCTGCTTTCAAAACAACCGAGTAATTCCTGCACCATTGAATCAAGTGCCACACTTTGATACACAGCGTGGGTGACCTGGTCCCGCCTTGGCGATTTATGTATGATATTACCGCCGAATTGTCCGACCGTATCAATATCACCGTGCCCCTGATCATTGGAAGAAACTCTTCCAACGCCAGTTCCACTGCCATCATTTCCAACAGATTGATATGCAGCTGACTCTCCTGGAGAGTCCATGTGCCCGAGACCTGGTGCTCTCCCAGGCAGGCACCCCACCCCTCAAGCGATGCATCCGTGTACACGGATAGCTGGGGGTGGGGTAGGTGCAGTGAAACCCCTACTAGGAGATTCTGACGCTCTTTCCACCATACAAGATGCAACATTATCGGCTCCAAAACTGGCACCAGTTTTGACAGGGGTTCTGTTCTCTGTTTCCACAGAGACATCAGATACAACTGGATAGGTCTTCGCATTAGAGCAGCGTACAGGATCACCTGCTTCATGGAGACCATCATGCCCAGCATCTGAAGAAACCGCCTCGCCTGAATGTGGTTTCCCACTCGAAAACTCTTGAGGATGGCTAACAGAGACACCATTCTGGGCTCTGATGGGTAAACCCTGCCCTCCTCGAGATCGAATCGCATCCCCAAATAAACGAAATGTTGAGTGGGTGTCAACTCGGATTTCTCCTTGTTGACTATCCAGCCTAGATCTGAAAGTAACTTCAGAGTCAGAGCAGTATCCACGTCCAACCTGGCTGCCGAGTCTGCTTTGATCAGCCAGTCGTCTATGTAGGTGTGTAGCGCCACGTTCTCTTTTCTGAGAAACGCTGTCACCGCAAGGACAACTCTTGTGAAAACCCTTGGATCTGTCGACAGGCCAAACGGGAGAACAATAAACTCCCATACTTGATTCTGAAACGCAAATCTCAGAAACCTGTGACAACTCCTGTTCATTGGAATGTGGAAATATGCATCTTTCAGATCGATCGATACACACCACATTCCCTTCCTCAATCCTGCCATTACCGACCTTCCATCTGGAACCGAGGCGTATGGATAAACCAATTTAATGGCCTGAGATTGAGTACGGGTCTCCATTCCCCTGTGCTCTTGGGGACAAGGAACATATTTGAATAGAAGCCTGGAGTGTTCTGGTTTGCTGGTTTTATTGCTCCCTTCAGAAGCAAACCTGACACTTCATTTTGAATGGCTTCTAACTTGTCTGGTTCCCTTGGTACGGGTGTCCAGACAGGTGCCAAAGACAGATTCTGTGGCGGAAAGTCCCACCACTCCGGCATGTATCCCTGGGATAACCATCCCAGGACCAGACTGTCTGACGTCACACCTTGCCAAGCCTCGACGAAACGCATGAGCCTTCCACCCACTATAGACGCCTCGACGCCTAACGGGGTTGTCCAGCTCGCGGCCCGCTTCCCCCCCCCTTTCTTAACGGGAGAGAGAGAGAGAACCATTTCGGTCTTGGCTCGGCAGGTCTAACTGGCACCGCTGTTCCTGTCGCACAGGTGCGGTCCAGGCGGATACGAAGGGAGCTCTCGTACCCTCAGGTACGATACACTCCCTTCTTTCCGCCCTTTAAGGACTTACCCTTCCCCTTCCCGCCTCTAGGGCGATCCGGAGCAACATTGGGGAGGGTAAGGGCCTCTACAACCTTCCTGGCTTTCTTCGCCGCCGGCGGCTGAGAAAATCCAGACGAAGCAGAAGCCGCACTAGGCTTAGCTTTCGCCTTGCCTTTATGCTTCTTCTGTTTCTTGGAAGGTTGAACAGTCAACGGCTTCCCTACAGCCCCTAGTGCGTGCGCTTGCCGCACTAGCGCCAGCTGTAAGTTTACCGCCAACCGATTCTGCGCAGTGCTAGCAGTGTCCTCTAGGATGGCCCGCGCCTGGCCACAGAAGATGCTAGGACCTGTCAGGCGCATCCCAAGAAGACGCTCCCTGACGGCCGTAGCCGGACGCATATGGTCAAGAACCATTTGCCTCCTGGACTTTGTAACACACGCCTGCACCCTTGCCAGCGCGTCCATAGACAGCACAAGGCCGTCATTTACGCACGAAAGCGCCACAGGTGGCACAGGGTGGCCTGCCCCCGCTTCAGCCCACACCGACTGAAGAAGGCGATAAGAGTGGTTGACAGCACTCATAGCTGCCCTCACACCCTCATCGCATAGGGACAGGACTTGTGCCTGGGACTTGTCCACCAGTGCTGGACCGGGGCCACCCGCTCCAGCACTCTGGACACCCAGAACCCATCGGTCATCCCCCGTAACCGATGGTACCACACCATACCTGTCGTATTCCCCCCGTGGAATACGACACCTTGCCCGCACCTCCCTGGAGGCCGCAGGGAGCTGGCCCTTGGTCATGAGCTGCTTGCTAAAAATAGCCTCTAACAACTCAATAAACCGTGGATCCAGTCCAACGGACTGGTTGCGGGCTGCGGGCAAGATCCCCGTCCTAATCGATGCAACCGACGGACGGGGTGCATCCTCCTCGGCCGTGGCCGAAACCACCGACGGGTTAACCATGGCTAGCCAAGCCAGAGCCTCCGACCAGTCTACTTCCGAGGAGGACACACCCGTGAACACATAAACATCCGAGCACCACGGGTGTGACGTCACCCGCTCGGATCTTACGGAGAACGACGTCAGCCGATATTCGTGTTACAAATACCGTAGCAAACACCTATTTTCATATCTGCCGATCGCCTGTTGGGGTTAAAGAAGGCGACCATCCGGCATATCTTGTTGTTAACACACGTCCCAGATTCTTTGGGGTCAGAAATTGGAACATGCGACACAACGAAATTTAGAGACCTAAGTCTTTTAACTATGGAATAATAAGGAAATATACGACCTGGTTATCATCGGCGGTATCCATATTATCCAATTATCCTTGCAAGAGTCACTAGCTATCACAATCACAGTTAAACAAAGACTTAGATTTTTATTTCTCAATCTTTCCACTGCAAAAAGCATGTATAGCTCTTGTTGCTATGCAAACAAGAATGAATTCTATGGTAGACGGGTACTCGGCAGTTGGGAGCCGAGTACCCGGTTCCAAGGAGTCGGTAAAGCTTTCTAAGTCTATAGTCCTAGAGCCAGCTGTCAAGGCCAGCTGTATATCAGAAGTAACAGCATGGTGAGTATTGATCGAAGGAGAATCAGACAAGCTAATTACATAAGTCCAGGTAAATTATATACATTGGCAGGTATATCATCACACCTACATGCTAAATGGTTCGAGACCACCTGGCCAATTTGAATGTGTATATGGATATATATATATATACATGTACGCAATTTACACTTATGATGTAATTTCTAGTAACGGAGCATTGAAATCTACATTAGGCTGGATGAATCACATGTCTATGGGTGAATGCTTGTAAAAAATGGCAAAGCTAGTTAACCTTCAAACTTGTTCAAGAAAACTTCAATATTCTCATACAGAGCCAGTCATTCCAGTGATAAATTTTCTAAAATCGTCTTGTCTAGGTCGGCAAATCGACATTTATCAAGATCACTGAAAAAGTAATTTTCACCTGGCTTAAGTGTTAAGCTTTTAACCCTCAAATTTGTTATAAAAAATTTCAATTTTCTCATAGATGTCCATTTGCAGACAAAGAGAAGACTTTTTTGAAAGTTTACCACTGGAATGACTGGCTCGGTTATCATATATACATTGTACAAATATACATTGTATTCCAACTGGCATATGGTACCACTGCATTGACAGCCATTTCTGCTTAACAACATTTTGCATAGCAGATACAGCTTTGCATGTTGCAGAATGTATAGCAACTGCTTATATATGTGTAACAAATTGAGATGCGATTCCAGATAAATTATGCCCTGTGTGAAGACGCATCTGATATTAGTTATTCACCTGACAGGTGCGACTCTCCATAGATAATCAGGTAACGAACTTAGGTAAATATTGTCATAATTAACATGTTAAAAGTCAAGCTGACAAGAAATGGCGTCAGCAGTGGTCTTGAGAAATGTACCTTGCAGAGCAAGAGAACTCTATTCTTTTTAATTTACTATTGGAATGACTGGCTCGATAACTGAGCCAGTGATTTCAGGCACACATTTTTTTAAATAACCTCTTGGCCTACAAGTGGACATTTTTCTATGAGAAAATTTAAATTTTCTTGGAAAAGTTTGCTCAACAACACAGGCTACAGAAGATCAGAATTTTGTTCAGATTTGAGAAATATTATGTTAAATGCTTTGACATTGCTGCCATCTTCCTGTCAAATTATTTTCAAAATATTCAACATATACCTTGTGCAGGGATCGAAATATCCATTTGCCATGTTGCCCGGGGCAACTAAACTTTGACTGTTAATGGTACACAGGGCAACCATGATAAATACTCAGACTAATAGTATTATACTGTGTTTTTCATACCTACTGACTAACTCTTCATTATAAGGTATTTATTTATTTAATTATTAGAAAGAGTAACCCATATGCTTAATGTCATTTCTCAATAACTGTGGCCATTCTTCAGAATTTACTTGGCAAAGCAATAGTGATTCTAATTTTCTTTGTCATTTAGCTTAACATATACAAGCAACCGTAATCCGCAGTGGGCAACCTGAAAATGCATGAAATGCCATCATACATTGCACTGCAATGAGCAACTACATCTTTTTATTTATTTCTAACCCTGCCTTGTGTAATTTTGACTTGAAAAACTGAAATAGGAACACTGAGATGTTAGTAGCTCTATGGGCATAAACAAAAACGTTAAATTCTTCAAATTCTCAGACAAACATATTCAAATTTACAGAAAACAGAACACCTACCCAATCATGTCGAAGAACTTCATGAATTTATCTTCTTTCAAACCATAGACTACACTCTGAAATCTTACACGAAAGAGATATGAACAACGCACCTGTATGTAGCTGGTCTGTCTTGAATAAAAGCTTTGTTAAAGCAGGCAGGCCTGCTACTACTTCATTCTCTTGACTTATGGCATCATTCCACACCTTGTGATATTTTTGTCGAAACAGTGGCTAAAAATAATATTTCGTTGGGAGTTTCATAATTAGAGGTTAGATCTCGAGTCAATATTTTTTTGTCTATGTGTTTCTATTGGCATTTTAGCTTACAAAGGTTGAAATAGATACACAGTTCTACCAAGATTCACCTGCTCAAGAAACCACCTGCCAATTAGGCATAATTGCCGCACAAACATGGTGACATTTGAGCCAGTCATTTCTGGGGTAAGTTTTCAAAAATTGACGGCTCTTGTTCTGCAAACGCACATTTTCTAAAAGAAAATTTGAAATTTTCTTGAACAAATTTGAGGATTAAAAATTTAAATCAGCAAATGGTCAATGTATCCACCCACCCCTGACCCACCTACCCCTGAAAGTGGTCGCTTACGAGGGTTCACTGTCTATCGAGAATCTGTATTCCTGATCTCGTCTTTTTCAACATGTTCACTGATAACACTGGTGACATGACATCACCAGAACCAACATAGAGAAACCATGCAGCATTTTCTTATACCTCAGATTTTCTTCATACCTGAGGATTCTTGAGATATAATGGTAGCGGTTAAAAAAACAAACCGGGTGAAGATGTGTTAATTCATGCATACATACTCACACGCATGCAGGCACGCTCCAAGTGGTCTAACTTAATCCTTAAAGGACAAGCCGGTGAAATCCAGCCTCTACAGTGTCCGCTTCCATGTCAAGAGATCATTTTTGAAAATTTAATACCGGAATGACTGGCTCAGCAACCGATCATTTCATTAGTAAATTTTCAAAAGATAGTCTTCTGTTCGCTTGCAAATGGAGTTTGACTATGCAAAACCGACTTTTCTTGACTAACCTTGCATCATTAAATGATTACGACTAGCTCGTTTTCCCCGGGCTATGGAACAAGTGTGGCTTTAGCAAACTGACAGACCGATATTTGCTTATTAACTGTCCATTTGCAGGCCAAGAGAACTGTTTTTGAAAATTTACCATTGGAATGACTGGCTCGATTACCGAGCCAGTCATTCCAGTGGTAAATTTTCAAAAAATTGTATTCTCCTGGGCTGCAAATGGACGTTTCTCAAGACGACTCCAGAGGCCGGTTTTGGCCGGCTTCGTCATGAAAGGGTTAACCCTCACATACCATAAAGGACACGTTTTTTTTATAATGAAAGGAATATTCTATTGAGTATTTTGCAAATAAATTGACTGGGAGTAGTAAATTTTACAAAATATGCTTCTCCGGGCCTGCAAATCAATATTCACTAAGCAACAATTTCAATTATCCCAAAGGACTGTGACCATTATAATGTGAGCACCTGTCTTAAAAGACCACTTCATTATTCTACGTTACGTGGTATCTTAACCCCCTTAATGTCCAAGCTGACCAAAACCTGTCTCTGTTGTATGTACTCTTGATGGAAGTTTGTCTAGATGTCTATCTTGTGTTAAATTTTTTTTAAATATACAAGTACCAATCAGCACTGTTGGCCCGCAGATGGACATTCAATATGGAGATATATTGCCATACACATTTGAGTGTAATGCCAAATGGAGGGATCCTATCTATTATGTAAATATCTGACATCATAATCAGATTCATCACATGTTGGCTGACAAGCTGCCATCGCAATCAAAATGATATCTCTGTCACGAAAATCTAAATGTCTGACACGAAGGTCTATGAATTGTACGTCTTTTGTGCATTTACTATTTAATAAACATTCTGTTGAATATTTTGAAACTGATTTGACGGGAGCGTTTGCTGCGATTGGTCAAATTAGTTTCAAGATATTCAACAGCCTACCTGTAGCTGGATAGATATCTTGAAATTTTGATTCTAGGAATTCACAGTTTAAATCAAATTCAGCAACACACATAGGAAGAGATGGAACTTGGTTAGAGAAGGGCGGGGCATGACTAGGAAAGGGCAGGACATAGCTAGAAATGGGTGGGGCATGGTTAGAAATGAGCAGGGTATATCTAGAAATGGGCAGGGAACAGCTAGAAATGGGTGGGGCATGGTTAGAAATGGGCAGGGCATAGCTAGAAATGGGTGAGGCATAGCTAGATAAGGGCGGGCACAGCTAGAAATGGGAGCGGAATGGCTAGAAATGGGTGGGGTATAGCTAGAAATGGGCAGTGCACAGCTAGAAATGAGTGGGCATGGCTAGATATTGGCAAGGCATACATGTAGCTAGAAATTGGTGAGGCATAGCTAGAAATGGGCAGGGAATAGCCAGAAATGGGCGGATGTATGGATAGAAATTGGCAGGGCATAGCTAGAAATGGATAGGACGTGGCTAGAAATGGGTGGGATATGGCTAGAAATGGGCAGGATATGGCTAGAAATGGATAGGACGTGGCTAGACATGGGCGGGATATGGCTAGAAATGGGCAAGATATGGCTAGAAATGGATCCATCTATTGCTTTGGAGCCTTATACTGCATTTAGCCCTTTAAGTTTAACTCTTAACTCATATCAGCCAAAAATGGCTTCAGCAGCAGTGTCTTGAGAAATGTCCATTTGTAGACCAAGAAGGCTATTTTTGAAAATTTACCACTGAAATGACTGGCTCGGTTATCGAGCCAGTCATTCCAGCGATAATTTTTCAAAAATAGTCTTCTCTTGATCTGCAAACGAACATTTTCTATGAGAAAATTGAACTTTTCTTGAACAAATTTGAGGGTTAAAGGGTTAAATTTGTTCAACAACATTTTAATTTTCTCAAAGAAAATATCCAAAAATAGCCTTCTTGATCTTCAAATGGGCATTTTCCAGGACCACTGCAGAAGTTGTTTTTGGCTGGATTGAGTGTTAAAAGGTTAATCCTCAACATACAGAGAGACGTATTAATGTCAATATTTATATGACCCATGCATCTAATCACTAATAGATACATTTCATTTATATTCTAAAATCAAACATGAAAATACAACACCTTTAATCAATTTACCTCTGGCCATAGTCATAATCAATTATGTCATAGGTAGGCTGACATCACAATCAAAGTTATGAATGCTGTAGTTAAGTCCATTAGGAACTTTTACATCTGTTAGTTGTACGAATTGCATGCCTTTACTATGTAATAAACATTCTGTCGAATACTTTGAAACTAATTTGACTGGGCGCTGTTGCTAGCATAGGCAAAATATTCAACCGGCAGTTTACCCGTAGTTTTTTGGAAAGTGAGATTCCGGGAGTTCAGGTTCCGTTCGATTCCAACACAGGCAAAGCGTGGGTAGACCTTAACTAGGGATGGGTGGGGCATAGCCAAAAGTGGATTAATCCATTAAAATTTGAACTTTTAATCCTGAAATTTGTTCATGAAAATTTCAATTTTCTGATAGAAACTGTCTGTCTGCAGACCAAGGGAACATTATTTTTTGAAAGTTTATCACTCGAATTCACTGGCTCGGTTATCGACCCAGTAATTCCAGTGGTGAATTTCGGAAAAACCCCACAAAAACCCCTGTTTTTTCGTGTTCTGCATATTGACATTACTCATGACAACTGCAGAAGCCGTTATTGGCAGGCTTGAGTTTTAAAGGGTTAAAATCAAAGTATACTTCTTGATTTTTTAACACAGAGATAACGGGAAATAACTTGACTGAAATTTGTTGCAATCTACGGCACCAAAAACTGGTACCAGGCAGTCAAAATCAATTACAAAATAGAGAGCTGATATAAATTCAACTATTACATAGAAATCAGTTGGAGCCGTTTTTTGTCACAAATACTGAAAAATTATGGATCCATATTCATGGCGTGTACTTATTAGGGCTGTAACGAACATTCGTTGGTTCGGAAAATCGCAAACCAAGGGATGACGAATCATGGTTCAGTTCGCTTGCATGGGATTCGTGCGGTTCGTGAACCACACATATAAGCTAACCCTTTCATCGCTGAATTCTCATATCTAATTTTAGGAAAACCATACAGTAAAGTTGTTGAATATTTTGAAATTAATTTGACTAGAAGCTGTTGCTGCCTAAGGCAGCAACAGCTTCTAGTCAAATTAATTTCAAAATATTCAACAGAGAAGGTTTTATATCATAAAGAATTTACTTTTTCAGGAATTTGTCGGTGAAAGGGCTAATTAATAGACATGCAATCTCTGAATGTCCTCTAAGTGTGATTTACAAATATGACCATCAACAGAACTTTGAATCTTATATTATTTTCTAAAATTTGTTGTCAGAACTTGTCATTTGCGTTTTTCTACAATTTGGCCAGTAAAGCCACCTGCCTTTAAATGTTATTTTCTGTTAGGAGTAATTTCTCGCATACAATAGCATATTAAAAAGGTTTGTGAACTAGTTCGTGGTTTGGACATCTGTATTGTGAACCGGTTCGGTTCGTGAAAATCCTCACGAACCTCAGCCCTAGTACTTATGTATGAAAAAGTGCCCAAATATGGCGCAAGTCTAAAAAATGCCCGAGTCTGTATTCACCTACATTAGATGAATATTTAGCTGCCTTCTTTGTGAATACAACTTAGTCGCGAAAATGATGTTAGGCAGGTCTTTCAAATAGTCACGGGAAGATAAGCTGGTGATTATGTCAATCACGCTTCCTGAATACTACCCCTGCATATCAACATAGAAATGTGCAGTTTTATTGCATACACAAGATACAACCTTTACAAAATCAACAAACATAGCATACAGGATGCCCTGACCCTATGGTGTCAGTGTCATTCTTATAGAGTGCAAAATGAAAACCACACCTTATCACCCTAGCCTATATTGGCTGGAGAAAGAGAGAGAGGGGGGGGGGCGTGAATTGTAGGAAACACAGCTTGCTCTGAAATATAAAGCCTAATAAATTTCTCAATCAAATTCAAAGTTTACTAAATTAGTGAAAAATTGCATAATTACTCTGTCAAAAATCTTTCAGTCAAACTCACCCACCAAACCCACACCTGACACTCCGACCATGGAATAAATAAACATAAGTTAAATACAAGATTCACATAAATAATAGGTTATAATTCTATTCTGCCTTTATAATGCAGGGTCTACAACCAAGCATAGATATATATATATATATGTCAGTATTATCTACATTTTGTTTACCTAGCAAGAGTTATCTTCCATTCCTCACAAATGTGCAGTGGTAAAATGAGCAAAGATTTTTTAGATTTATTTGTTTAACCCGTTAATTTTTTCAAAAAAATTTCACTCAAAGAAAATGTAAATTTGCAGACCATGAGAAGACTATTTTTGAAAATTTATCACTGGAATGACTGGCTCAGTTATCGAGGCAGTCATTCCAGTGGTAAATTTTCAAAAATAGTCTTCTCTTGGTCGGCAAACGGACATTTCTCAAGACCAATGCAGAAGCCGTTTTTGGCTGATATGAGTGTTACACGGTCAATTGTGATTATGATGTCATATACTTGAGTAACAGATCGAATACCTCCATTAGTTGCCTAGTTACTAGATTCCTCAATTCCATTTCCTTTAAATTACAATGTTAGCTAGTGTACAATTTGAAAAGTAAGACAGCAACAGCAACAGCTTTTAACATGTTTCTTCTAGAATGTATGAGACTTAACATTTTAACTCTTTCAGCGATGAATTCTGTGCATCTCATTTTCAAGGTAACAATACAGGAAAACAGTTTGATATTTTGAAATTACCACTTATTGAGCCAGTCATTCACATCGTAAATTTTCAAAGATAGTCCTCACTTGGCCTGCAAATGAACATCTCAAGAGCACTTCAGAGGTAAGCGTGGCCGGTTTGACCATTAACCCTTTAACACACAAACTGGCCAAAATTAACTTCTGTAGTGGTCTTGAGAAATGTCAATTTGCAAGACCAAGAGAAGAGTATTTTTGAACAAAATTGGAAAAATGTTCAAAAATATTCTTCTCTCGGTCTGCAAATGGTCGTTGTAAACTTATGAGTAAATAGTTACTACTTTTACTACATCATAAACATAGCTACTTTAACTGACCTCTGTGACCTTTAGAGGTATTCGTGACTGGGAGAAATATCATCATTTCAAGCGTGAATATTTATATTAACCCTTTAATGATCAGAACTCAGGGAGGAAATGGGGGGGGGGGTGGGGGGGGTGGGGGGAAATCTGATCTATCACTCCAGTACCTGATGTCATACGCGCGTGCATGTGTGTAACTGCTCACTCTACGCATGCGTGTTAGGCTTGCACGAAAATGTGACTATGTTTTAAAACGTGAATTTATATGATTAACAAGAGCTCCGCAAACGGCGCATAATACTCTGCCATGATGACAAACCAATGAATGAGAGCTATCAGAAAACATTTATTTCTTCCCGACCCATCAAACCAGTCATCCTTATGAAGTGCCAAAGCAATCGGTTTAAACGGTCAAGGAGGTATCGTACGGAAACCAATTTTCAAGATGGCTGCCGCTGACTGGTGGCCATATTGGAGTTCGGATTATTGTAAATTTGGATAAGTTTCTTCACCAGACATATTCCAATGACCCTAGGAAGTCATCCGATAAATTATCGGAACGGAGATATTATCCAGAAACCAACTTTCAAGATGGCAGCCCGTGGCTGGTGGCCATCTTGAAGTTCGGCCCATCATAAATTTTGATGGTTTTTTCTCCAGACCTAGTCCACCCGCCCTATGAAGTTTCAAAGCGAGCCCTATGAAGTTTCAAAGCGACCTGATAAATGGGAACAGAGTTATCATCTGGAATACAATTTTGAAGATGGTCACCGGTGGCTGGTGGCCATCTTGGAGTTCGTATCATTGCCAATCTCGATAGCTTTCTTCCCAAGAGGTAGTCAAACCACCCTATGAAGTTTCAAAGCGATCTGATAAACTGTAACAGAGTTCTCATCTGGAAACCAATTTTAAAGATGGCTACTGGTGGCTCGCGGCCATCTTGGATTTCGGATAATTGTCAATCTCGAGAGGTTTTTTCCCCAGACCTAGTCCAACCACTCCATGAAGTTTCAAAGCGATCCGATAAACAGTAACGGAGTTACCATCCGGAGACCACTCTGCTGCCCACACACCCGACTGCCTGGACAGACGGCGCCATCACATAATTGGCGGGGCATAAAAATTAAGTAATCGAATAATCGTGAATATTTTCTATTGCAAAAATATTTTGAAACCTAACTTTCAATTACTTTTTAATGCTATCGGTCATGAAAAATTACATTTTGCTTAATGAATGTATGCCCATTTGCAGGGCAAGAGAAGACATTTTTTTTTAATGTATTACTGGAATGCCTGGCTCGAGAATCGGGCCAGGCATTCCAGTGATACATTTTCAAAAATAGTCTTCATTTGATCTGCAAATGGACTTTGATATTCTTTTGTTGTTATGTCTTGGTAATTTGTATCCAAGCTGATTAATCGAATAATCACAATTATTTTTAAATAATCGATCGCGATCACTCAACACAATAATCGCACAAGCTTGAAGACTATCACGTGTGCATGCATGCAGGAATTGATAGAAATGCAACTCCTCTGAAACCATTTGGCGGAATTCAACGAAATATTAGCTATGTAAGACAGAGTTACTCATATGATTGTGGTGTGCAAGAAGGGATTTACATTTGGCTCTTCCCCAGGGACGGGTCAAATGGTCCAATTTTAACGTGTGGAAAGTGGGTGCGGGTTTAAAAGGTTTTTTGGGTACTTAGGTGCCAGTTTCTAACAGGGGTGTAAATTTATTGTTTATGTAGCGCGACAAGATGGTGATATGACATCACTGCCTATGATATGACAACAGGAGAGTTTGTCTGCAAAAATAATGATATAAACGCCGCTAAAAATGAAGCACAATTTAAGTTATTGTAGTAAATCTAGACCTGGTCAAATTAAATTTTTTGTAATACCCGGTATACAGACAGCAGCACCACCATTTTCAAAATCAAAAATCTGTAGCTTTGCTGTGTAAAGGAGTAAATCCCCCCACAGACCCCCCCCCCCACCCCTTGTGGGTTGGTCTGTTGTTTTATTAACCACTATAAAAACATACTTACCGTTCAATCACTACTTGCTAAATTAATTATCTGCATTTAGCTATCAGAATAAGATTTTTATGCTTGCATACCCACCTCTCCACCATGCCTATTCCTATTAATATGGACCCTCAACCAGGTTACTGGTTAAGACCATCTCCAGCATACTGACAGATATAGACTATACACCAGTCTATACTCACCCCATAGTGACGCCTGTCACTAAGCGCACTTGCGCATGCGCACTGGAGCCCAAATAGGAATCAGATTCACTTTTCTAAATTTAAGTGCTAAATATTAAAGGTCAATTCTCAAATCTTACCACACAGGGTGGCTGAGACCGGGTCATAGTGATTGAACGGTAAGTATGTTTTTATAGTGGTTAATAAAACAACAGACCAACTCACAAGGGAGGTCTGTGGGGGGGGGGGGGGGTTGTTATTACACCACAAAAACATCCATTACCGTTCAATCACTACTTGCTAAACCCGTAGATTTGGTCAGTGCCCCATTTAAACATTAGGTGGGAGGAGATTTCAGAATCAACAAACAAGGATAAAAATCAAACCAATCTTATCCAAATCTTAATAACATAACATAATAGTGCAATTAACTCAATCACACCGTGATTAACAAATAAGGAAAACTTGAACTTAAAGAAATAAATAAAAACCAAAAGATACTCTCACCATTTCTCACAGACGCACAGTCCTAACGAAAATGGCGGGAAGTGCTTGGTAAATGGTTTTCGGCTTTTTTAGTTAAAATAGTAATGTTACGAAAGAAGGAGGCTGCTGCACTCTGGTCTTTGAGATAAAAGGATGGAAAAGTGGATTCAGATTTCCATCCTGCCACCTGCATGACCTCATCTAAAGACGAACCGTCAAAAAGAGCAAAAGAAGTAGCCATACCTCTGTCATGGGCTTTAATATGGGAGAGATTAATTTGATCCGGTGAGGCTATCTCACAACAAAGCTTAATTGTCTCACAAATCCATCTGGCAATCGTAGATTTTGAGACCGGCTTAGATAACTCTTCCGCGTAGGAAACCCATAAATGGGATGGATCGACTCTTTTAAAATCGGTTCGCTGTTTGTAGATTCGCAATGCCCTAACAGGACACCAAAATTTATCGGCTGGCGAAAAAGACGATAAAGATTTTAAAATGATCAGACTAGCAGGAAAGAGGTTAGACGGAGTTTTAGATAAAAAGTCCCTTCTGGGATATAAAACCAAACCGTCTCCTGAAACTATAAATCTCTCCTTTTCAGCAGAAAGAGCATGAATCTCTGAACGCCTTCTAGCAGAGGCAGCAGCAACAAGAAAAATAGCTTTGAGAGTTAAAAGCTTAATACTGATAGAAAAAGTAGGTTCAAAATGGCGACCTGCCAAAACATGAAGAACCAAAGCCAAATTCCAGGAAGGTAAGGACTTAGCAATTGAAGGACAAATATTACCTAGACCTCTAATAAAACTATTAAGAGTCTTAGTATCCTTGACATCGGCATTCAGAAGACAAGGAAGGGAAGACGCCAGAGAAAATCTATACCCCCTGACCGTATTAGCTGACAAATGTAAAGCATCAAACAGATATGATAAAAAAGCTAATACTTGGGGTATAGAAACAGAATCGGGCACGAAACCTTGGTCTGAACATCATTCACCGAAAGTTTTAAGTCTACCCTTGTAAACTCGATGGGTCGACTCCCTTCTGGCAGAATCAATAATTTCCTGAGATCTTGAAGAAACCTTATTCTCGACGACCTCAGACCAGAGATTCTCCAAATGCACAGGTTGAAAATTTCTGGGTTTGGATGAAGACAAAGACCTCTTACTTGAGACAGAAGATCCTGGGATACTGGAAGAAGACGAGGGAAGTCTATCAGAAGATCTAGAAGGTCTACAAACCAAATCCTCTTGGGCCAAAAGGGAGCTATCAGAAGAATCTCGCTAACTTGATCCTTGACCTTTTTCAAGACTAACGGAATCAAAATTGTTGGAGGCAAGGCATAGGCGAACATTCCTGTCCAAGACTGAGACAGAGCATCCACTGCCAGGGCTTGACTGTCCGGAAAAGGAGACATGTAAGAGGAGATCTGGGCATTCAGAGAGGTCGTGAACAGACCTACTAGAGGACGATCCATAAGACAGAAAATCGCTCTGCCAACCGACCTCTTTAACTGCCACTCTGTGTGGGAGAACTTGCTGAGACGTGACAGTTGGTCCGCCAGAAAATTCAGACTGCCTGGGACATGAGAGGACACTAGAAAAATCTGCTTCTTGCAGCACCACAAGAGAAGATTCCACACTTCTAGACAAAGGAGAGACGACCTTGTACCTCCCTGCCTGTTGATATAAGACACCACTGTCGAATTGTCCGACTGAATCGACACTTTGAGACCTATCACAAGATCTGACCATGAAAGGAGAGCCTTCTTGACAGCCCACAACTCCAGAATGTTGATATGGGCTGTCGACTCCTCCAGGGACCAAAGGCCGGAAACTGACAGGGAGTCCCAGACTGCTCCCCATCCCTCCTGGGAAGCGTCTGTGAAGATAATCGCCTGAGGGGAGGAGCTTACCAATGGAAAACCCATCAGAAGCAGAGAACGATCCCTCCAAAAATCCAGATGAGGGATCACGTGTTCTCTGATGGGAATCTAATGGTAAATAGAGTGAACTGACTGCTTCCAAAGGGACATTAGATACATTTGGAAGGGTCTTTCATCAGCGCCGCCCAAGGAATCACATTCTCTACGCTGACCATCAAGCCTATCACTCTTAAAAAGAATATTGCTCTTACCATGGGAGAAGACAGGATTTCCATTGCCACTGATAAAGCCTCTATCCTTGGATCTGATGGGAAGACTAGACCCCTGGCCAGGTCGAAGGAAACGCCTAGATGTGTAAAGATTTGAGATGGAACTAGGCTTGATTTCTTTAGATTTAAAACTCACCCTAGGTTCCATGCCAGACTGCAAACTTCTGGAAGAATTCCTGAGAGAATTGAGGATGGCTTTGCTTTTACCAACCAGTCGTTTATATAAACGTGAAGATGGATAGAACGATGGTGTAAAATTCCTGCCACGGCTGAAACTAGATGGGTAAAAAGGAAGGGAGCTGTGGTCAGGCCGAAGGGCATGGCACGGAACTGCCAAACTCGATCCTTGTAAGCAAACCTCAGGAACTTTCTGAAGGCAGGGTGAATAAGAACATGAAAGTAGGCGTCCTTTAGATCGATGGAAGACGTCCACATTCCCTGATCTAAACTGGAAATGATCTGGGAGATTGTCTCCATCTTGAACTTGGGGGTGAGAATCATAAGATTTAGCTTTTTCAAATTTATGATGGGACGCCAGCCTCATGTTTTCTTGGAAACTAAAAAGATGATCGAGTAGTAGCCCGGGTTTACTCTCCAGTGGGGGACTTCTTCTATTTCCCTCTTTACAATCATGGATTCCAACTCCTCTTCCGAGGCCACCAATTTTTCCGGATTTGAGGGGACCGGAGTCCAAACTGGGAGAAAAGAGAGAAGAGGACGATGATGGATCCATGAAGGTGCATAACCTCAACGAATCTGAGACACTAGCCAGGAGTCATGAACGAGGGCTTGCCAATTCTCCCAAAACAGAGAAAGGCGCCCTCCTACTGGCACGTTGGGTAACAGGCACAGGACCGACTGATCCAAAGGGAGGAGAAGAGAGGGAGGGGTGAGGAAGGGAAGAGAGAAGGTTGGACCTACCCGGGAATAGTCCACACCTCTCTTTCCTTGATACCCTCTAAAGGAAGAACGACCTCTGGACCTGGAACCAGCATGGCGAGAAGGGGTCTGACCCCCCTCTCGCTCATGAAGAAGGAGACTGCCTCCCTTGAGACCTGGAGCGATGCGAAGAAATAGAATCGAAACGATCCTCCTCTGTGGATCGATCTTGACGATTGGATGAAGAAATATTGGAATTATGAATAATCCTAGAGGGATAAGCCCCAAACTGGTCAGGTTTGAGGCTCTTTCTTCTAGGAGAGGAATTTGGACTCTTCACAGAAGAAACATCTCATTTCAAGGAAGGATTAGCGAAAGAAATCTGAGCCTGAAGCTCCCTAGAGGCCTTCAGGCGCTCAGATTCCGCACAAATTAGACTAGGAGCCGACTGTCCAAAAATATCTTGACCAAACGGAGGTGCTACAACAAGACTATTCTTCAAAGAACTAGAAATCTTAACCTCAGAGAGTTTCCTGGATCTACGTTTAGAGGTAATGAAACCCAAGTACTTACAGACTGAATTGAGGGAGCCACGAGACAAATCTGCCAAAGAATGAAAAACTGACAAAGGAACTTGATCACCATGTTCTTCAGCCCTAAGAACAGCCTCAGATAAAAGAGCAAGGAAATTAGATGACTTAAGCTGAGATCTGCAAACAGACTCTCATCTAGAAATATCATTGGAAAACTCAACCTTGGAAGAATCTTTTAACTGAGAAGAAAGAACATCCCAAGCAGAACCAGAAAGAGACTGAGTGGAGGCAACCTTCAAATAATCCTCCTTAGGAATTTGAATAGGAGAATCATATTTGGAAACAAGAGAAAAATCATTATTGACAGAATCATTAACAAAGAAATCGAGCATATCAACTAATAAGTTATCAATAGGCAGCACCTGAGGAGAGGAAGAATCAGATATAGAGAGAGCGGATCCGAAAGGAGGATCCATAGCAAATTCCTCCTTAAGAGGAAGAGAAAGAGTAGACGTGATCCACCTGTGAGCCATGGACCAGTCTTCCGAAGAGGCTCTAACCAGACAAAACCTCTTCAGCTCCCTGGCCCTGACCGACTTGGGAGATGACGGAAGAGAAGGAAGAAGAGGAGGAGAAAAGGGATGAGAAGAGAGGAATCACCTGAAACTAAAGATTCACCTGCCCTAGAGGAAACAGGAAAAGAGGGCCTTCTAGCAGACTCAGGAAAGAAAGAAACTTGAGAAGAGGAAAAGGAATCCCTACCCTGAACCTGACTAGAGGACAAGAAAGGAAGAACCAGAGAACTGGCAGAAAACCTCGAAAGAATAGAAAAACGAGCAGAAACAAACGAATGATCTAAAGAAGAATCCCTAACCACAGAGAACAAGGACAAATCTAAACCTGAATCAACAATTTGAAATTCTAGCTATGGGGAAAGGACAACGGAAACAATCGGATCAAGATGATCAAAAGAAGGAAAGAAGAAGAGGGAGAAGAGATTGAATGAGAAGATGAAGAAGAAGAATGATCTAACGGAACCTGAGAGGAAAGAGAAGGAAGCTGGGAGAACGCCGGAGGAGGAGGAATAGAAGATTGAAAGAGAGCAGATGAGTTAGACTGGATGAGAAATCCTTAGCAGAAACAGAAGAAGAAATAGGATTAAAACCTGGAGGGTGAGAAGAGGAGGAGAAAGAAGAAGGCCTAGAAGAAGATGAATTCAAAACAGCATCACAAAAGGAAGGAAAAGACGGGGAAGATAAATCAACATCAACTACCTGAGAACGAAGAAAAGAATCATACTTGGAAGCTACAGAACCCTGAGGAAAACACTCGTTGAGATATTTCAAAACCAGAATCTACAAAACTCCTATCATCACAAACCGTACGCTTATCTTCAGAAAATTTCTCAGAATCTAACGATGAAACTGAAAACAGCAGCGTAATATGATGCTCAGGTAAAAACTTAGACGACACTAAGCGATTATGATTTCTATCTATCCCAGAAGTTACCTCCCAACCAGAAGCGGAAGACGGAAGTCTATCCGGATCTGCACAACCCGGAAGTACACCTCTAGAACCAGAAACGGAAGTGTACAGACAAGAATCCAAACCGGAAACGGAAGCGCTTCTACCGGAAGTCGAAAAATAGTAGGAGTCCTCAGACCCCGGATATCCGGTATGACCAGAAGCGCTGCTGAAACCGGATCTTGAAGACCTGGATGTCCTACAAAAAGGGAAGTCATACCGGAAATGGTCGGAACGGAAGTAATAACCGGATCTTGCAGACCTGGATTTCCTACAAAACCGGAAGTCTTACCAGAAACAGACGCAATAAAAGAAAGAACCGGATCCTGAAGACCCGGATGTCTTGCTAAACCGGAAATGGACGGAACGGAAGAAGCACCAGAAAACGTAAGTAAACGCGAGTCCAGAGGACCCGAGTCCACCACAACGGAACCAGAAGAACTAGCAAGACTAGAAATCGAACTCTTAGCTATAGGCGATCTATGAAGAACCTTGACGACCGGTATGACTGAACAATTGGCATTAGCATAAGCACCAGGCTTATGGACGTCAGCTTCCGCCTCCACCACCACTGCTTGAGGGTTATGCCCTTCACCCTCAAGTCAAATGTGGGTTTGACCCGGTGAACTACATGAGCCCACCTTCGAGAGCTTAGTCGCTCTAGACTTCTGCTTAGGAGACTTGGTAACCTGCATAGAGGTTAGAGGGATCGGTTTCCCCGCGGGAATGCCCGCTAGCCCTCGGGCTATCGTCGGAACCGGAAGAAACATCCTGTTTCTTTGCCTCCTTAATGGCAGAAGATATCCTTTCGTCCAGTGATTTGGTCAATACAGATGCGAAGGACTCAAATCTCGCAAATAACGCTAAGACGGCATCTGAAATCGCCGAAGAGGCTCCCCCCCTCCATTGCTACCAGTATAGATACATTAGTTTTCGCAAAAGACACAGCTTTCGCCTTACTAGCAACGGAGGTAGGGGAAGGATGACAAGAGGGCAGCGGTTGTTTAGATGGTAAATCCTTAAAAAATACCTTTGAAACCGAGACCGGCTACCCTTTACAAATCCCGCACATCGTTGTGGGGGTGCAAGAAGTACATTTCACACAGACATGTCCACCAAAATAGGCTATGTGAAGGCAATCACATTTAGCAGACGTGCATTTCGTCTTATCTGACGATAAACCAGACTCCTAAAAACGAAAAAAGTGTAACAATGAAGCATACCGCTTAGAATATCGTAAAGAGAAGACTATAAACATAAAATGCACTTCTAAAAATGCAGGAAAGTTCAAATTAGAAATCAAAATCCCTACCGACAAGAAAACAAACTTGCATAGGGATAAATGATAATCCTTATAATGCACTAGAAGTAAATTGATAAGGACTCTTGGTTGAATACTAGAGAATTAATATGATGATGATGATATAGGCATTGTAACTAAGTTACCGCGAAACGAGAACGATCTTTCAAGAAAACCGGTAACAATATATACATAGTTATAAAATACAATATAACCATGAATATACTTCCTAAACGTAACTTAGGGACGATTGACTTCATAGTAGGCATATTCCTTAGTAATATGAAAGACAATAAGTGTAACTGACACAGCGCAAAGCAAAAAAAACTTGTAGAATATTTTAGCAGTTGTTCTGCAAGCAGAATAATTGAAAAGTGAATCCGTTTCCTGTTTGGGCTCCAGTACGCATGCGCAAGCACGCTTAGTGACAGGCATCACGATGGGGTGAGTATAGACTGGTGCCAGTCTATATCTGTCAGTATGCTGGAGATGGTCTTAACCAGTAGCCTGGTTGAGGGTCCATATTAATAGGCATAGGCATGGGGAGGTGTGTATGCAGGCATAAAAATCTTATTCTGATAGCTAAATGCAAATAATTGATTTCGCAACGAGCGATTGAATGGTAATGGATGTTTTTGTGGTGCAATAACAACTGGTGTTTAAAATGAAGATAAGGGTTGTTTTGTATAATATCATATATAAAAACTATGGCCATGTTTGGATTGGACATGTGCGTGAAACAAATCAATCCAGATTTGAAAACAATATAAGCATCCGATGCCCCTTCGGCGCATCCATAGAAAATAATTATTGTTATATTGGTGAAATCAACATACCATGTTTGACAGCAACTGGCATATGTCATCTGATACGAAAACTGGACCAGTTTGTTTCATTTCTTTACCAGTTATTAACATTTTTATGTACCCTCAAAAAAGTAATAGTGAAAACAGGGTTTTCACACATCAAATAAAAATAGTGGCACAATAATTCAAGATTCAAGATTATTTATTTTCATATAACACATAGATTTTACATTTACACAACAGGCAGTCCACCAAAGGCTGACCCCTTACATTCAACATATAATAAACACATAATTCAGTAATAGTTGGATCATGGGTGAAGATAATATAATATTTACATGTATACATTTAAGACAATAGACAATTAACACACATGCGCGCTCGCACGCACGCACACACACACACATGGGAATGGGGAAAACACATGCATATCTTGTTTACAATATTATTATTATTATTATTTTTATTGTCATAAATAATGCGGCCTAATTTGCATCAACATTTCTTGGTGCAGCATTATTATTATTATTATTATTATAATGCGGCCTAATTTGTATCAACATTTCTTGGTGCATTATTATTATTATTATTATTATTATTATTATTTTACACAACTGCATCATCCACCTAAACAATTACGGATGCATTATTATTATTGCAGATGTGTATTTTACATTCTAGTTGTTATCCTGGCAACTGGGTACATACTTGTTTTTGTACTGCCATGGTGGTGACTTCTGCATTCATGTCATTGGTTTGGATTTTTAATATCTTTCTAAGTTTATTTTTTTAATATTTTGTTTAAAAGAGCTTTGTGTAAGAATTTGAGTGCGTATATTTATATCTGTGTTGTTCCAGAGTTGTATTGCTTGGTGGGATGGTTTTTGTGTAGCTGTCATTGTTCTGTAAGTTATTCTTAGTTCGTGTGTTGTGCGAGTGTATATCGGAGTTGTTCCTAAAAAGGTTTGATAATGAGGAGGGTAGATTGCCATTAATTATGGTAGTCCCTTAAGATAGTGTATAGTTGGACAGCAATTACTTATTTCTGTTACATTTTGATCAAAATCTTCCAATGTTCATGATAATGTTGTGTAAAAATGATGATGTATCTATTGAAACAAACGTGTTTTCACGAAGTCACCAAAATAACGAGTGCAGGCGAATGCAAAAAGAAGCAATTGTTAGAAATAGAACCCTGTTACGTGTTAGAAACAGGTAAGGCTACCCTGACCATACAATATCATATGAATATTATTGGAAGAGCTACTCTCTTTAAATAAAATAAATTTAATTCAACTGCACAATAAAATTAATAACTGAAGATTACATGATTATGACAGCTCTATCGAGACGAGCCATCATCGTATTATCACCCGCTCAGCCGCAGACAAAGCGTACCTGAGCACCTGAGCCGGGGATAAAGGAGATGAAGAGAAATAGCGAGCAGTTTTCGGTTGATGAATTGTATGCGTCTATCACTATCAGAAACTGGTAACGACACCGTTTATAGCGATTTGATAGCTTTGTCGATGGATGATATAGAACATTCTACTTACCTTTGACTAGAGAGACTCGGTAGTACCTAGCAGTTATGTTTCTTGGACATGACATGACGAATGGAATAATTTGTCAGGTGAAAATTGGCACCGTTTATCTGTCAACATAACCAATCATTTCTCGTTTAATCTCGTAACGCTTGTCCTGCGCGCCGAGAAGTGATATCGATTTACCGTATATAACCAAATATTTTCTCTCAATGTTTATACCGTATCAATAAAATAAGTGACTAGTCACAACACGTGTAGATTTATTCTTTTTCAATCATACACCGGCAATTTTTCTCCAAACATAAATTTCAAACGGCATAGTCATCACACCAAGGAAATGGTTTCACACACGCAAATATAGTTTCAATTTAAAGTAGAAATTCTTAAAATAGTAAGCGAAAAGTAAAAAACAGAAACGGTAGGAGCTACCATGCAGATTGTTAATTATAGACGGATATATAATTATAATGTAATTCAATAACATGCTTTGATCAAATAATCTCGTGTCGAAAAGTAGCAAAGACCATAAGCAAGTATTCCAAACTGACAATAGATGACAAAATTTCACATCCTTGAAACACGATCTTTCCACTCTATCTGAGATGATTCAAATTTCCTCGTATCATCTCGCTTTAGGCTACATTATAGTTAAGACGCTCCACACCGTCTCTGTCTTAAATGGCACATGAGCCAGAAAACATAACCAGTAAATCAGAAATAGAATACGAAGATGCCTCTCTAAAACGTCTACATGTCCTTTTGAGCCATATAATAATTGCTTCTTTAACCATTACCACTCTGATATCAACATTCTATCTTTCTACTGTGTCAGGAGCAAAGAAACTGGTGTACAGCTTTCAACAATTTTGGTGGACGATGTTGCTGTCTACGACAGCACCATCTTCCACCAAATTTGTTGAAAAATAACACCAGTTCATCTTTTAATTTAATTAGAAAATTATAAATTTTAACACCAGAGTGGTAAGGGTTAACTAACTGTCTGACTAAAGCAAGCCACCAGACAATAATTTATAATTACAATGGGCAATGACTCTGGACCTGATGAATATAAAAAAACCTATTTGACTTAAAGTACTTGTTGGTGGATTTACAGGTTGTCGAAAAAAACACATCTTAAAGAACAACCATATCGTGTCCCCGAAGGTTTCATATCACAATTATGTATTAGTTTGTCTTAGAGAGGTCATATGTTGTTAACGACCACCTGCTTAAATAAGCTTTTTAAGGTGGCCCTTATAGACAGGTTTGTGAATGTATATATATAAGACACTTGCCAAAATCAGGAATCGTTTGCAAGAAAAACACTATCAGGTACTATAAAGATCTATATATACACAGAGGCGATTTGTTTTGATGCGGGATTCTATCAAGTATCAGGTATAGGTTAAATGTCACGAACACACAGCGGGTAGCTATTAACATAGTTAATTCGGTGAATGTCAGAAATAACTTGACAATCTAGGCATATAATGTATGAAAATATCGCTGATTATTTTAACAAACTATAGTTCACTGAAAGTGTTTAAAAAATTAAATAGTAACCCTGGTGACGCACCAGTACAATGCCGCCAGGTATTCCCCCAATACCGACTCACTAACGTGCATTAAGAGATCAACCACTTTCAGCCCAATTGTTTATTAAGATACCCAGCACTTGTTAGGGAACGACAATTACATTAGGCAGCGACAACTTTCAGTCAAATTGCTATCGCAATATTCAGCCATGTATCAGACATTGCTCGCTTGAATATACATCCGTGTACAACAGCTTACGTGATCTAATAGAATAGATTACCTCGATAAATGCTTTTTATCTTTAGTTTTTATCTAGCAACCATGAGTTTTACGCGCAAACACACGTAACGAATACTATGTTTGCACGATATACTCAGGTGGTAATTATATCACGCCCCCCCCCCCCCCCCCTCCCACCCCCCCCAACCCCAATATTTTGTAGACATCCACCCACATCATCTTCACCCATACCACCCATCAGCACCTGCCACAGACCCACGTACCACTTATCATTGTCTACAACGAAACTAAATTTCTACCAGAATAAAACAAATGGACTAATAATTTATCTCAGGGCCTAATTTTACACATAAGCAACATTAGACATATATATTATACCATTATATTTGATGGCCTACAAGTACGTATATATACCGTGGAAAAATAATTCTTTTCCCGGAAATTTTCATGGGGAACTATTGATTATCATTATCGCGTGTATGCTATTGTCTATATAATGTGCTGGTTCGTTTACATACATTCATGCGCGCACACGCACGCTGTTGCATTACTGTCGGTCTACGCATGTATATCTGATAGGTTTTTTTTCAAGATTTGCCAGTGAGCAATCGAATCCGGACCTCTGCAAAATGATGACGACTACAGGAGAGAGAATGGCTATGCAACGATGACGATAACGCCATTGGCAATGACGAATCGCGACAATGAACGGGATGACCACGGTACTGAGATTGTACATCAGAATAATAGCATCTCTAGAAAAATGATGAGTCCAGGAAGATGTATATTGCAGGAACAGATCTGGCTTTTGTAATGTTCTAACCAATAGCTAGATTAGCCAGATAACATTTTTGTTAGCCAAATAGTAAATATTTAGCCGCATCTTTACTTCAATGCCACTTATGAGCATGTGTGCAGTTAGCCATCATCAGTTAATACTATACATTTTACATTCCAGATACAATAGGGTCTTAATATTTAAGAAATGTATTGAATATTTTGAAACTAATATGATTGGAAGCTGTTGCTGCCTTAGGCAGGAACAGCTTTCAGTCGTATTAGTTTATGATTTTTTAACAACCTAAACAGGAATTTTTGCTTTGCAATTATAACGCTGGCGTCAGTCGAGATTCAGCCAATCAAGAAAATGTAATTAATTTTAATGATTTATTTAGCCAGTGATTTAGCCAATTCTGTTTTTCATTAGCCAGATTTCAGTTTTACTAGCATTTGGCTAATTGGTTAGCGGGTACCGTCCCCGTATTGAAGCTGATCTGGTAGGGGGCCTACTCATCAACATGTTTATCACAGGGAAACTGCTTCTCAACATGACTACCTGTGTTTGGATATCTGCCATATTGGATTTATGAGTATCATCCATTTCGTTAGCTTTCTCCGCAAACCTGGCCAGCGCAACGACGTTATCATCCTGAAATCTATTTCCAAGATGTCTACAAACGGGCTGGCAGGCATGTTGCATTTTGGCTTAAATCGGCAACTGTGTGAAATTTTAACTCAGACCCAGTACCCAATATTGGATTTCGGATCGCTGATAATTTCAGTAACTCGTTTCCTAGAACCTAGACTGTCGTGATAAGATCCGACCACCCAATGGATGGATCCAATTAGCTATCACTCATATATTGACGTCATAATCAACTACGTTGCATAAGCTATAGGTTGCCGTCACAATCCAATGTAGTAATTGAGGGAAACACTCCATCATAAACTTGGAATAATCCGTCAAGTTGAATGTATACCTTTACTATGTAATACCCACTCTGTTGATTATTTCGAAACTAAATTGACTGGGAGCTGTTCCTGCCATAGACAGCAACAGCCCCTGGTAAAATTAGTCTCAAAATATTCAACAGGCTAGCTGCGTGTATAGTTTTCATGAAATTGGGATTCTGGGAAGTCAGGATTCAAAGTATATAAATAGATCCCAACATGCGCTTCGCTAGAGATGGCCGTGGAATAGCCAAAAGATGATTCATCCATTGCACTCCCGTAAATTCTTTGGGTTGGGCATAACAAGGTCGAAGCCGCTGCCTGGGACTGATAATAACGGGAGCCCTTCGCCCATTTCTAACAAACTCTGTCAACCTTGTACGCACGTTGAAATCGATTAGAAAATTTGAAAGCTGAATTCACAGAATCTAAATTTCAACATAACTATACAGGTAAACTGTTGCATATTTTGAAGCTATAATAATTTGACTAGAAGCTGCACTGTCTATGGTCAAATTAGTTTCAAAATATCCAATAGTTTACCGGTACAGTTACATTGGAAGTTAGATTCTGGAAATACAGGTTTCAAATCGATTTCAAAGCGAGTACAAATTGGGCGGAACTTAGTTAGAAATGGGCGGGGCATGGCTAGAAATCTTTCCATAGCTATGATTTAGCCATCGATGGTGCCATATTGCATCTTCATTATAGTGCATATTTTCGGAGCCATTCTGTAATCCTACACCAGATAAAATAAATAATAAAACATATACATGCGATAGACTATCTACCAACCAGGCGAAACATCCCGCCACCCCTAACGCCTCACCCCACCCACCCATCACCCACTCCACCACGACACGAAACCTCTATAGACAAACAGGAATGTTGATTAGGGCAGATTGCTCCTGAGGCTCAGGACAACTGTGCCAAAAACAGAAACAAAATGGGTTTTTTCTAAAGATGCATCAGCAAAACAACATTTGTTGGAGGGAGGAGATAGAAAGGAGGGGAGAGGGAGGGAGGGGAGATGGAGAGAGAGAGAGAGAGAGAGAGAGAGAGAGAGAGAGAGAGAGAGAGAAAGAGAGAGAGAGAGAGAGAGAGAGAGAGAGAGGGGGGAGATGAGGAGAGGGAGGGAATGAGAGCTAGCTGGGGGCGGGGGGGGGGGAGGCGCAGAGAGTGGGCAAGGAACGGCTAGATGGATGGCAGGGATGGAGAGGGGGAGAGGGGCAGAGAGGGAGGGAGGGAGGGAGGGATGGAGGGGTGGGAGGGGGGGGGGGGAGAGAGAGAGAGCGAGAGAGAGAGAGAGAGCGAGAGAGAGAGAGAGAGAGGCGCAGAGGGAGGGCAAGGAACGGGCAGCTGAATGGCAGGGAGGGAGAGAGGGGGAGGGGAGAGTGGCAGAGAGGGCGGGAGGGATGGGAGGGAGGGAGGGAGGGAGGTGGGGGGAGAGGGAGAGAGAGGGAGAGAAGAGGGTGAGAGAGGGGGTGTCAGAAGAATGAGAGGTGGCGGGGTGGTACGGGTGGGGTGGGTGGCTGGGGGTGGTTAGAGGCGGAGGGGAGGGGAACCACGTACTGTTTGGGACTGCAGACTGGTGGTTCTTTAAGACTGGCCCCTGAAAATGCAGGATACTGGGCGCATACAGGGTCAATGTGACCTGGCATTTTCCTGGCAATGGCCCAGTAACCTGCTGCCTTAAGGAATCTTCATCTTGTGGCCCCAAAAAGACATGTAATATAGCAGATGTTTTGTCTTAAGCGTTCACCTGTCTTAAATGACCACTTGCTTGATGGTCTGTAGAGTGGCCATTTAAGCAAGGTATGATATCTGTCCATTCGGGAATAATGGTCCAACAGACAGATATACCGAAATATATCATTAAGAATGTTGTGTCGTCTACATCTGTAATATGATAATTCTAAATTTACCTATTTATTGTGGATGTATTATGTGTCAAAGAAACGGGGCGAACATACGCATCCATCTCAGCCCTCTCTAGCCCCCCCCCCACCCCCGCATCATGCTCAGATAACCCATTAACACTCATATCAGCCAAAGAGGGCTTCTGCGGTGGTCTGGAGAAATGCCCATTTGCAGACCAAGAGAAGACTAGTTTGAAAATTTTACCCCTGTAATGCCAGTGGTACATTTAAAAAAATAGACTTCTCTTGGTCTGCAAATGGACAGTTTCTATGAGAAAATTGAATTGTTTTTAACAAGTTCAAGGGTTAAGCGGATGAACAGTTGTTGAAAGATGCCCGGGCGCTGAAGATAAAGCAAAATAATAATTTTATTAAAAAAAATAAGCAGCAATAGATTGTTTAGATATAATACTCAACCGCACTCATATCACACAACCCAGCCACATCACAAATCGTACATCTCTTGCCACCACCCACAACAACCCAATGAAAGTTATTTCGAGGTATCATTTTCAATAATATGCGGGTGGTGGGTTCATCAAAAGAATATCGAATAGAGAATTGGCCATAGAGCTAGTATAGATAACTTTATGGAATTGGCCGGTCCGTGCCATGCTAGACAACTCCACTTGATATCGACACCGCCTTCAACAATGGTGCAGAGTAGTCTTTCTTGGAAAGAGAAACTCTTAATAAACCGACATCAGTCATTTCTTACACCTTGCTTAAATTCGCGTAGGCGTGGCAGGCCTGTCAAAAGTGAAAATGTGTGTAACCCATTTTGGGGTTCTTCAAATTTATTTTAGGTAACCCATTTCTTTTTGCGTAACCTTTTCAACATATTTATGTAGAGAATACATAAATTGCATAACCCAAAAATAGTTTACGCAAGGAATTTTTGCAAAACCTCTGCACGAACTAAAACATGGGTTACGCAATTTTGACATGCCTGCGTGTCAGTAATACACCTACATTGATTAGAGTTTTCTAAAAAAAAACCCACCTGGGCATGGCCCAAGAAAATCAAAATGTTTACTTTGTAGGCCTACCACATGTCTTAAAGGCCATCAGTGTGTGGCTCCATAAACAGGTTGTTTTAAATACAGATGAATATAGTATCTAGCTAATCAATACAGAACTACAAACAAGAAAATTCTTATTCCAAATTACTCAAATTACTGTAAGCAAGTTAGACATTGAAACAAGTAATTAATTAGACAATGAGTGCGGCCCGCGCTCTGCGTGCGTGCGTGCGCGCGTGCGAGGATTGATCTAAAAATGCTGATCCGATTTGGCTCAACTTTTAACGCGACAAAGGAACTTTCCGTAAACAAAGAATTTCCAGAGTTTGATGATCCAGATCATTGAATCATTGAATCCGAATCGGATCATATTCAGGATTTATGGATATCTCAGAAAATTCTGGTCCGACTTGCATTAACCCTTTCATGACGAAGCCAACCAAAACCGACCTCTGCAGTTGTCCAGAGGATTTCCATTTGCAGGCCAAGAGAAGACTATTTTTGAAATTTTTACAACTGAAATGACTGGCTCGGTAACCGAGCCAGCCATTCCAGTAGTAAATTTAAAAAAACACTTCTCTTGGCTTGTAAATGGATATTCAATAAGAACATATTTTTATTTTCTTGACCAAATTTAGATATTAAAGTGTTAAATGTAGCACTCGAAATGGTGTGGTCGTACACTAGAGTTTCACCACTCTGGGAGTAATTTCCAGAAAATTCAAAGATTCTTTAGTCCTACAATATGAGCCCAAAAAGTAGTGCGTGCGTGCGTGCGTATGTATCTGCAATCTGAGCTTGTTATTTAAAAAAACCCCAATTCTACTGAAATTGTGCTGATGATTTAGGCCTATGTTATCGCCACTACTCTGAGTCAAATTCCTTTGAAATTCGTACCCTATAAAGTACTTACCAAACATGCCAACGTCGCCCGTCATTTCTCTTCGAAGCGGCTTCACGGTTCCCTGAACACGCCCTGGAATGGCCGATCCCGCACTCGTGGCCTCCATCGTCACAAAAGTGAAATTCGGGAGTCTATGTTTATATAGACCTATACATCTATTAAGTATCCACTTTGGGTGAGACAAAATGTCCCCACTAAATACAGTTCTCAATTGTTGCGAAAAGCTAGATCCAAAAACGAAAAATTACTGGTTCCTTATGACTGATTGACTTTCGACTTCAGGTGCAAAGATATGTCTATGCATGCTTCGTGATAGACTTTCAGGCCTCTACCTGTTAAAAAAACGTAAACACAAATAATTCCAAAATAACTTGGACTTTCACATGAGTTTAGCCATTTTCTGGCAGTGTTCTTGAGGCATGGCAATTTGCAGGCAAAGAGACCATCTTTAAAAATTTACCACCGGAATGACTAGCTCGATAACCGAGCCAGTCATTTCGGTGCTTAATTTTCAGAAATAGTCGTCTTTTGGCCTGCAAATGAACATTTAATGAGCAAATATATTTTTAATTATTGAAAAATTTAGACATTAAAGGATTTAACTTGAAACATGCAAGCTAAAATTTCTCAAAGTTATTTGAAAGTAGCTGTAGCCTCAAAATGCAACGACTCTATCAAATTATGTTCAAATTGATAAAGCAATAAGTAAGCTCTAATAGCATTTATATCTCAGTAAACACACGCGTAATCAGTTCAAATCAGGGTAAGTTGACTTTTTATAGTAATAGCCTATTATGTTATTATGAAATATAGGCCTACAACAATAATACCTGTAGGCAATAAAGTTCTGAAAGCATGGACACGAGGCCAATAGACCTATCCTTCCAAATTCAAAATTAATATATTCCCCTCCAAACGTAAAATGGTCGATATAACGATTTAAATTGTAAACGTCACAAATAAAGCTGATACTGAACGACTCTGTACTTGAATTATGTAGGCGTAAAATAAAAAACCCTCAAACGTTCAAAATTTTAAATTAAAGGACTGTCTGACTTTTCACAGTTGACTACGTTCCACTATAGTTAAATATTTAACACTACCCTGTTCCGTTAGCACGCGGATCACGTGAGTTTATTTATCTGAATAGCACCCAGAACGGTAAATGTGTTGAATATAATTTGCCCTATATGTAGTTACGACATTCAGTCAATTTATTTGTGTAATAATCCGCAGTAGGCCTACTCTGTTAATAGAAGACAGTATTAAAATATGACATTTGATTGTGAGTCAATTGTGTTGAAAAAAGTTTATATTAGACCTACATTTGAACATCTGGTTGGCTTGACATGTGTTTTTTACTGGATCGTTATTACGACACTGACGTATTCATCCGCCACTCAAACGCAATGGACCTTTCCAGAGTACTGGGGTTATATGACATCATAATCAGCTAATCGGCGTGTAGGATGACGTCATAATCATTACGTAATAAATGATTCCCTCTTTAACTCTTAATAGTCCGACACGTTGTACAAATTGTATATCTCTACTATTTAATAAACAAGATGACATAGGCGCCCAACAGCACCCAGTTAAATTAGTTTCAAAATATTCAACAGCTTACCTGTATAGTTTTCTGGAAATTGATAGTAAGGGAGTTCAGAGAGCGATCGATCCCAACACGAACGAGGTGTGGGCGGAGTTAGATAGAGATGGGCGGGGCATAGCTAAAACTGGAAAGGTCCATAATACAGGTAAACTGTTGTATCCCTGATAACGCAGGGCACTGACCAAGTACTGGGCAAATACCGGGCTGCTTTAGTCCAGTATTGGTCCAGTACCGGCCCCGTAACCTGCTTTATAACTTATCAGGATACGTTAACGTACAGTACAAGTAAGAAATAACGTAGGGTTTCCAAAACAAAAGAAAACGTGCCATTGAAACACCGTCTTCCAATCAAATTATGTTCAAAATATAAAACAGATCATTTCTTACTTTGTGTTCAAAATTTTACTGTTTGGAAACACATTAAGTTACTTCTGAGCTACACTGTAAATTTGAAGACTGGTGGCTGCCCTTTCGTGACTTAAGATTATATCATGTATCGAATGTAGGAAGCCGAATATTTCTAAACCAATTTGACTGGGAGCTGTTGAGCAGCAACATTGTCCAGTCAAATTAATTTCAAAATATTTACCAACTTATCTGCATAGTTACCGTATAATTGACCTTTCCAGTTTTAGCTATGCCTCGCCCATCTCTAGCTAAATTCCACCCACACCTCACTCGTGTTGGAATCAATCGATCCCTGGACTCCATGACTATCAATTTTCATAAAACTATACAGGTAAGCTGTTAAATATTTTGAAACTAATTTGACTGGTTGCAGCAACAGCGCCCAGTCAAATTAGTTTCAAAATATTCAACAGAATGTTTATTATATGGTAAAGACATACAATTCGTACAACGTGTCGGACTATTAAGCGCTACAGACGGACTATATCGAGTCATTCATGACGTCATGATTATGACGTCATCTTACACGTCACGTATTTTTATGACGTCATATTACGTCATATAATGGATAGATAAACTTGGATAAACTTGGAAAGATCCAATGAGACAGAACACAAGGTAGAGTTAAAATTGATTCAAACACGCGTACAACCATTCGTATCTCCTTCGATTCGAGATAGAGAAAAGTATTCGTAGAAGCCACACCTCTATTTTTACATTGGCGTACAACGTGGGCGGACATTAACTAGCTAGGAAAACTCCTCGTAATCGTGTATGCAGAGATTAGCAATATGCATGTGTATCCCCGTTTGCGTAAATGATCTAGTAAAGTTATCTCCCTTCAAATGGTCAAATGTGATGTATTTGCACTCATTTGCTAATAATAATTGATAAGGAAAGCCGAGATCGCGTTTTCTTTACCATTTTAGCACGGAGAGTGAGCTCATATAGATAGTCCACGGAACAGGTAGATCGATTGTCAATCAGTACTTTGGTAGATATCTATACAATCTCATTAAATGAAGTTTTTGGTGTCTATCGAGTCCCTGATTCCAGGTCCCATTCACGCCATATATAGTTTTTACACTGGTACCCATTTTTACTCCTGGTTGGAGAGAGGCGACGAGGAGTGAAGGAGATTGCCTATGTTTCCCCCCCCCCCCCCCCCCCCCCCCCCGATTGCTCGTATGCCACCTGATCGCCTGGCAATGGAGCAGGATTTGAAACCCACCTGTCTGATTACAAGTCGAGCATGCTAACACATGGCATCCTTTCTTAGCCTCGTCTCCATGATGTAAAAAACTCAGAGATTGTCTTACATTAAGAATTTTTTCAGCCCATAGACTGGGATAGTTACTAATAGAAATAAGGACCACTTTTAAGTGAAGAGTGTGTTCGGACATGGTGAACTTCCCACTTGTACTACACTGATCCTAGATTCTCTTCGTGGCTTTTGAATCTTTCCAAATTGTTCTGCTTCTTCTTCTTCTTCTTGTCATTCGCTGATCATACCGCCATAAGCTTGGTCTGCTTATTTTATACACTTGAGCCGGAATGTCAGGACATGTTTTCAGCTCTACTCTGCTTATCCACAGGGATTGATGGTGATGACTTACTGTCAGGGGCGGACTGGGTCTTAAAACCGGCCCGGGCATTCTACTATTATGCCAGCCCATCATTAGCTCACCTGGCCCGAAGAAGTCATTTCAAACAACACACACACGCACGCACGTACGTACGTACGCACTCACACACACACTCACACACACACACACACACAGTCGCCATGCTATAGGGGAGTATAAGCTCAATTGGTCCTTCGTTCTTTGTTTGGACCAGGTGAGTTTATAGCATGTCGACTGTCTCTGTCTGTTTCTGTGTTGTTTGAAACGACTTCTCCAGAACCACTGTGAGGTTTTTAATCAAATTTGGTGGGAAGCGTCGTTGGGTCATATGGGTTCAAGTTGTTCAGCTAAATCCAATTGGCCGATTCATTTTAAAGAATCTAAATTTATGTTTGAAATAATGAAATTATATCTAGGAAATCATCTAGGGCAAGAGTAGAACCAACTTTGTTTGAGAGAATATGGCTGGCCAATGGTCTGTATCACCTGGAATTATTACCCATGTGCAATGAGTGCCAACGGTGAAAAATTGGCTTTAGCTAGAAGGCACCACCATATAGAGACATTCCATTATTCCAATGAAATGTGATTGAAGGCTTTGCTTTTGACATCTTGTTAATTATTAATGAACTAGAGGACCAAGCTCTCAACCAAATTTCATTGGATTGTCTTTATGGTGGTACCTTAATGAAATAGGCTACCATCTAGGGCAAGAGTAAATCATGTTATATCAAGAGAATGTGCTTGGCCAAATATATTTATTGCTCACATGGCATTGTTGTGTTTTTGGTTGTCAGAGAATAGACAAAATGAAACTAAATAAAATTCACAAAAAGGCAAAAAGCCAAAGGCTAATTTATTTAAAGTGAGCACAACTGGCACGTAAATATCATGTCAGACTAAGAGATTAGGTGCCTGCGCAGTTCACTACTTCTGGTAGCCACACCATCAATGATAGCACCAGTGTCAAGTTTGGCCAGGATCCCCTTTTCCACAGACATCAACATAAATGCATCAAGATGTTCCTGCATCATTGTACTTCGCAAACGATTTTTGATCGTTCAGATGCCACTTGTGACACAGGCAGCGTTAATAATAACCCAATGCTCTTGTAGGCATCAGTAAAGAGGTTCAACTTGAGTAGCACCTTGTAACAGCACAGAGGGCAGGCCTTACACGATTTACATGTACTCGTCAGCGTCTCATTGTCCTCTTCAGACTCGTGCTCAATGTCCTCCTGCAATGTATAAGCATTTGCTACTGATTGTTTTAGTGTCGACCACTGCTCTCCAAGGCTTCTTAGTTCAGTTCTTAATTGTTCTGCAGTGATACCATCATCAAATCTCAGCAAATATGTATGCAGCTCCTCCATAGCTCCAGGTGGCACTTCATCAAAGTTTCTTGGGTGAAGAAGTGAGAGATCAGCATACAATGCAGATGTTGCTGATCTCAGTGATCTGTCAAACCGTTGCTCAATGCTGCTCACTATCGTATCCATTATTTGGTTGTACACTTCAATGCGATATTTCTTTACTGGATCAGAAGCTGATGTAGACTCATCTATGGACAGTTCTCCATGAATGCGTTTCGGCCGTCTTTGTCGTTTTACAGGAAGAGACTCTTCAACAGCAAAGTCTACATCCATTTCATTCAGCTGGTCATTAGCCCATTGAACGAATTTTGCAGCTGCATCATGAAAAGGTTGAAAGTCATTCCGCAGTAACTTCATTTTCTGTAGCAATCCATCCACCATCCTGTGCACAGTGAGTAGATCTAGCTGAACAGTTTGTAGATACTTCGAGAGCGCTGTAGTGTGGGAGAATACTTGCATATATACTTGTGCAGTCAGAATCGTTTCAAACCTCAGGAGACTGTCGATGTATCCATTCACTTTGGCTTTAACAGCTGCTTGGATCCGGTCAGCAACAAGTAATGCATTAAGTGTGGTAATAACCTCTATGAAAAGTGATCCGTTTGGGTCATTGAATGAACCAAACACCTTCTTCAGAGCAGCATCCTTTGACCACCATCTAGTTTCTCCAATTGTTCCCAGTCGTTTTGCAGTAGTTGAGTGTTGACTCCAGATGTTCATTCGCTGGTAAGATTCCCGAAAGAATACTGCGATATCATTCAGTAATAAGAATAATGATGCGCTAGTTACCACGACACTTGTCGCTTCAGTCACAACGAGATTTAACACATGTGCATGGCACCAAACATGGATCTGCATTGGAGCCTCTTTTGATAGGAGAGTGCTGAATCCCCTGTAGCATCCCTGCATGTTTGCTGCACCATCAGTTGAGTTTCCGACACATTTCTTAAGGTCAAGATTTAGTCCTAACATAAAGTCAGAAACTAGTCGCACAAAAGATTCGCCAGTAGATTCCTCACATTTTACTACACTCACTAATCTTTCTTGGACAGTGCCAGTGCTGTCGACATATATCTAACAACAACAGAGCACTGATCTTGTGTTGAAATGTTTTGAGTGGTATCAATTTCCACAGCATACATGTCTGTTACTTCCTCAGAAATCCACTGGCGAATCTTATCACGGATAACTGTGATAACAGAATTCACTGTAGTTTTAGACAGCAAAGTGACCAAGGAACCACGACCTCGTGAACTCGTTGCCTTCTCGTGGTGCTTTTTGCTGCTCTGGACAACGTGAGGGAGATGATCAGCTGTACATGAATCATACTTCCGAAGTAGTTTTATGAGTTCCAGAAATGTACCATGGTCGATCTCCTCATTGTCAAGTGTGTATGCCACTTTTTCAGTACTCCCTCTGTAACTCAGTCCCCTCTTGCCAATGAGCTTCACCACATCTACAACTCTTTCCATCACTTGTCGCCTCTTTCTAACCTCATCATGATGGCTACGTGCAAGCAGGTGAGAAATGCTGGACTGTTGTTGATCTTCCAGGTATGCTGCAGAGCAACTTAAATGAAACGAAGGACGTTCGTGTTCTTCAATACGTGTATGTACATGTCGCCAGTCAGTCATTCCCTCGATGAACGTCGACTTGTCTAATGTACAGGAAAAGCCCGAAAAGGCTAAACACACTGAACAGTAAAGAGAATGATTGTCTTTGTTATATGTCAACCACCATCTGTTTGTACCATCTTTTCGCACAAAACACCTCTTGACCACACGGTTGTCCGTTTTTTTATTAGGGTGGTATCTCCAAAATGACAAAGTATCTTCACGTCTGCATGGTTTCGTAAAATAGTTGATCACGGACGGAGAACAACTTTCCTCAGGATCCTCTGCAAGTGGGGCAGACGCAGTCGCAATGGGTATATCTTTTTCAGCTGACTGCAACTGTTCTGCTTGTTCACATTCACTGGTTCGCACTAATTCTCTGCCTGGATCTGGTGTCAATTGTTCATTTATTGGTTCGACTCCCAATTGAGTATCTGCTGATTCAGCTGCTGATGGTCCAGCTACCGATTCGGTATCCTTATTCTCATGTTCGTCGACTTTGCCAGGTCCGGTATTCGTACTTTCGGCATTGAAAATATCTAAAAGACTTCTGCACTGCGAAGCACTATCTGACAGTTTCTTTTTCTTCCGATCACAGTCTTTCTCAGCACCCCCTTCCTTGTCTTGTGGGCTGCTTTATCCATTGTTGCCAATTGCTGGTTACAGATAGAACTGCTGAAATAAAAAAGCAATCATTGTTACACCGACAATATAAATTAGCGAAAATTTTGGCATTTTAGTATTAAATATCTGCACATTTTCAGAATCAAATATAAATATATTCTGCAAGTCGGAATCTGGGATCATATGGGTAACCAATATACCAATATACCAAATTTGGTTGCATTATTCAACCAAATCTGGTAGACTGGTATATTCGTTACCCATATCCATATGAACAATGAACTTAAATTATATCTAATGGCATGGAAGGAAATAGCGTGACAGATAGACAGACAGATGGATAATCATGTTGACGAAAGCAGAGACATGTGGACAGGCGGAGAAGATATAAAAATCTCGGTTCTTTTCAAAACCTGGAGATAATAATCTAGTATTTACCATCTGTTACATGTACAGCTGTATTACCTGTATATCACTCAATAGGAGGCCTAGGTTGCTGGGTCAGTGTGGCTGTGTGGGTTTCTATTACCGAAGTTTGCCATTTTAGACCTACTGAGAAATAGTTGGAGCTCAAATTTTTGAGGGCCAAGAGGGCAGGCAGGTTTCGGGTGGTGGTACCGTGGGTGGGATGGGGACCTAATAGGGGTGGGATTCTATTGTCAATAGCTGGTATTAGACCACTGAAAATTGTGAAATATGTCCTGAAAATTAGAAGATAATCCCAACAAGAAAATGTAATGTATACCCAAGGAGGAGGGAGGGGGGGGGGGGACTCCTCCCAGAAAAATTGTGAAATCTAGATGATCTCAGACCTGTGCCATCTCCTGTATTTCCAGAGGTATATACCGTACATAGGCCTATATTGTTATCCTAAAATGGGGAGGGCTGACTAAAAGCCAGTGCAGAACACAGTGTTTGCTTGTTTGACCAGGGACAACATAACAACATAGTTTCTCTACAACATTTAAGAAAAAGCCTATTGAATAATTTAAAAATCATTTTGACTGAAATATGTTAATGGGGAGAAACAGGCAACAGCTTTAATTCCTTTAAATGTCAAATGTTTAAAATTATTTAACAGCTTAGGCCCTATATGTACCTGCATAGTGCCGTGTGCCCGTGACTTATGATTTTCGAATTGAGCTGCCATATATATATTTATGGTTTCAAGATTCAAGATTCAAGATTCAAAATTATTTATTTCATACTCAAATACTCAATATACAATATATTACATCACAATTGGGCAGTCCATCAAAGGCATGGCCTATAAATCGATGGACCCCCACACAACATTACAATATATAAAGGTACTAAATGTATTCAACATCTGTATAGATGCATGATAGGACAAACACAGAAAACAGGACGGCAAAACATAAATTTTTTTTTTGTTTTCGCACCATATCGTCTTAATTTTGCGAATACTTATGGTTCTGCATATAGATAATAATAATACTTGCAATTCATCTGAGGTCTATATTGCGATGGCATAGTTTTAAGGGTTACTTAATAATTAACTATAAATAATTATTAAATAAGATTAAAACACTCCCCAAAAGTGACCATTCACCAATTTATATGAGGTTGATCATCGAAATCTTGACGCTAGTTCTATGACTATTGACTAGGCCTATAAGTAACATACGGTACTAAGTTAGTAAGTTACTACCATTTCTAAACATGACCAGAGGGATTGGCAAACACCTGCCGTAGCCCCCTGCCCATTCGCTTATTGTATTAACCCCTAGCACACTGATGTCGAAAATTAAATGTTCATAGCATCCGGAAAAGAGAGGTTGGTGCACGTTTTCACGTCGTTTTGGAAGCAGTTGCTAGTTTGCTACTGAAACTCTGAAAGAGTGAAAGCTGTTGGCTGTTGCTATTTCAGCAACATTGCTACTAAAACTAAAACCAGCTTTAAGAAGATGAAATGAAATTTAATGTGAAATCTTGAAATTCCAGAGTGCTAAGGGCTAACTCTGACTAGTGCTACTGTTCTTACAGTTCTTTCAGGCTTAAGCATAGTTATAGAATACTAGAATACGTGAAACAATACGCGACTGTATGCCACGACCTCAGACTAAGCACACTGGCTGGTCGAGTTAGTCAGACAGCCTCAAAAGTATGTGTAATCCTTGCGGCCTTGCCACTCCTTGAAGTCATGTTTCCTGTGCAAGATTTCGCGGAAATAGACAAAACAGACAGCAATGTCAATGTACATGTATATTATGTAATTGTCGCTTAGTCACAATTAAAGGTACACTTAGCGACACAATTAAAGATACACTGTTATAATGTTATTAATTTATTTTATTCTCGTATTTGCTCACTGAACATGAATTGATGAAAAATTCAATTTCATGCCCTGAAATGTAGGTTTCCCGAATCCTAGGGGAGGGGGCTACAGCCCCCACGCCCCACGGTCCCACAGGTTTCCCGAATCCTAGGGGAGGGGGCTACAGCCCCCACGCCCCACGGTCCCACCCGACCCCGACCCCGCCAATGGCAAATTGATGCCATAACTGATGCTCACGTTCATAGGGGTACAGGTGGTAACGCCATATCTTATGCTCACAGCCTCATTCATAGCAGTATAGCCTTATAGGTGGCGATGATATATTGGACGATTAGGAGGTACCTGGTCATTCCAGGGTGATCCCATCAAGGGGAAGAACTTGGTTCAACAGTTAACATGTAACAAGTAACATCATCACTAACATGTGCCTAAAACCGTGAATCTGTACAGAGTTACAAGTACAAATTTTTTTTTCCAGCCTACCAGCCCATTTTAGCCTGAAACACCAGCCCACCGGGCATTGCCCAAATGCCCTTATGGCCAGTCCGCCCCTGCTTACTGTGTTCTGTGGCTGCAGTAATTTGAAAACATCACGCAACCTCTATCAGTTGTTTTCTCTTCTATTGCCCACTGGGTCTTTTCATTGGGTCTTATCTGTCTTAGGATATTCTTCGTTCCTAGTTTACCAAGTTCTGCTTCTTTTAGGTCAATACATATAATATTTAACAGCTTTATGCAGTCACGTTTAAGTGTTTATCCCAAATACAGTCAATTCCACAACTCTGTGGAGGGATGTCTGGTGGCATATACAGAACACGCCATATCTATGCTCGTTTTATTTCAGTCTATTATTGGTAACTATCCCAGTTTTTACACTGTTACCCATTTTTACTCCTGGGTGGAGAGAGACAATGAGGAGTGAAGGAGATTGCCTATGTTTCCACCAATTGCTCATCTGCCACCTGATCGCCTGGCAATCGAGCAGGATTTGAAACCCGCCTGGCTGATTATGAGTCGAGCACGCTAACACCACAGCCACTCGTCTCCGCTCACCTCATCTCATTAAATGGCTGGGTATCGTATGCTTTATTTTAGATGCAGCCACCTGCCCTGCACCATTTACATCTCTGGCTAACTGCCTATTTACAGCTCTGGTTTGCTGCATGTCCAGAGATACAGTTTCCCAATTCTTTTGAGTCTTTAAATGGCTAGCACTCCTTCCAGCATTTATGCTCAATTCTAAGATTAACGCAACTCCTTGGTCCAAAATCTGTTCTTTGATATCCGAAAATAAGCGCCCAACAACTGGCAATGATGAGAGAATGGGAACACATGGGCTCTGTTCCAGCTACATTTCCTCACTTCCCAGCTCATACCATACCTACAGCGTACCTAACTAAGTTATCATGGCAGCCGTTCTTAGCCTCGTCTCCATGATGTAAAGATTTTCAGTCCATAGACCGGAATAGTTACTAATAGTTATTTAAGGACCACCTTTAAGTGAAGAGTGTGTTTGGACATGGTGAACTTCCCACTTGTACTACACTGATCCTAGATACTCTTCGTGGCTTGTGATTCTTTCCAAATTGTTCTGCTTATTTTATACACTTAAGCCGGAATGTCAGGACATGTTTCCATCTCTACTCTGCTTATCCAGAGCTATTGATGGTGATGACTTACTGTGTTCTGTGGCTGCAGTAATTTGAAAACATCACGCAACTGCTATCAGTTGTTTTCTCTTCTATTACCCACTGGGTCTTTTCATTGGGTTTTATCTGTCTTAGGATATTCTTGGTTCCCAGTTTTACAAGTTCTGCTTCTTTTAGGTCAATACATATAATATTTAACAGCTTTATGCAGTCACGTTCAAGTGTCTATCCCAAATACAGTGAATTCCACAACTCTGTGGACGGATTCCTAGTGGCATATACAGAACATTGTCAAACATAAATAATCCTTGTTGGGCTTACCTAAGCTCCACCCACACACCCCACTCGTGTTGTGATCGATCGATCTCTGAACTCCCGGACTATAAATTTGCAGAAAACTATACAGGTAAGCTGTTAAATATTTTGAAAGTAATTTGACTGGTTGCTGTTACTGCCTATGACAGCAACAGCGCCCAGTCAAATTAGTTTCAAAATATTCAACTGAATGATTATTAAATCGTAAAGAAATACAATTCTTACAACGTGTCAAACTATTAAGCGTTAAAGACCGACTATATCGAGTCATTCATGAAGTCATGATTATGACGCCATCTTACACGTCACGTATTTAATTATGACGTCATATTACGTCATATGATAGATGGATAAACTTGGAAAGGTCCATTGAGATTGAGAATACAGGATAGTGTTAAAATTGATTCAAACACGCTTACAACGTGGGCGGACATTAGCTAGATGGGACCACTCCTCTTATTTGTGTATACATAGAGACTAGCAATATGCATGTAAATGATCTAGCAAAGTTAAGTCCCTTCAAATGGTGAAATGTGATGTATTTGCACTCATTTGCTAATAATAATTGATAACGAAAGCAGAGATCGCGTTTTATTTACCATTTTAGCACGGAGAGTGAGGTCATAGTCCACGGAACAGGCAGATCGATTGTCAATCAGTAATTTGGTAGATATCTGTACAATCTCATTAAATGAAGTTATTGGTTTGATTGGCGTCTATCGAGTCTCTGATTCCAGGTCCCATTCACGCCATATCTGGGCTGGTTTTATTTCAGTCTATTATTGGTAACTATCCCAGTTTTTACACTGGTACTCATTTATACTCCTGGTTGGAGAGAGACAATGAGGAGTGAAGGAGATTGCCTATGTTTCCCCCGATTGCTCGTATGCCACCTGCTCGCCTGGCAATGGAGCAGGATTTGAAACCCACCTGTCTGATTACAAGTCGAGCATGCTAACACATGGCATCCTTTCTTAGCCTCGTCTCCATGATGTAAAAAACTCAGAGATTGTCTTACATTAAGAATAGTTTCAGCCCATAGACTGGGATAGTTACTAATAACAATAAGGGCCACTTTTAAGTAAAGAGCGTGTTCGGACATGGTGAACTTCCCACTTGTACTACACTGATCCTAGATTCTCTTCGTGGCTTTTGAATCTTTCCAAATTGTTCTGCTTATTTTATACATTTGAGCCGGAATGTCATGACATGTTTTCAGCTCTACTCTGCTTATCCACAGGGATTGCTGGTGATGACTTACTGTGTTCTGTGGCTGCAGTAATTTGAAAACATCACGCAACCTCTATCAGTTGTTTTCTCTTCTATTGCCCACTGGGTCTTTTCATTGGGTCTTATCTGTCTTAGGATATTCTTCGTTCCTAGTTTACCAAGTTCTGGTTCCTTTAGGTCAATACATATAGTATTTAACAGCTTTTTGCACTCACGTTCAAGTGTTTATCCCAAATACAGTGAATTCCACAACTCTGTTGAGGGATGTCTGGTGGCATATACAGAACGTTGTCAAACAAAAATAATCCTTGTTGGGAAACGTTATCTGACAGTGAGATCGCATTACATGAGCTTTGCAACAACACCGACACCGCATCAGTGGGCGCAAATTAGATCTGCTGTAGCCTATACAACAAGCGGCACATACTAATGTAGAATCACAACCAACTGTTCAAAGCACAGAAGATCGTGGGTTAGCTTACACATTGTGCAACATGGCTGGCGCACTAAACCAAAGAAGAGATGCACATGCGTGCCTCTTGGCACCAGAAGAAAGAGGTACGGATTAGTTAGCTGGTCAGATTATCTAAGTCAGTTTGAAGTAATAGCTCAACTAAATCTCTAGAGTGCCAGAGACAGAGGAGCGCACTTAGCAGCTAAGCTTATGGGCAAGGCACTAAGAGTACTTACCGACATTCCAACATTCTATCGTATACCCTATCGGCACCTAAAGGTAGCCATGCAATTGCTTTTTAGCGATCCTGCCGAAGAGGAAATAAATAGAAGCCTACGTTCCTTGCACCCGCAAAAGCAAACTAACTTTGCAAGAGTTGGCACAAGACATACGTAGGTTAGTAATGTGTGCATATTCTGCATGTAGATGCGTACATCAAATCTTTGTCAAATACACCAGAAATAAAAGATAGGCTATATCAAGCAAATCTCACTACCCTCAATTCTGCTGTTAACGCAGCCATAATAATAGATGGATATATTTCTCATGAACGCATAATTCACGTGTAATCACTGACACACCAGAAACTTGAGAAGGCACCAACATCACATCACTTGATAGGTTAGTGGGTTTGCTTGAGAAACAGACTCTCGAAAAAGAGAGTACCTCTGTTGAGCAAGGTAAACCAAGCAAGCAGAACACACAAAATGCAAGTGATGCTGCACTTCACAAAATACTGGCACGATTGGAAAAACAACCGAGTCGAAATAGCGCACAAAAATCAAAGACAGCACAGAATTCTTCTCAACAAACAAAAGCTTGTCCAAAAGCAGAGAACAAATCTAAGAACAAAGTAGCAGCCATAATGCCCATTGCAGGCGCTGAGAGTCAGTTCGTTAAGCTTCTGGAAACCCAAATAGTCGTCTGGCATCAGCTATTGCAAGCTAATGCGCAAATGCAACAGCAATTTACATCTCCCCCTGAGCAAATCTACTATGCATGGTGTTGCCAAAGACACCGTCGGCGTTAAGCACTGCACATACTCAGTAGCGCTATGACCAGGCGTCCACTTATATGCCACATAGGGACTATTACTATAATAACCCAGCGTATGTGCCATTCAGGCCATTTCGTCATTGCTGGAAGTTTGGGCACTGGGACAAGTTCTGCCAATTATTAATCACACAGAACATAGGATATAATCTGCAGAATCAAAGTCCAAGGCAGTTAAACTAACTAGGGGTGTGCGCAACGAGTGACCCACAACCCACCACCAACACTTCAGCTCACAAGTTTTAACACCAAGAAAGGTGAATGTCAACCATCCACCTAACGGCATGCAACATCATGGCTGGTGTAAAACTATGAAAACTTTTGCAAAACCTTGTCCCATTCCTCTGCAATCTGTCTTGTAAAATGCCAGAGGGAAATGAAAAAGAAATGCTAGAATTAGAAAAGCATCAGAATAAGTGCTTTGCTGCTCTGTTAAAGGATTGTAAAACTGTGCCAAAGGCAGAAGAAACATATGCTCTGCCTGCCCTTCTATCTTCTCCTGTTCGCCAACCCCGAAAGCAAACTAAGCCCTATATACATACAAGTTCTCGAAAGGAGAAAAGTGAAGTTGATGAGATGATTAGATATATTAATGGTAATGCTAAAGCATGCCCGATAGTGCATATTACCCAGGATGTCTCTAACGTCCAGAACACTTCCCTGTTCAACATTCAAAGGCAAACGTTTCTGGGAAGTTGGAACCACTGACTGATGTGCAAACTTTGACTAAGTCAGACGAGCACACTGCCACTGTATTTAACTCAACACCTCCGTGACTTGTACATGCATACCACTGAAAATCTAACTTTGGGGCAAGCTATGCAAGTAAAAGACCTACTACTCAGGAATAAGACCATCTTTTCATCCAGTGATTTTTACTTTGGCGAGACGCACTTAGTCCCTCACTGTATATATACTGGTGATCATAGGCCTGTTAGACAACCTGTCAGATGGCTTCCTATGCAGAGGGAACCCGAAGCAAGCAATCACGTTGAAGATGTGCTTGCCACAGGAATAATAGAGCCTTCAGCGTCACCCACGGAAAGTCGCATAGTGCTTGTCACTAAGACAGATGGGACCCTATTCTTCTGCATTGATTATCGTCATCTAAATGCCTTATGCAAGAAGGACGCCTATCCGTTGCCACACATAGACCAGGCCCTGGACTCCCTTGCGGGTGCTCATTGGTTTTCCACTTTTGACTTAGCGAGTGGATATGGGACAGTGGCCATGGAGGTGTCCGATGAAGAGAAGACAGGCTTTTGCTGTAGGGACGGACATTTCTAGCTTTGCAAATTGCTGTTTGTATATATTATTTAGACGGTGTCATTGTCTTTGGGAGAAGTTTCGAAGAGGCTGCACAAAACTTACAAATTGTACTGGATAGGGTTACCACTGCCAATCTTAAGCTCAGGCCTGGTAAATGTCATCTGTTCATGGAAAGGGTAAACTTTCATGGACATGTTATCAGTGCTAGAGGGATCGCTACTAATCCTGAGAAAATAAGTGCAGTACAACAATGGCAAATGCGAAGGAACTTGACTGAACTGAGAAGTTTTGTCGGGCACTGCCAGTACTATCGCCGCAACATAGAGCATTTCTCTGATATTGCATGTCCATTGCACCAACTAACTGGGAATGATACTCCTATTGATTGGACAGATGCACAAGAAATGGCTTTTCAAATGCCTGACAAGTGCTCCTATTCTTTTATATTCTGATCCAAACTCACGGTTTATCTTAGACACTGATGCCTCTGACTTCCGTATAGGCTCAGTGTTGTCTCAGGTGCAAGATGGGCACGAATACGTGATAGCCGATGGCTCATGAACCTTTTTCTCCACTGAGTATAAATATGCCATGGTCAAGAAAGAACGTCTAGCTTCTCTGAAATGGCTGATAACACGCTGACAAGAAGCATTGCAAAGTTACCAACTTATTGTTGGGCACCGTCCAGGACATCATCATGGAAGCGCAGACGCTCTGAGCTCGTAGTTTCCTTCGGGAAACGTGACTCCTGTAGCCGCCAGTCGCACAGAGGCACAGTCCTGCCAGCACATTCCAATCTTGGATGCAGCTGAGTAGACAGAAGACGCTCTGCGTAAGCATCTGATGGATTCTTGAGCGTTGTCATTGCCCGGCATCTTGCTGGATATAGGCCTCTCAAGGAAGGTGTATCACACTATCCTTCTGAGATGAAGTATTTCTATCAGAGTCATGATTAGTTTAGTTTGGACAATGATTTTCTTTATTATGTCATGCACTTAGTAATTCCAAAAATTTATAAGAACGTAGTCCTATGGCAACAGCATAACAATGCAGGGCATATAACTGTAGAGTTCACTAAGGAACACATTAAGACACGTTTCTATTGGCTTGGCATTCATACTTCAGTAACTGCTAGGGTGGCCCGGTGCAAGCCATGTTAGAAGCACAGCACCGGCCCTAAGACCCAGGACGCTGCTGTATGCTCACATATCATAGGAGAACCAATGGAACACGTGGCCATAGGCATTTTTGGCCCATTAACTAATACGCACGATGGCAACAAGAATATCATTGCCATACAAGACTATTTCACCAAGCAGGTTGAAGCGCTAGCAGTGCCTGATCAAGAAGCAGCTATGGTAGCCAGTGTCATAGTCGAACAAGTCCTTTTGTTGACTTGGCGTTCCGACTGAGATCAGGGACGCAATTTCGAAAGCAATTTGTTTCAGGAAATGTGCAAACTCGTGCGCATAAAAAAATCGTACCAACCATTCCATCCACGGAGTGATGGTATGACCGAGCGTTTGAACATGCCATTGGCAGCAATGCTCTGTAAGGGAGTTGACACCAGTCAGCGTGATTGGGACATACACCTTCCTTATGTCATGATGACCTACCAAAACCGCTATGCATTTTAGTACAGGTTTAATCCTGCCTATGCCATGTTCGGTAGAGATCTGGCATTGCCAGTGGACGTAGTGATGCCAAGATGGGCCCACGAGTTGAATAGTCCGTCACTATGGCTAAGTTCCGATATGTTATCGAGGTACCCCCTCACCCTGATTACATATCCGAATGTCCGAGAGTATAATCACATAATGGTATCACGTGGTACACATTTTACTCGATTACTCATGCTTCAAGCGAAAGTAAAAGTGTGTGCATGCGTAGACAGGTAAACCAATCACGTGATACCTTTGATCGAAGTACCTCGATAGCATATCCGAACTTAGCCTATACGTAGAGCTTCTGTGCACCCATTTTGCAGAAACTTATCACGCCTAAGCGATGAGTTAGGCCTACAAGTCATGCACAGATGGCAAACGTAGTGAGTGACACGACAGGCAAATTCATGCTGGACTTTACCAGACCCGTGACAGAATGTGGGTACAAGACCACAGACGTACGAAGTGTCCGGCTCCTAAACTCCAATTTAATTGTATGTGGCGAGGCCATGGCGCGTGACTCAGCATCTGACTGATGTCAACTAAGCTCTAACAGATCTGCCTGTTATTGCACACGTTCTCCACTTTGATAAGTTAACACCTTATCATGGAGACCGGAAAGAATCTAATAACATAGACGATTGCATGCGCAGAATGACCATCCAGACTGACCCTTCATTACACACCACTGCGCCACACTTAACCTGGGATGCCCCAAGCCATAAATATCGCTTATACTGGCTAGATCGCTCATGAACCTCCCAAAAGCAGCATTCCAGAGTTCAGTATTTTCTCCCTGGATGTATAGTCTCCAAAATAACATTAACCAAAGTATGTTCGAAGAATACATCCTCTGCGACATACGATGTAAACACGAACCACTCCGTTTGGGAGTGTTTTATAGAAGCCCAAACTCTAATAACCAAAACAATAATGAACTCTGTCATATTTTAAAGGAAAGACAAACCACTAACCTGCACTCGCTTATCCTAGGAGACTTTAATATGCCACATATTAATTGGTTTACAAACACAAGGAATAGTTGGGGAATCATCTAGCCTAGACTTTGCGTTTAAGGTTATTGAATCTGTAAGAGACTGCTTCTTATAACAGCTAATTTCAATGCCTACTAGATGGCGTGGGTCCGACAAGCCAACAATATTGGATTTAGTATTTACTAATTACCCTGACCTGGTGGATAATATTCATACAAATGCGCCACTTGGAAAAAGTGACCATTCCACTATACAGATGGAGATTCGCTTAAATGGCGAATTTACTACTACAAGTAAAACAAGGGTCTGCTATGATAAAGCAGATTATAAAGCTATAATTAATTTCTTAAATATAGACTGGAACACACGCCTAAAAGAAATAAACGATATTAATGATATGTGGCAGACCATATTTGGAATGTGTCAAGAAGCTGAAAATAAATTTATTCCTAAAAGAACAATAAAAAACAAAAGGCACAAATATCCTCTTGACCAAACTACAAGAACCAAAATAAACAGAAAGAAGCGACTATGGAAAAAATATATTGATACAGGCGGTAACCGTAATATATATGATGAATATTGTAAAACAAGAAACCAGGTTCGAAGAGAAACAAGAAAAGCACAGAAACAATATGAGAAAAATATTTCTATATCAGCCAAAAATAACCCCAAAAAGTTTTGGAATTATGTGCAATCCAAGACTAAAGTCAGATCAGGTTTCCAGATCTGCAAATACCTAGTGCCACTGAGCATGATATGGAAGTGTCATTTACAAAAAATGATAAAGAGAAGGCAGACACCCTAGCCAGCTACTTCAGATCAGTATTCACAACAGAACCTGACGATGATTCCCCAACTATTCCTTGTAGAGCCCACGTGCCAATGGGTACATTAAAGATCACACCTGAAATTGTAAAAAAAAAACTTGTGAATCTCAACACTTCTAAGTCACCCGGGCCTGATAAACTCCATCCAAGATTCCTTTATGAACTAAGCTACGAACTAAGCCTGCCACTATCAATTCTTTTTAATAAATCACTAAGCCTGGGAACATTACCACAATGCTGGTTAAATGCAAACATCACACCAATTTTCAAAAAAGGAGATAAAACCAAACCAGACAATTACCGTCCAATTAGCTTAACATCTGTTGTTTGTAAAATAATGGAATCTGTTATTAAAGACACGATTATGGAACATCTTAGGATTAATAATATGCTATCAGAAAAACAGTATGGTTTTATAAGCGGCCGATCAACAGTTCTCCAACTTTTGACTGTTCTTGAAAAATGGCTGCTGACTCTGGACAAGGGGGGTATGATTGATGTGATTTACTGCAACTTCATGAAAGCATTTGATAAGGTTCCACATAAACGTCTAATTAAAAAACTAACTGCATATGGCATAGAAGGTAATTTGTTAAACTGGATCCAATCCTTCCTAACCGGAAGGCAGCAACAAGTAGTTATAAATGGAATCATATCTAAACCAACAGACGTAACAAGCGGTATACCACAGGGCTCAGTTTTAGGGCCATTACTGTTTATAATTTACATTAATGATCTTCCCGATGTAATCAGTAGTGGGTCTGAGATCTTTTTCTTTGCAGATGACACTAAACTCTTTCAATCAATCTTTAACCCAAAAGACTGTGACACACTGCAAAATGATATTAACTCTGTGTTCATGGACTGATAATTCATTATTGAAGTTCCACCCAGATAAATGCAAAAGTATGCGAATATCAACAAAAAACCCATCTCTACACACTTATACAATGGAATTTAACAACCATACTCTAGCCCATTCATCTAGTGAAAAAGATATAGGTGTCATAATGGACGATAAACTATGCTTCGATGAACATATAAATGGAAAAATAAGCAAATCTAACCAAATAATGGGATATCACGTACGCCTCCAAAAGTTAAAGTTACCAACATTAGTATTTAGAAGATTGCGTGGCGACATGATCGAGTTATATAAAATTCCTAGCAAAAAATATGACCAAGTTACTGCAGACCTTATTGAGCGACAAGACACAAATAGCATAACTCGAGGCCACAGCCTACAAATTAAGAAAATAAGACCAAGACTCAATATACGAAAGTTTTCTTTCCCGTTGCGCTGTACTGGTCAATGGAATAAACTACCCAAATACGTTATCAGCGCCCCCTCAGTGAATTCTTTCAAAGCTAGACTAGACAAGCTATGGGAAAGTCATCCATTGCGCTATAACTACGACTGTGAACCCATCTGTAATATTTATACTCCAGAATCATTATAACATAGCCAATGTATAATTGTTAATAACAACTTAATAACATTAAAATGAACCATAAATATATGCAGCCCATTCCTGACGTTAGAGGCTTGTTGACGCCTGCTGTCAGTAGAGGATTCGTGTAAGTTCGTGTAAGTTTTTGTTACTAAACCTATTACGTAGTCGAATAAAGTGTCAGATTAATATAGCAAACACAATTTTATTTCTGATCAAAATATAAAATTTTGCATCTGTTCAATTTCTTTTCAAATTACCAAAAGATAATTTAGAAGTTATTGGTTTGATTGGCGCCTATCGAGTCCCTGATTCCAAATCCCATTCACGCCATATCTTATTTTCTAGGCTGATTTTATTTCAGCCTATTAATATTTGTAGCTTCCCCAGAATGCTTATATTTCCACCAATTGCCCGTTAGCCACCTGATCGCCTGACAGTCGAGCAGGATTTGAACCCCATCCAACTGATTACAGACGACCACGCATGTGTCACGGCCAATCAATTCCTCTAAAGATAATTTAGGCATTTTTGAATGCTTTATAGCCAGCTGGTCGTCTGCGTCAGCCAGCGAGTGAATACCCGGTCATGCGCAATTGCTATTTACAGAACGCGTGTCATCGGCGGTCGCGACAACCAGCCCCATAGTGAGGGTATCCGCATGAGGTAGCTAACCAGAATATATGATATCTATGGTCCAAGCACATCAGAGAGCGCAACGCAGGCCAGTGGATAGCGTATGGCGTCGACCAGCGCCAATGGTCTCTCAAACACGGAGACGGGTACTGGTGTAGGCTATGATACGCCTGAGCAATCAGACGTTGAGTTAAATACAGACCAGTCCATGTAGGCCTACAGAGACAATTGGAAATTTCCGACTGTTCTGTCGTTCTTCTGTGGACGGCGCCGGCACTAAGGTCAGTCAAATACATCATGTTTAGGTTAGACTCGCAAGTACGTCTCCTGGCTGTCGCCTGGAGAGGTTCCGGTACGGAGAGAGGTTCTACGTTTAGTTGGTATGCAACGTAGTAGTAGAGCTCAATCTAAAAATAGAGGCGTGGCTTCTTCGGGAATACACCTCTAATGTATTGACCGGCCATCTTATTACGTCATCACAAAGACTAGACTGTTACACAGATTCCACTTTAGAGACCAGACAGATCGGGACCCATTCTATCTCTGTAGCGGACAGTAAAAGCAACATGGTGGATCGTGTTGATTTTGGTACCATCTTTACCTTGATACGGACATTAAAATTGACTCGATCCACCCAGTGGTTCGTGTGATATCAAAATCCACGCAACATCAGCAAATTCTTGACCTCATTTTGTGTGCGACAGATTTGAATTTTACGACGAATTCAGAGGGACTATTATTCTGTCAACTACTTGTCATACAGACTACTATAGGCTTTATATCGTCTCGTTTTACGTGAATTAATATTGTCTGGTATGAAGAGTAGCGATCGTGTCCTTTTAAGTTTCAATTCTCTCTATCACCATATTCTGGTTGAAATCACTACGCCAATGGCTACGAGATACTTTTCTCGATCTCGTATCGAAGGAGATCTCGCGAGATACGAATGAGTTCTCACAAGCGTCAAGAAAGAGGCTATTATGAAATGTAAAAATGTAATTTTCATATCATTGTTATGTATTTGGTGTTTTTTCAACACGCCCAGAGTATTGGCCCACGAACTAATAAATGCATTGTACACCCTAAATCTGCGGGGGTGGTTATTTAACACGCCGGCGTTTGGTAAACACTCCACACATTTCTTAACATGTTTTAGTCAGTTAGCTAAATTACACGATTCTAACCTCCTATCGACTACAACTCGTGTTTCTTTTTATAACAAAAGTGTTAATCTTATGCAACCATTGCGCTTGAACTAAGGAGTGCTATTAGCGTTCACATTATATCGCTTCCAGAAACTAATTGACAAATCATGTCATGCTTACCTAGCATAATATGCGCAAATAATTACTGTATATATTGAGAAAATGTTTTAAATATTATCATATTCAAATGCCGCATTCATGATTTAAGTAAGACCCGCCAGGGCTGTAAGATTGCGTTAGGCCTATTTCTGGTTGCCTTTTTATTTCCTGATTTTCAGAAAAACTTATATTTTGGCCTACTATTTTGTAAGGCATCTCTTCAAAACTTATTTCCACGTTTAAATGTGAAGGGCGAAAAAGTTGTGAAATGTACCAAATTTGACAACTTAAAGTACGCGTGGCGCATTAAAGAGTGGGAGCAAACGCACACATCCTCTCTCTTCACTCTTTCTCGCTACTCAGAGCGCAGGAGCTTGGAGAGGGATACTGTAGAGAGAATTCGCTGTGTTTAGACTTGGTTAATCTTAGGATTTTAACAACAGATGCGTTGCGAATAATAAGTACGCTAACCACCTGGAGTATCCGGATAATCACTTCGATTCCTATGTAATTTATAAGTAGCTAAGGCCCGTTTTATAAGTCGAACTTTCTGTCGCACAGCGCGAATGATGACTGGTTGATTTCTATAGACTCTTGTCATTTTCAGGCAAATTTAGCTGGCACGGCACAAGAGAAGTTCGACTTATAAATCGGGGCCTTACCTAGCGGACTTGGGTAACGACCTAAATTATCACGCGTTACGCTAACGGCGCTAGAAAGCTAATTTATATGAAGTGATTATGTTGAATTTGTGTAAACCATTAATAGATGTATAAATTCGGATAGACAAGGATACAAATTAGAGTAATCCCGCTTCAAAACAAAACATTACTGGGCATAAACTTTCTTCCAAGCATCAACTTTTTAATGCAAATATGGTCCATTGTTTTGTCAATGACATGCTCAAAGGAGTCCGGCCTCGGTAGGCAGAAACGCAGACTAGGTTCCCGGGTACAGGATTGTCCTGGAATCGACACCGAGGGCCATGTGCCACGTATTCTACCAAATAAAAAATTCCGAAAACTATTTTCACCAAGATATAATATGCATGCAGTATGGGCCATGCCGTTACCAGCCCTTTATAAGGAGCTGCAGCCGCTAAAATCACTAGTTCGCATACAGAGCTCTACTATTAACTCAATCACACAACACGTTCTCCCATTCGGATAGGATATGCCCAATAGTACGTCAATAACGCCCTATAGGTCTCGTACAGGACTGTTACTATACGATGTCGGCAACCCACACTTAGATTATTTCTGTGGCATTCAGACACTGCTGACGCCAGCTACCAGACTTAGTCTATTTCTAACAAAGTTTTTAACAGTCCCTTACGCATTCTTGCGGGCTTAAGATTATTTCCGTGGCGTTTGACACTTCCAACACCAACTAACGGACTTACTCTAATTTCCAAACAGCTGTAAAAGACTGTGGAACAAAGAGTTTGTGTAATAGTGTTGACTACCCACACTATGGTGTCGGGAAGCACTGGCACCTAGCACAACGCGCAAACTCTGACATTTCACAGTGGTAGAGCGTGCATGAGTACTAACAGCAGCGCCCTTAGACTAAGTTTCCACACTACACATAGTGATTCGCAAGGTTGCACTTGTGTTTTATTTTACTAAACATCTCAAAATTACATACTTTAGACAGTTACGGTGCCGTTGCGCATCTTATACTACTCTGCACATTCCCAGCAGCATAGTGAGTAAAGTCCATTACTACGTGCACCTTACGGACGTCAAGACTCTGACTAGGTTTCACATATTCTCGTTAGAATAACAATGTCCACAGCGCCTTGCGCTTAGTTATCTAGACTCTGTTAAATATCTTATAAATAGCCTACGCCCAGTAGTACTAGATCAAACCTTCACTAGTTATTTATTTCTGTCCGTTTAGTTGTTTCAAGTTGTACAAGTTACGTAGACAATTTCAAACTATTTTATTTCATTCTCAGTTTTACTGCGCAAACAAGAACGTTCGTTACAACTTAAGAGTTCGATAGATGTTCAACTAAAGTACCAGAAATGACATGCATGGCTCAAATAACGCCTACAAGCGTTAGAAACACGCCTTGTAAGATACAAATCTGTTAAGCGGTTTTGAAGGTTACGCTTGACACTTCTGGGAGTAGGTCTAAATAGTTGATATATATTCTAAGTATTTTCAGGCCAAATTCGGTCATACTAGCGCGTGCAGGAATACACTTACCAGCGTTATGCATTTATAACTTAGAAAATATTAGTGTCAGGTACAGGAATACATCTACAGTACAACATACGCCACTCCTCCAGCAATCAGTGCTAATTAAAAGGCTGGTAGCGCTTCTAGAATTCTTAAATCACAGTGAGCATCTTCCCTCAGGGCATAGTCTATTTGCATACATTTACACCACCAAATACATAAGTCTAACACGCATCATCACCACCTGCACTCACTGTAAGCGTCAAAAGCTATAAAGTGCCCTGTACACATGTTTTGCACATGCATACTATGAGCATTCATTACGCTATGGTCCACGGATGGCATCAAATACGCCAGTGACGCCAGTTGATGCCAATGTCATATTCAAGTTAAACCCTAACTACTGGTAGTTATCGAAACCCTGCCCACGCGCACAACAGTTGCATTCACTACACTAACATACGCTGTTAGGGACGTTGAGGATATTGCTGGAGACACAGTACAATTCAATAGCATACCAGCACATATTCCTCTATACATACATGTAGATATAGAAAGCGCAGACGAATCTGAAGTTGAAATGGATTCAAATTATGCTCTCAACATCCTGCGTTCCAGCACTCATTTTGATCATTTCCAACATGCTTTAACCCTTTAGTGACTACATTTTGTCAAAAAATTAAAATATTTGCTTATTGAATGTCTACTTGCAGGCCAAGTGGAGACTATTTTTGAAAATTGGCCACTGGAATGACTGGCTCGGTTACCGAGGCCGGTTTCGGCCGGGTTCGTCATAAAAGGGGTAAGACGGCGAATAAACACCAGCGAACACATTTTTGCAGGATTTGCCTAGAGAAATTCTGCAAGAGAGTTAGGAGAAGCCAATACAGAGTCTTCCTATTCTTCTATAGATTCTCTGAGCCGCATGGCGCCCTGATCAACAAATGCAACTATGCCAGCACATAACTTAGGCCCGATTTATAAGCCTAACTTCTCTTGTGCCGTGCCAGGTAAATCTGCCTGAAAATGACAGAGTCCACTATATAAATTAACCAGTCGTCATTAGCGCGGCGCGACAGAAAGTTCAACTTATAAAACGGGCCTTAGACTCTAGAGTAAATATAACATACAGTCGTGACGCATCTCTGTAGCAGCCGACGAGGACAGTCTCGTGCCCAAGTTACAGAGACAAGTCTAGATTATGACTGGGCAAATGGAAAACTACCGACAATTGAGGGCGAAATTTCTGGCGTAAAATCAAGCCCTGAATAAGCAAAATCTTTCCTTGAGTGAACAGTTGCACGAAACTTGCAGAACGCTCTAAGAATATGTCATGTGGCGCAAGACCCATGGCCAATACACTTGTTTCTGACGCAAGCCAACCCCAGTCACCGACGCGCTCGGCTACATTATGTACCACAATTAAGTTGTCATGGTGAGTTTGAAAACATGACTTTCTGAAGAACACACTTGACACAAATCAGATATGTTATCCATTTAACGTTTTGGTAATGGTTAGGCAGAGCCCCGCCTTATATACTGTATTCCGCGATAGCAGAAGGAGAAATATCGTAAAATATCTAGGTTGTTGAGTATTCAGATTTCAAATGTTCCATTCTCGAAACCGTCGGATGAACGCTGTGAGGTGACCGCAAGAAAAGAGGACTCAATACACTCAGATCAAGAATAACCCTGGGGAAGCTAAAGATTTTGGCTGAGGACAGGACACAGTCGTCAAAAGCGAAGACGGGCTGCAGGCCCGTCTTCGCTTTTGACGACTGTGTCCTGTCCTCAGCCAAAATCTTTAGCTTCCCCAGGGTTATTCTTGATCTGAGTGTATTGAGTCCTCTTTTCTTGCGGTCACCTCACAGCGTTCATCCGACGGTTTCGAGAATGGAACATTTGAAATCTGAATACTCAACAACCTATATAAAACAAATTTCGGCTTCAAAGTCCATTAAATAAAAAAAACCTAATATGGCCGGCAAACATGGTACATTTTGATTGGCCCATGGCGGCCATCTTTTTTTTACGTATCAACTTCCCTTGCACAAACTTCAATGACCCTTAGTTCATAATCATAAATCACAAATTTCCGCCCGATCTGTTTAGCGGTGCTGGAGAAGTTGTTTTCACGAAGATCTAGGTTACCCAAAGATGGCCACTGAAGCATTTGGCCAATCAATTTCCCTCGAACAGACTTGGTTCACCTCTTGACCTAGATGATCCCAAAGTGGTTTCGGAGATTTAAAAAACCCAGCCAAGATCCAAGATGGCCAATCGACTTCCTTTGAACAAACTTGGATCCCTATACCTTAAAGATGCTTCCTGCGATATATATAATTGAACTCGGTCCAGTGTTTCTTTAGAAGAGATTGTTTAAAGAAAAAGTTGACGGACGAGGGACGAACGATGGACGGATGGTTACCACAGCATACGCTCACTTGGACATTCTGTGGAGGTGAGCTAATAAGCAATACCAGTGGAATATTCTGTTACTAGAGACTGTCCATGCGTTCCCTGGCCTTCCTCCAGTATGGTTCAGGATGGGAAGGCTAGAATCTAGAACTCATGTGGAATGGCAATCCAGAAGAATAACAATAGAGTGGAAGTGATTATGGAGACAACATACCGAGTGAACGTCGAACCACAGCACCATCAACACAGATAAAGACTCAACAGACAACTATCGGGAAGCAGTCATCCAGGACTTAGTGAAGCAAATACCAGTACCACTACTATGATAATGCGGACATCGAGAGTTGTGTATGTCAGAGGAAAACCGGAAAATAATTGTTGCCAAAGTTTTTTGAAGCAAAGCCTGCATTTGGTTCCAGCCAATGGAAAAAATGGTTCCAGCCAATGGCTGGAGAAATCTATTATAGAAGATTTTGCATGCAGTCTTTGACATTCAAAAATCAACAGTTTTGGCAAGGTTCCTGATTGGATGATAAGATTCTTTCCAGTTAATTTTATATATGGCGGGAGATGTCAACAGAGGCCATAATTTTAAAACAAGAGGCCAGAGAATTAAAATAAAATGCCAGACAATTTAACAAATACCGAAGAATTAATCATGTGACTGGGGGAATTATCAAATAAATGGACAGAACAATTCAAGGGAGACAACTTAGTATAATGACGCATTGGGGCAGATATATTTGAAATGAACCTTTCCAGTTTTAGTTATGCCCCGCCGACCTCTAGCTAAGCTCCACCCACACTTCGCTATGTTGAGATTGATCGATCCCCGATGCCATAACTATCAATTTCTTGAAAACTATAAAGGTAAGTGGTAAGCTGTTAAACATTGTGTAACTAATTTGACTGGGTGCTGTTGCTGCAAGCGGCCAGTCAAATTAGTTTCAAAATATTCAACAAACTATTTATTCAATGGTAAAGACATACAATTCGTACAACAACACATAGTCTGTCTTCAAATATGCGTTCGCGACGTACTTATCTACGTCATTCATGACGTCGTAATGACGTCATTCATTAATATGTCATTCTACATATCACGTAGTTGATTATGACGTCATATCATGGATGGGTAACGTGGAAAGGTCCATTCGGTGATAATATGACTGTTCCGATATAGGCCTAAATACAATTATTATATTCTTTTTTTAATCTAACCAACAAATAGAAATAGTTGGAAACTTATATAAACATCTTATATAAGTTTCCAACTATTTTTATTTGTTGGTTAGATTCCAAAAAGAATATAATAATTGTATTCAGGCCTATATCCGCTTTAGAGTTAATTCAACTTTCTAGGGTATCCATCTATCAATCTGACTTCATAATCAGCTAAGGGGTGTGTGGAGGATAACGTCATAATCATTACGTCATAAATGATTCTATTGGGCCCGTGTTTAACTCTTAATAGTCCAACGCGCTGTACGAATTGTCTTTCCTATTTAATAAACAATTAGTTTCAAAATTTTCAACAGCTTACATGCACAGTTTTCTGGGAAATTGGTAGTCAGGGAGTTCAGAGATTAGTCGATCCCAACACGAGCGAGATGTGGTTGGAGCTTAGATAGAGATGGGCGGGGCATGGCTAAAACTGGAACGGTCCATTAACATACATGTACATTTATTAAAGATGCTCGAAATCAGGGTGTACAGAATCTTTAAATCTGGAACAAGAAGGATAATCTTTAAGCATGTAGGAGAATGAGAAGATTGAATGAACCTCTTTAGAAACAATCCCTTGGAAGTTGGACGGGTATTCTCCGATCTTTACATTCAGTAAATCAGGTATCGAACTTAAGACAGTACAACAAGTGCATTTGCACAGGGTCCACACATCTCCAGGACCCCAAAACGTGACACAAAAATTATTTTTTGTCATAATTTGGTGCCCCTGCATAACTTGAAGTTACGCGCATAAATGTCACACATATAGTACACCTCATAATTCAGTCAACGTGTTTCCAAAGGAAAATAATCTTGAACACGATACAAATCCTGCCTTAGGCAGCAATGTCTTCCAATTCAATTATGTTCAAAATATTCGATAGTATATTCTTTTATTTTGTGTTTGAAACATACCAAATTGTGTCTAATCCGTACTGTAAAAGACTGATGTGGCCAAATCCCACAGCCCTCTGACCTCATGGGGGCCCCATCGCCATGACCGTCGAAACTGGATCATAGCTTTCTCGATCTAAGGTTCGTTTTATAAGTCGAACTTTCAGCCGCGCCACGCTAATGGCGACTGGTTGATTTATATAGTGGACTTTGCCATTTTCAGGCAGATTTAGCGGGCACGGCACAAGAGAAGCTCGACTTAAAAATCGGGCCTTAGCGGCAGTCCCGAGGGCCCCCGGGTAAGAATCTCAGAAACTTTTGAGCCCTATTTTCGGCCCTGACCATTAGACGAGGCGAGCAAGTTGTCGGCTGCTTATATCAATCTACAGTAAAGCAGATGTCGCAGAGCTTAGCATAATAAATAGGTCTATATATTATATATATAATCACATACAACACTCCAAAATGTCAACGCATTGTGTCGGATCTTCCATTTCAAATGTTTTATGGCTACATGCGCAACAATCAGATTAACGATTTTTAGTTTCGAAACACAACTCTAATCTAGTATGTGCATGCCCTAGGTTTGCCAGTCTGTCGAATCATTGGTCGGGCAGCAGTCTATCCATACAATTTTTGAAAAAGTTGTCTTAGGTTGCATTGCTAACCGTTAACGTGTCACATGTTTGTTTTCAACACGAATCTCGCCTGTTTATACTAGTATGGAGCAGGCGGGTTGGCGCTATTAGTTCAGCATTAAAAGACTTAATATTGACGATTCGTCATCATATTCAAATGTGAAATTTGATTGAATTTCAACTTATAAAAGCGAGTATGCGGTGCATTATGGATTTTTTCTCACAGATTATCTAGGTAATAAGTTTATACAAGGGAGGTAGGTATGTGGTGGTGGTGTGTGTGTTGGTGATGAGAGGAGTGAGTGAGCGAGCGAGCGAGCGAGCGAGGGAGGGAGGCGGGAGGGAGGTAGGGATGGAGCCAGGGAAGGAATCTGGGGGAGGGGGGGGGGGGAGTGCGTGTGTGCTTGCATGCGTGGGTTCGTACCTACGTGCGTGCGTGCTAGAGAGCGAGCGAGTGAGTGTGCATGTGTCGGTGGATCTTACCTTCTAAGTGCACCGTTTCCTACCCTTCCTGTTAACGTATTTTAACTACCAAGTTTAACCAACTCACGATCAAGAGTTCACATATCTTAAAACACCATCTTTGGTAGTAAACGTCATGAATTTCTTATTCCAACTCACCTGGATGATCATTCGTATAAAACCAGTTATTTTCATATGGTGGCCAGATTTGGTGGTGGTCTAAGCAGACAGCTCACTGGAGAAAGGATATAAAGATGATAGCTGCGTTCCCATACGATGATACGAGTTCTCTGAATCTACCCTTTCAGAATTTATATCTAGGACAGCCACTCAGTAAGAGAACTCGTCATACCGTTGCGTCTTTACAATACATTTTATTATCTCCGCGTTCTAGGCCTATATATAGCCTATCCGTCCGATTTAACCCGAATTGATCAATATGTGATATAAGCGATTTGATCAGAACAACTGTTTTGAAAGCTGGGCATGAATGATGTTATCCCCGTGTTACACTGTTTACTTTACGTGATTTCTGGACAACTTAGTATTTAATGACCTTGCGTTAAAACTCGTCTTTTCTGCGCAATATTTGTTTAAGACGCAGGAAGCCTGCAATACGGGGTAAATTTCGGTGTAAATGTATATATGTAAATGCTTCAATTGTGTGTGTGTGTGTGCGTGCGTGCGTGCGTGCGTGCGTACGTGCGTGCGTGCGTGCGTGTGGTGGGGTGGCGCTAAGCTATTGGTGGGGCCAAAACCTAGCGGGTGGGCGGGGTGGGAATGGGTACACTCTATGGCGATACTAAGGGAAAGGAAAAAGCTGTGGTGGGCTCTATCTCCCTCCTTGTAGCCCCACCCCTATTCCTACGCCTATGGGTCGGTTATCTTTCGAATACGATGCGGTAGGGGCCTACATTGGATTTGTTTGACAAAGTAACATACTTATACCATAGGCCTATATGTTGACTGTTTACCATATATACCATTAATACGTTTATTATTTAAAAATTTTCTGTTTTATGACTACCTAATAGAATTCTGAATTAGTAACAAAAACATATTATTTTGGAGATTATAGATTGGGCGAAAAAATCCTGAACTCTGAAATTCCACATTGGAGAGGATCATGAACGCTCTACGGCTATTCTAACTCTATAATTTGGACTCACAGTTCAAGGGAGACAAACGCGTTTGTGAATAGTCCACTTATGAACAATGCATGGCAGTTATTCCCCTTCTTAATCTTTTAACACCAAGGCTGACAATTATTTTTGCAACATATCCTCCTTTAAGCCCTTCTCAATTTCAAGATAACTCTATACGAAAGTTGTTGAATAATTTGAAACTAATTTGACTGGAACCTGTTGCTGCAAGAGGCATCATAAGGAATGTGTGGTTTCTGGAATGTACGGCCCGAGGAGGCCTATACATACCAATGCTTAAACTTCTCATCTCATAATGGCGCCAGTAAATATCTATCTAAAATGGCGGCTACAGCTCTAGTTAGTTAAAGTGTCCAAAAAGTAACAAATAGAGCTAAATTTAGATAGAATATGCTTCTTTTACCAATAGATGAGAACTTTAAGTTTCGTTGGGCACTCAGCCTTCGGTAAAATTAATTCGACACTATTATAGAGATATTTCCCTGAAGGGTTGTGATAGAAAGATAAAACTGAAATAATCAAAACTTCAGATGTTGCTAGGGGTCTATGTATTGCCTGTTGCTGCCTAATGAGCTGTTGTTGGCGGGTGTCAATGTTGCATGCTATGCTATGTAAGGGAGGGGTGGGATTATTTCATTTCTCTCGGAAGTGTGATATGGGGGGGGGGGGGGGGTGGGTGGGGGGGGGGCCGGTGGATGGCAGTCTGTGAAATTAAATCTAAAAACGGAAATCGGGCAACAATTTTTTTAAAATAAAAACTATTAAGCGATGAAACCGAAACATATTCAAATAAAGTAAATAAAAAAAAATGTGATTAAATGAACAAGAAACGGGAAAAACTGAAATTAAAATCTAGTGTTTGCAAACAAAAATGTCCAGTTTTAGCTATGCCCGTTCATCTCTAACTAAGCTCCACCCACACACCCACTCGTGTTGTGATCGAACGATCGCTGAACTCCCTGACTATCAATTTGCAGAAAACTATACAGATAAGCTGTTAAATATTTTGAAACTAATTTGGCTGGTCACTGTCCTGCCTATGGCGGCAACAGCGCTCAATCAAATTAGTTTCAAAATATTCAACAGAATGTTTATTAAATGGTAAAGACACAATTCGTACAACGTGTCGGACTATTAAGCGTTAAAGAAGGATTATATAGAGTCATTCATGACGTCATCCTACATGTGACTTAGACGATTATGGCGTCATATGACGTCATATGATAGATGGATAAACTTGGAAAGGTTCATTGCATCATCAGGCCACCGGGAACACAGCAACAAGCAAACAAGCTACGCAAGTAGCATCTTTGTCAACGAAGCATTTTTATGTTTTTTGTTATTTTTGTTGATTTTGTTTTGTTGTTGACACTGTGGACATTTTGTATATTTTTCTTACTATTCCTACAATCTACACCCGATCTTGATCAAATTTGGTAGGCTTATAATAAGGATAATTCACCTTTCCAAAGTAGCCATCCAACATCTGACCTCATATGACGTCATAATCGGCTCAGCACGTGTATGATGACGTCACAATCAATACGTCACAAAGGGTTCCATATAAACCGTCATCAAATCTCAAACAGTCAGACACGTTGCATGAATTGCATGTCCTTGTAATTCTTTGCTATTTAATAAACACTCTGTTGAATATTTTGAAATTAATTTGACTGGGCGCTGTTGATGCCTTAGGCAGCAACAGCACCCAGTCAAATTAGTTTCAAAATATTCAACAGCTTACCTGTGTAGTTTGTTGGAAATTGATAGTCAGGGTGTTCAGAGATCGATCGATCCCAACACGAACGAGGTGTGGGTGGAGCTTAGCTAGAGATGGGCAGGGCATAGCTAAAAACGGAAAGGTCCATTCCCAACAAGATCACAGATCCCGATTTCAGATTTCCACCGTGCCTGCTTTTGGAACGGCGCCCTTCCTTAAATTTCACAGTCGCTACTCCTACAGGTCTAGTCCAGACTCCATGAAACATGACAGATATATTCTAAGGAGAGCTATGGACATCGTAACTATGACGAATTTTGGTTCCCTTTACGACTGCACATTTTTTAAAGGGCGCCCACTCTTAAAATTTTATGTCGGTGCTCCGTCCACAGTTCATCATCATTATCATCATCATCATTTTACAAGGTATAAGCCATTGGTTTGTTATTGCCTCGGTGTTTTTGTTGTTGTATGGCTTGGTAAGTCTAATTAAAAAGTTCTTGCCTTTAAGTCAATTTCTAGTTTGTTCTTGAATGATTTGACTGTTGTTGTATAATTAAGTCTCCTCAAAACCGTTAGATTTAATACTTTGACCCTTACCACTCCGATGTCAAAACCCTATCTTTTGCTGTGTCAATAACAATTAAGCTGGTGTACATTTTCCTACAATTTGGTCGGTGGTGTTGCTGTCTACGACAGCAACATCCTACACCAAATTTGCCGGAAAATGAACACAGATTATCTTTCAATTTAATTTGAAAATTTAAAATTCTGACATCAGAGTGGCAAGGGTTAACACTGATTTCTGGAAATGCTGTGGTGCAGATGGCTGTTCTCCGACTCAGGTGCGGTGTGCCGCCTACACTCATGGTTACATGTTGACTTGTGGAGGCTGTAGTTGGTCTTATTGCTGTTGTTTTCATTTTCTGTGTTTATCGCTATCCGAGTCTCCTCTACGCTAGTGTCTCTTCATGCTACCACAAAATACGGACGTGGAAGCAGAGACCTATCTACCGATAATTGAAATCGCTACAGAGCATGTTCTTGCTGATACACAGGCTACTCCAAGATCAGTCCACTGTATTGGAAGAATTGAAGTATGACTGAGTTGGTATACGTACCCTGTTCAGTCGAATTCAAATGTTCTTTCTATGAAGTAGGCCTAGATATCTAGTGTGCTCTTGAATAATTCCACTGTTGTTGCTTCGAGTATTGTAGCTGGCTGTGAATTTCAACGTGGTAGCACTCTATTAGTTTTCGCCCGATCTTGAGGAATCTTCAGAGGAGTTTTCTAGGGAAAATTCCTGGTATCGTATCCGAGCCAGATATTTTATTCACTCCTTGGGGCGCTGCAGAAAGGGCGTCCCATCCCGAAATTAAAAAAATTGCTACTCCCCTATTACTGGTGAACTTGCCTCGCCAAATCTTGAAGGTTTTATTTTAAACATTAGGATTAAGATCGCACCTCAGAGAGATTATCGATTTGCCTTTCCCTTGTTTTGGAAGGGTGTCCCAACCTTAAATTTTTAAATGCCTACTCCTCCATTATTAATGAACAGATCTCGCCAAAACCTGACAGGCTTATTTTAGACATCTCTTAACATCGTAAGCGAGACAGATTCTTGCTTCCCCCCCCCACCCCCCCCCCCCCCCCGCAAAACCCCCACCACACCCAAATCTCCCGCTTTTAAATAGTGTGACTTTTTCACATTTATCTTTAACAAAAAATGAAACTTGATACAGTCACTCGTCGATATCACTTGTCTCATTTATTCATACATCCTTCACTGAAACAAGGACAGATCTCTGCACACGGAAAACCATTTAGGGTCAAGTTCGACTCCTAACCATAGTTAGCTATAGCTAACTAGAATACCAGTTGAACTTCAAATGGTTAACTAGCTAGTCAACTATAGTCAACCGCGCACCCGAGCACCCGAGCTCGGTTCAGATGATTAGCGCGATATTTGCGTAAATTTCAAAATGATGGACACTTATCGCTTGCCACGAGAAAATGCATATACAAGTGTAAATATTTCACTAAATAACTTAGGTTTGATGAAATTATGCTTTCCCATTGTATGCCAATGTACCCAAGCACATATTCCTTCCCGCTTTATGCCATATGGACGCTTTTTGACGTCTTAGCAAACAAAAATAACCCATTTTCGTAGGTCATCAAAACAGACGAGAGAAAGGGTTAATGGAGACTGGTACCCGGCTCCAAATTTTCTGCAATAGTAATTCAATAGGGAACCGGGTACTAACGAACTATAGTCGACTACGATCAAGTTCGACTGGGCATATCAACTGCCCATGATCAATAAACCAGCAAACTGACTATAGTTAGCGAGTCGAACTTGACCCTAGTAACATTCACAATCAACACTGCAGTGGTTCCTTTGTCTGCACGTGTACAACAGGCCATGTAGGAACTCTGCTGCTGTAGGACCTTCACTGAACACAGGAACAAGATTTCCATTTTCCTTATGCCAGCCATGTCTATCTGGTGATTACAGTTTTGGTTTTTGTATATGCGAAGAGAGGCATGTCTTTGTTTGCCATCTTGCACACCTGATATGCTGTACGAAGCTGTTTTCAACGGGGGTGGGGGGGGTGGGGGGTGCTGTGCAAGATGGACTCGCATCGAGTTGAGACTGCCATTATATTGCTGATGCTTTCCTTTAGTCATTGATGGTGTTTGGTACAATAAATCCTATCTTATCTTATCTTATCTTTAGTGTCATACACGTGGCTTATTAGCACTCGTGCCCCGTCAACTACATTCTGTTCATCATCATCTAACAAGGCGGAGAGGTCTTGAAAGTAATCAAATCCTTTGTCCAGGAGTGCTTTCATGACAGATTTCTTTTCCAATCCCAAAAAAGCATGATACAGAATCACAACCACTCAGGGCATGAGCCGCTGGAAGGATTTGACACAAACCATCGCAATAAAGCTTCCAAATATAATGAATCGGGATTTACTGTCTTCTGACTATGTCTGGTGTAACCCTACCCGTATCAATCCACATGTCCTCAGTAGCATACATTTCATGCGTGTAATAAATGGCCAGGATAATGACATCTCTATCAGGTGTCTTGATTATCACCGCCCATTCTTTTAACTGGCCTCAAATATCATATTTGCATTCGTGGCATGCAGCAGCATACTTCTATCTGCCTCTTCAGGTGTGCTAAATGATTCTTCTGCATCTCTACATCACAACCGCAGGAAACCATGTTAACGACATTTCCATTTATGAAACCCCCCAACCATGTACAGCCTACGTTCTGGATGACCGATAACTTGTCAAGATACGCTTGCGGAAGCTCCCCAAATGTCTTCTATCTATCGCGCTGCATCATTTGGACATCTGCCATAGCATCCCTTATGTACACTGTGCAGTCTTTGAATTCTTCTGGAATGTGCTCTTCAGACGCAACTTGCTCCTAAATCTACTTCACCCGCTCAACTTTCTAACGTTTTCGCATACTCTCATCTTCGTGAAATTGGGATAGAGGTATATGTGTCACTGGCTGGCTGAGTACTATCTCCATGTTTACGTTCTTGTGTCTTTTGGACATAGCCATGACTATTCTGAAAACAAGTTCAGGTGAAGGAGTGGAGTTAACTTTTGCTCCTTTCGCAGTCATATCAGTGAAGGTAACGATGCCTGACTTTGAAATGGGACTGTAAAGGCTGCCATTGCCAACCTTTGAAAGAGAGTGCTTAAGAAATGCTTGTATTTGGACTTTTCCTGTTTCGGTGGCACAGAGCTGAGATTTCTGTATTTATTTTGTAGCATGCAGTCCCGTTGCGATATTGATTAGAATTCCATCTTGATGACTTTCAAATAGATTTGTCATATTGTCGTGTATGTGTGTAACTAGGGCTAACACATGACGTTCATCTTGCTCCATCTTAGAAGACTGCCCGTTCGTCTGTTGGGTGCGTGGTGTAAGAGTGTGTAATGCCACTTCTCTTTTTTCATTGCAAAAGGTTACTAACCAAGCAGGTGGCGAGTAAGTGACCACTGGAGAAGAGCGCATTCTTTTCTTGCAAGCGATATTTTTACGCCATCGCCTTTTGCATCCCTGATTACTGTGGTTTCTGTACCAATGACACTCCAGAGACCATTAAACAGAGTGTGTCATGCTGATACACGGACTACAATCGTGCATAATTTACCTTTTGTTTTCCATAAAAGCAAAAAAAACATTCTAGAAAGAGAATCCAAATGACAAAACCGCTCCCCTTGCCTTTCTGCTTTGATATTTTGAAGCAGGATTTGCACAGCATCTAGAAACTAATCCCAGAACTGAAGGGTAGTACACCCCCGTACTTTGAAATCATTCATGAGTGGCACAATACATGTTGTAAATGTAGTTTCAAATTTGATCTCTACCGTTGGTGAGAAGCAGGTCAGAGAGAGTTGCTATTTTCCTTATCCCCACTGAAGGAATGTTACCATAAACGAGTGCATCAGTGACACAAATGCCAGAGTAAAACCTCGTGAAAGCACAATGGAACTATTTTCCTGCTAACATTTAGTAAACAGTACACGATGTATATACCCTTGAATCTAACCAATATGTCCTTAAGTCCGGCACCCCCACCCCACAATTTTCCAATTGCTGCTATATAGCAAGACAACGTGTTGAAACTTCCAAGACGAAGGACATGGACAGTTGCTGAGCCAGGGTCTGGGCAACACATTCTTGCCAAGGTTGTTTGGTCATTACACTCCTTCATGGCTGCATAAATAGTCGACATGTCTGCAGGTGGAGCATCAATCATTAGCTTGTAAGCGGTTACTGTCTCATTGTCATTAATTTGAGAGAGATGAGCATTGAATCCAGTCCAAAATGGAATTGTTTTGTTTGATCATGATCCTCTTTGCCCACGCTAGAAATTGATCAAATTCCTCTGGAAACCTGTCGAAGCAAAATCCATGACAAATCACGAAGTTTGGGCTCTTCTGTTTTGCAGGACTCTGTTTTCTCTATGGGATCTGTGTATTTTGGTCGTTGCTTTGGCTTTTCATACAGAGTCCCATTCATAAAGCAACTTCTTTCTTCATTTGGTACATATCGAGATTTACTTCTATTTAGTCTGCAATCTTGTTTTAGGTGTTGCGAACTAGACTACGATTGCTTGGTCTTGAAAAGCTATCCGCACCATAGAATGGAAGGGATTTTTGCCAACCACAGTTTCTGTGTTTATATCAATATTGTCATCTCCTTCGTGGATCAGAGCTCCTCCTTGGTCCCTGCTTATCATTCCTATTGGAATGTGCACGCCGGACTGTGTCATTTCTATTTCACCATGAGCAAGTGCTGTTAAAATGTCTAAGGTCATAATAACCAAGTGAAACCCAGGGGAATGCAACGTATCAATAAGTCCCTTTTCCCTATAATCGTGATGCGTCTGTGCTGCGAGTCCGAGGTGGAGAGGAGTACTTGACTTGCGATTTGTATAAATTATACATTTGGCAAAGGAAACGGCTCTTATTTTTATCGCGTCAGTGACAGCTGTATAGGCACACTTGTCTATCAACCACAGCATTGTTTGATACCATAGTGTTGGTACAAAGCTTGCAGAGGAATCCAAACTGTGGTCACTGGACAGTGGGTAGTCGTCTGTTACTCTTACCCCTTCGATTTCCTTACGAAGAATGATAATCGCATGATGTAGAACCTATATTTTTGCTGATATGTCTCTGTACCTAGGCAATCACATCGTCACCAGGATCTCTGGTCATCGTGTCACTCTGTTTTTTTCATCAAATTCACAGCTACATTGACAGCATCAAGAAGTGTAATGTCTGCACTCATAACCAAGTGGACTTCCCTTGTCCCTTGTGAGGCTGTATTACTTCCTTTCAAGCTGATCCGAGTGATAGCTTGTTGGATGTGGTGTACTTGGCAATGGAAGATAGGACATAAACATTTTCAGAAGAAATGACAGTTCAAATACTTTTCCTTATAGATAGCCTGTGCAGCTATTATATCTTCTCCTGGTATTCTATTATGCATAAATTCATCACAACGTTGTTCTGCGCTACTACGGAACGATTCTCCACAAGCTTTGGACTTCATTTTGTACAGCGGCACTTTCTTTGATGTTTTTTTGACAAACTATACACTTTTCTCAGTAAATCGTACTATTTGAACTCCGTGCCACTCTTATTGGAGGGTATTCTTCGTGTACTACAATCACCTTTTGTTTTGAATGATGGAATATGTTTGTTTTACTGGTGTAAGAAGATAAACTGCTGCTGTGATATGTTATATGGACACATTGGAATCATTATTCGTTATTCTGGTAAGCACAACGTCATTTCTCTTTTTTGCAGCAACTTGCAAGTTTGAGACTCCCTTATAACGTACTGGTTACTAGTCTTTCTTTAGACATGTTTTGGCATATAACATTTCTTATTGTCTGTATCGAGCCGTGGTTCTTTTGGCGTTGATAATAGTTTTAATGGGCTCATCATATCAGTCATCTTGGCTACTCTAATGAACCTTTCCATCTCTAGCTAAGCTCCACCCACACCTCGCTCGTGTTGGGATCGATCGATCTCCGAACTCCATGACTATCAATTTCCATAAAACTATACAGATAAGCTGTTGGATATTTTGAAACTAATTTGACCAGTCAAATTGGTTTTAAAATATTCAACAATATGTTTATTAAATAGTTGAGACATACAATTCTTACAACGTGTCGGACTTTTAAGAGTTAAACCTTTAATCATTTATGACGTAATGATTATGGCGTCATCTTACACGCCGCTTAGCTGATTATGACGTCATTACTCTGGAAAGGCCCATTCACTGCCCGTTTGCAGAATAAGATTACAATCTACTGTACAATGAAAGCTGTAGGACACATTTTCTGCTATAACCACTCCTGGGAAAACAAGAAAACCCAAATGCATAACTCAATCAGAGAGAAAATCAACAATGAATTATGATTGTATCGAATTTCGCCACTTTTTATTCCTTAATGACCAGTTATATAATACGAACATATTTCAGGCAATTCATAGTTTCGCACATCCGGGAATCTTGAGATCGGCCGCCATTAAAGTTGGGGCAAACCTACTACATGCTAAAGAGGACTGCCCATAGCAATGCATTGTTTACATTTTCCATGATGCTCAAACCATTAAATCCTGTATCTGAGAATCTGTAATAAACCCGCCAGGTATCAGAAAACATCAAATCATGAGTAAATTTTGCAAGATAGTAAAGAAAATGTAATTAAGGTTCTACGCCCTATTGTTCGCAATGTTAAATTAGCCTCTGCAAAAATGGCGTCGCTCCCATTGTATTATGGGAAATTTGATTGTGATGACGTCATCGCGATTCTATGAATTCGCTCAAGTGAGTATTGCATAAGCCACATGACGATGAATGCAAAAAACCGTATTCAGTTTACCTTCATATGTATGTTTGAAAATTACCCCAGGTTGTGTATTATCGGAAATCGAAGTAAATCTGATGTTGCTGCGAAATTGGCAGAAAAAACCGATATTGCATGTAAATTTCATCTTCTAAAACGAATGTTGCACGTAGGCTGATCGGAAACTACAGGATACAAATCTTTAAAACGCGGATGCTGTTTGTTGTTGATGGCAAGGGACTATGTCCAAGTGCAAGCACCAACTGCTAAATTTATCCTGATAAAGATATTAATTATGCCACAAGAGAAAGATTCATTGTTGTTATTAGTTACGTTGAACCCCACGCTCCAGGTATGACCTATAAAATCATATATTTTACGTCGTCCCCCCCCCCCCCCCAATTTAGAGCTCCATATGTCATAAATTCTTAATATACATACACAATTCTATCACATGATATAGGTTGTACAGTTTTGCCAGAGTTGTTGATTAAGTCGATTTTTACATGTTCCTGACCTGCCTACTGTTTTCCCCAGATATCAGCGAATCCAATGTGCAGTAAAAATTGCTTTATCTTCCACCCACACCGCCTACCACTATTAGAACTTTCATTATAAGCCCTGTGTACCAACATTTCTTCTTTTGATTCCAGTATATGATGCCAAAATTTAACTGTAGCCTTCAGGCTACTAATAGCTCATGGGAACATATCATGTGTGGCCAGAACCGCATCATTAGTAGGCTTCTATTCACATTAACAATGCATTTCATAAATTGCAACCATATCTTCTCAGGCATAAACAGTTCATACAATTTTCCAATATCCTTATTTAATGACAAAGTCCATTGGCCAAACTTCACTACAATATTTGATTTACACATATTTTATTGTAACAATTGCACAACGGGATCGGGCACAAGTTCTTACAACTTAGATTTGCCCTCTCCCTACAGAATTATTATAAGCAGCCAATGATTGAGAACACTAAACCGAGGTGAGAGAGAAACAATAAATTAAGAGGTGAGAGAGAGAGAGAGAGAGAGAGAGAGAGAGAGAGAGAGAGAGGGGGGGGGGGGGGGGGGGCACAGTAAACAAACAGCTTTCAAATAACTTAAAACTAACTCCATCCACTCTGATGTCAAAATTTAAAAATTTAAAATTAAATTTAACCATGAACTGGTGTACATTTTAAAAACAATTTTGGTGGAAGATGGTGCTGTACACCAGTATGGTTGTAACTGGCTCAGGAAATATTGAGAATGTTGACACCAGAGTGCTAAGGGCTAATTGATGTTTGGATTATGCCATTATACGACTTTAATAATTATAAATTTTCTTCTCAGGCATCTTGGAACTGTCCTTTCGTTCCCTTCCCTTTACCTTTCGCGTGGGAGTGATGACCGTCTCATATATAGTTGAAGAGGTATGCGTTTTGTTATGGGAGAAGATGTCTGGTGTTTATATGAAATTGCCGACAACTACGGAAGAGTGGCTGAACAAGGCAAACGTATTTGAACATCTATGAAATTTTCCCCATTGTGTGGGAGCAATCGATGGCAAGCTTGTCCAGATCATTGCACCTGATAACACAGGATCATTGTATTTTAACTACAAGAAGACATTTTCTGTCGTGCTTCTCGCCTTAGCTAATGCAAATCTTCAATTCACGGCTATCGACGTTGGATCCTATGATAGAAATAGTGATGGTGGAATCTATGCTAATAGCAACCTCGGGCAGGCTATCAGAGACAACAGGTTGAACTTTCCATCCGACAAACCCCTTCCACATACAGATGATCTCGGACCAATCCCATATGTTATTGATGGAGATGCGGCGTTCCATATTCAAAATCATCTTATGCGACCATATCCAGGTAAATCATGCCAGGATAGGGAGCAAATATTTAGTTACAGGCGCAGCAGAGCTATGAGAATAGTTGAAAATGCGTTCGGGATACTGGTAGCCCGATGGCGAGTGTTTAGCACTGGGATAGCAGTCAATCCACGATTTGCTGTTGATATAATTAAAGCAACGCGCGTTCTTCAATAATATGATGCAAGCTGAATCAACACCTGCAGATACAGCACACATTTTGTCTTCGGGAACATTCTCCACAGAGACACTGAATAACTTTGAGAAAACGGGTTACCATGGAACAAGAAGAGCGTTTGAAGTGCGAGAACAATTCAAATCATACTTCAACGATCACAATGCGCTGCCATGGCAACAAACAGTTATTCAAAGAGGGAAAATATTATGTTCCATAGAAATGCAAATCATTAAACCATGTGAACCCTGACGACAGGCAGTGTTCTGTTATACAAAAATCGAACGGAAACTTATAAATTTGCAAGAATTTTGCTATTACCTGTCCTCGTTGTCATTATCATCATCTTCATAATCTTCAACATCAGAAACGGCCCGCGAATCACTTGGAATCGAGACTGCATCACCAATTTCGAAGTGTTCGATTTCTTCACTTTGCAGGGCTTCGTTGGAAGGAACGTTTGACTCGGTACTATGGAGTAAAATATATATAAAAGCTTTACAAATCGAACTTAGTGTTAAATAATTATATATGTAATAAATCAATTAAACATTAAAACTAGATTGTACTCGAGGGAGTTGCTAAATCAAGCTTTTATCTATAAACCTCATGACCTAGATAGCTGGAATTTTGACCTCAGAATCAAACATCTGAGAGTCGTTGATATTAGGTATAAGGAAGATGTATGCAAAAATGGACATGTGCTAATTTTACTGAGCAATCAATATTAATGGTATGCTTTACTCATTTTCTTGAACGTAGTTGTCGAGAAAGCTAAGAATATCCATGTAGTGCCATCTAACATTCTTTGGAGCAGCTTGGCCGCTTTTCGTAGATCTTATCTCCCACGTACGTATCTCTTAAGTTTCTGAACTTTTTCTTCCACCAGTCTCCTGAAATTAATGACAGAACAAGAGCAATTAGAGAATGCGGACCTTCGCCCTTTCCGCCTTTTCCGAATGTATACTGGTTTTACCAGATTGTTTTTATATCCTGATTTTTTTATCAAGGTCAACAGCCGAAATCCTACTTTATGTGAACATCCACCCTTGTGTTAAGATTTTAGCCAAATCGCACAAGTAGTTTCGGATACACTGCCATGGGCAGACAGACAGACAGACACAGACAGACACAGACAGACAGACAGACAGACAGACAGACAGACAGACAGACAGACAGACAGACAGACAGACAAGAAGGCAGACGGAAAAGCAGGCAGGCAAGCAGAGAGGTAGGCAGGCAGGCAAGCGGGCAGGCGGGTGGATGGACAGATGGAAATACAGACAAAGAGATAGACAGATAGATAGAAAGGCAGACAGACAGACGGATAGACGGATGGACGCACAGAGTTGAATTGTTAAGTCGGTCAAGGGATCTTGCACATTCAAACAAATACCTTATGTATTTACAAGCGCGGCTGCTCTTTAAATCGCTGTCTTTAGTAATCTGTGAACAGCATTGTTTTTTTCTTAGACAGGTATTCACGTGACATCACAGGTCTTCATATGAACAACCGTGACGTCACTTGAAGATCTGTATCTGAATAAAGCAATGCTGTTCATAGAATATAATAAAAACATGTGTAAACCTACCATCTGAATCGTCTCTTTCCATTTCTTTACCAATACTTTCCCTGACATTATTCGCTGTTTTTTGCTTGTCATGATAATCTGAATGCCTTGGGTTATAAAGGAGTTCCTCCAGTTGTACAAGATTAGCAAGTTTTTTTACATCGTCTGTGCTAATTTCTGCTTTTCTTGGCATCTTGTTGCACGTTTTTAACTATTTCAACTATCTTCAGATTTCCGTTTTCACATACAACACGGGTTTGCCTTCAATCAAGAGGCGCGTGAAACATAACCTAATTTCTCAGACACCACGTGTTTGCATAAAATGACGTCATTAACAGGAGTTTTGTCATACGGTAGTGCTCCGGGATGCGGCAAAAATCGGTCTTGGACCGATTCTGAAACAAACCGGATTGCCTGACGTTGTTGTTGCCGGATGCCGTCGCCGTTGCCGTATGTATGTGTACACGCCTGTTCAGTTTCGTAGAGACCGATTCTTGCCGTTGCCGTTGCCGTGTTGTCGTCGCCGCATTGCCGTTGCCGCAAAAACGGATGCATGTGTACGCAGCTTTAAAAAAAAGCCTAGGATTGAATCGTGGCAGGTGCATCCACAGATAGTCCCATATGAATCGTCAGTGTGTCAGTATATCAGACATGTGAAAGCTGGTCTGCTAACCCGAGACTATTGTCTTGGCGCGGTGGTCCAGTGGAAAGATGTCTGGTTGGTGATGCTATGCGGAGTTGCAGTATGGCGGTTCGATCCCCCGGCCGGGAGATGGTGATCAACAAATTCAACTAATGGGTGCATGCCTGTCGGCTGGTTAGCACATGGAAATTGAAGCCGCGCGTTGCCAGTGCGTCAATAAAATAAATATATATATATACGTACACGGTCATTCACACACTCACGCACGCACGCACGCATATATATATATATATATATATATATATATATACAAAATATACAATATTATAACACAAGTAAAATGACTGTTAAATTAGATAATTAACATATTTGTTCATTTTCGATAGATATTACTAAAACAGTATTGCAGAATAATTACCTCGTCGAATGTCGATGTTCGAATCACCGTTCACGCATAGGCCCTACATACGCGCACGGTCGTACACATTAATTCACACATACACACATAGATAGCTATTTAGAAATATACAAAATATGCAATATTAGAACACAAGTAAAAAGGTGAAATCACATTTCCCATATATCACTATAATTTAGTAATATATTCATGTATATTTGATTTGAATGTCAGCAGAGTAGAAGACTGAGTAATCGTTACAGGAGAGAATTCCACAGTTGAGCTGCAGTGTATTTGAAACTTTTCTGCCATATTCCGTTTTAATCCTCGGAAGTTGTAGGTGATTGCGTGTTTTGGAACGTAAATTTCTAGTGTGCGCCACCCCACCGGAAGTGAACATGTCTTTCATGTAACCAGGGGCCAGACCATTCCTAGATTTATATGTCATAATACCCATTTTAATTTGCATTCTTTTAGTTAAATTTGTCCAGTTTAATGTTTCATATAGTTGTGCAGATGGTGTCCTGTAAGGCATGTCTACTATCCCCCTACCAGCCCGTTTTTATAGTTTTTCTAAGCTATCCAATAATGTAGGTGAAGACAGGCAAAATACAAGACTACAATAATCAACGCGTGACAGGATATACGACTTATAGAACAGATTTCGTTGCTCAATGCTAAGATAATGTTTATTTTTCCGTAGAATATAAATCAAGGACGAAATCTTTTTACAAAGTTTGCCTATATGTTCTTTCCATGCAAGCGTATTGTCTATGTATACTCCTAAAGGTTTGTCAGATTCCACAACATTTAAGCTTCCACGATTTGTAGGGATTATAACATTATTATTATTATTTACTTGTTTCAATTTAGGCTTAGTTCCTAACATCATAAGCTTAGTTTTGTCTGTATTTAACAACATTTTATTATTTACACACCATTCTTCTACCGACTTCATACCGTTAATTAGATTTTCTTGAATTTCAGCGACATTTGAGCTAGCAGCATGTATAGTTGTATCATCAGCATACATATCCATAAGATTGTTGACACACATGGGTAAATCATTAACATATAAAATGAACAGAAGTGGCCCTAAAACTGAGCCTTGTGGTACTCCCATATCGATGGGCAGTGGTTTAGAATTCTTTCCAGAAATTGAAACGTATTGTTGTCTGCCATTTAAATATGAAGAAAACCACTTTAATGTATTATAGCTGAATTTGTAAATGCCTAATTTTTTGTAATAGGATGTCATGATTGACAAGATCAAAGGCCTTTTTAAACTCAATCATAATAGAACCAATAAGGTCGCCATTATCTATCGAAAAGCGCCATCTTTCTACTAGATTTAACAAAGCAGTTTCACATGAATGGTTAGTTCTGAAGCCTGATTGCGACTCAATTAATAAATTATACTTGGTTATAAATTTATAAATATGATCATGTAAGTGTCGTTCAATAATCTTAGAGATAATGGGTAATATAGAGATAGGCCTATAATTGCTAACATTGTTTTTTTAATCAGATTTATGTAGAGGCTTTACTTTTGCACATTTACCACATTTTGGAGAATTCTCCCGTAGCTATGCTTTTGTTTATAATAAGTGTAATTGAGGGTGCAATTATTGATGCTGCAGCTTTGAGGAAGTGTGCGTTCAATTCATCGTAACCAGATGACTTATTTGTTTTTAAGTTGCTAAGTTCTCTGGACACATATTCAACGGTTATATATGGAATTCGAAACTCAATATTTTCTGGAACATGATCTGATAGCTTATCAAATGCCATTGACCTTTGTTTTATCATGGAGTGTGTCAGTTTTGACGCGATTGTACTGAAATTTGTATTAAAATGTTCAGATTGCATTTGTGGGTTTTGAATTTCACTTCCATTATCATCACAGATTATTGAAGGTAATTTGTTTGCCATGGGATTTATGTCTTTTAGAATTTTCCATATATTAGCCGGATTATTTTTGCCTGCTTCTAATTTATTTGCAAAATAATCTCGTTTAGATGCTTTAATCAAATACGCAACTCTTTGCTTTAACATTTTAAAATTCAACATGTTCCCTACGTTTTTATGATAATCCCTTTCTTTCATTGTTTTTAAAATTTCTCTGTTCATCCATACCGGTTGACATACACGTTTAACTCTGCGTTCAACGACAGGAGCGTGTTTATTTATAATGTTGATGAATTTTGCATACCATTGATCAAGCGCTTGATCAGGACTACCTAAATAACCTATAGAACGCCAATCACATACAGAGAGGTCACTAAGAAACTTAGCTTCATTAAAGCTTTTGATGCTCCTGTATTTAATAAGTTGGTGCGAATTTTGAGTTTTGAATGGTTTACATTGGCGTACAGCGAATATTGGATAATGATCACTTAGTGCCAAAGAGCCGACATGTGACGATCGAATTTTGTCTTTATCTGTGACATACACATGGTCAATCAGTTGAGATGTTTTCTCAGTAACTCTGGTTGGATTACGTATAAGTTGCTCTAAATGAAAAAGTTCAATTAAAGATTGCCAATCTCCTACAAGTATAATATCTGAGTTTTCGGAATATACCTTTTCTAACATAGCTTCAAATTCATCAATCCAGATAGCGGGTGAATCAGGGAGTCTATAGACACAGCCCAATAGGAAAGGCTTGGTCTTAAAGGGTCTAATTTCAATCCATAGAGTTCCCAGATCATCGGTTTCAAAATTTAGTCTCTTCACATATGAATAGTTATCAGCTATATATAGTACAATTCCACCACCGTCCCGTTCTTTTCTGTCCTTTCTTTCATTAACATAGCCTTCAATTTCAATGGAGTTATTTGGGATTGTTGATGAGAGAAATGTTGCAGTGGTACAGAAAACCTCGAGTTCTTTTTCACACTTCTCCATACTCAGTTTTAGCTGGTCAATCTTAGGCACCAGGTGCTGTACATTTAAATGACCAACCCTAAATCCTTTAGAATTAATATTGAAAGACGGCAGATCAATGGATTTTATTACTATTATTATTATTATTATTATTATTATTATTATTATTATTATTATTATTATTATTTTTATTATTATTATTATTATTATTATTATTATTATTATTATTATTATTATTATTATTACTATTATCATTATTATTACTATTATTATTAATAGTACGACCACCGCCCCCGCCACCACCACCACCATAGCAACCGCATAGATGTGTAATAGTGTATGTAAATTTGCCAGATGGCTGGAATAGTATACCCAGATATTTATATTCTGGTGTTATAGCTAACTATTTATTGTAAAAGAATTTATATGTTCTCAGTAACCTCGCTGATTTATTAAAAATAATAACCTGCATTGGTCTAAATTAACTAAGATTCCATTAATGACAAACACCCTAAAGTCTATCTATAGTCAGCTGCAATCCTAAATGACTTTTCGCTATAAGAACAATATCATTAGCATACATTAAACAAGATATGTCCTTACCATCTAGCCGTGGCGTATCACAGGACCTTCCCGGGTAACTAACTACGTCATTAATGTATAACAAAAATAATGAAGGGCTTAATATGCAAGCCTGCTTAACACCAATCTTTGTCGTAAATGGCTCACTAAGCCCATTGTATAGTTTCACTTAAAAACTAACATCTGCAAACATACTACTAACGATATCATTAAAAGGTTCAATTATGTTATATCGAAGTATTTTATCAGTAATTAATGGTATCAGAAGTCTTTTTAGATCTACAAAACAGGCAAATAGTATCTTAGACTTTTTGAAAGCATGCAGTATCAGTCAACATTTTAAATGTATTAATATGATCACGTGTACGACAGCTCTTACGAAAGCCAATCTGTTCCCAACTAAGGGTCTTATTTTCGTCCATGTATCTATCTAGTCTGTTAAACAGAATCCTACAAAATATCGTGCTGAAACAACTGAAAATTCCTCTATAATTGGTTGAATCAGTAGTACAGCTCCCACTCCCTTTAAATATTGGTTTAATAATATTTTCCTTCCACCCCTCAGGAAAGACGCCATCCTTAAAAATACTATTGACAATCTTCAGATAAACATTGCTAAAAGTATCTATCGCCAGTTTAATCATTTCGTTAGATATTTCACCCACTCCACAACACTTACCCTCTTTAAGACTCTAAGCCGCTGCTATAATCTCCACTTTAGAGATATCTTCTAAAAAATCAGCATAGGTATCATTATTCGAGACATTCTTTAACGTGTTAATGGTCGTCCAAAATTGCTTAGGATCTTTACTTTCATTTTCCATAAGGGTATCCAGGATCTTTGCCTTATATTGCCTATGCCGTTTTCTAACATGTCTATTATAACTCTTGGTCTCAGCATAAACCCTACTCTGTAGCTGCTTATTTCTTGGCTTTTTAGAAAGTTCTCTACTAAAATGTTTTATAGTACGTTTTCCAACAGCACAATCATCATCATACCATGGCTTCCTATGTTTATGTTTTGTCATCTGAGACCTATTAACAGGACTTTTCCTTAGACTCGCTGCATTACTTAATACCGTTGCAAACTCATCTGTTAACCTATTTATCTTATTTTCCATCTACATACAGAGTGGCGACCAATATTATTTGTATTGTATATTAATGATCTTACAGATCATATAGCAAGCGACATTAATGCTATTTGCTGATGACACACAATTGTATAATATCATACAGACAGAGGAGGGCAAAGATCAGCTACAAGATGATTTACACGCATTACAGAACTGGAGTGAAGATTGGCTTAATAAATTTCATCCCGACAAGTGTAAAGTGTTGCACATAGATTCAGAACACGAACGAGATTACACATTCTCACTGAACAATAAAGTGCACACCCTTCAACACACAACTTCGGAGAAAGATATAGGTGTGACAGTTGATAAAAAAAGCTTTGACGAACATACTAATACAAAGATTAAAACAGCCAATATGATGGCAGGATTGATCAGAAGGTCATACAAATATCTGGATATTGAAACCTTCACTCCACTGTACAAATCACATGGCAGGGTACATTTTGATTATGTAACCCCAGTCTGGTGCACATACAAACAGAAATGCATTGATGCAATAGAAAGGGTCCAGCGGCGAGCAACAAAATAAGTACCAGGTCTGAGAGAATTGTCATACGAAAACACTTAGGAAATTTAATTTACCAACATTAACGTACAGAAGACATCAAGCAGATATGATTGAAGTATACAAATTACTGAATGATATTTATGATCCAGAGGTAGCACCAAAATTAAAACTATCAAGTGAAACATCAAGCTGCCTGAGAGGACATAATTACAAATTACGTAAACAAATGGCAAATAAAAACATAAGACACAAGACATTCCCCTCTAGAATTGTAAATATCTGCAATAGTTTACCTGCTAATGTAGTAACAGCACCAGGTCTAAATGCGTTTAAAAATAGATTAGATAAATCATGGAAAAACCAAGATGTTTTATTTGATTATAAAGCGCGCCTATCTACCGGAAGTCACCTAGTTGTTAGGGAGTCAGATGAAGGAGACGTGGTTACAGATGACTAGTCTTGAGACCACTCAACACCTAGAAGTAACCTAGAAGTTAGAAGAATCATCCATTACCATTTTAAAGTTATTTATCAAATTGTCCTTATTTAATAAATTGATGTTAACAATAAAGTTTTGTTTTGTTGCTCAATCCCCTTTAAGACTTCTTGGTGGTTATCTTCCAGCAAACAGTGTCTTATGTTCCACAGCTGCATGAATTTGCACCGATATTTGAGAGTGATCCAACAAACTGCAATCAAAATCATGAACTTTAAAACTTGAAATTTTCTTTAAAAAACTACAACTACAAATGCAATAATCAGCTATAGACACCACTACGTGTCCATACTAAGTTGTTTAAGATGGACTAAATCGAGTCATTAATGACGGAATGATTATGATGTCACCCTACACGTCACGCAGTTGATTATAACGTCACATGATGGATGGATAAACGGGAAAGGTCAATTTTGCATTTCCCTGACACATATGACTAGCAAATCGACAAGATGATGGCTAGCATACGTTCAGAGAGTTATAATGTGGTACCTTCCATCAACATACTCTTTGATAGACTGTTAGACAACTACAGTTCATTCACTCAGCGGACGCTTGGTGGTCACATGAGTAAACAAAAACTATACTGATTACAACGCGATGAAGTCAATCACATCAGTAAGCCTGTCATTTAAATATAACCGACTATAAGGACTGGTGATAACTGCATACAAGGACTGGTGCTAACTGATTACGAGGCCTGGGGGTAACTGCTTACAAGATCTGGGGATAACTTAATATGAGGCCTGATGATAACTGATTACGAGGCATGGGGATAACTGATTACGCGGCCTAGGGATAACTGATTATGAGGCCCGGAGATATCTGGCTACAATGGCTGGTAATAATCGATTACGACGACTTGGGATAACCCTTTATAGTAGTCAAATCTAGCCATTGCATGGACGCTCGCATCCTGGTCCTGTACACTCATTCTCGCCAGTGGATCCAGGTAGATGTGTGTGCACGGTGGCGGCCAAGCCCTGGTACACTACGTCGGTTCGTATGCTAAACCTTATGAGGGTAGTATGTGGATGTACTTCTGCATGCGCTCTCCCATAAACTAGTGCCTGACAACTTCTCTGATGGAGGAGGGAACCCGGCAGTTAGACCGCACAGACTGCTTCTGATAGCTTTGCAGCAAGGTTCCTATTAAGCACCTAAAGGTGCACAATATATGGCGCTACTAGATATTGATGGCCATTATCGCTATCCTAGCCCATCTCCCGCTGTCTCGATTCTTTCATGCCACTGGACACAGATGAGACCAGACGAGAGAGTGAGGCTGATACTGCGCAAATCACCCTTGCTTAAATTAACGTGCAAGTTATGGCATTGCATATCTTTCATTTCACCTTACGCTGCAAGTCCTGTCACGATGAGGGAGTAGAGAAGTTGACAGTTGTGGATAAACTGGAAGCTGCAGTAGCAAACCCACACACATATCACTCATACCATATGATTGCTTTTCGCTGGATTGAAACAGCAGTCGTATTTGGTAGGCTGCTGCGCGAATGAGGAGCCCTCTTTAGGATCGTGCTGCTCACCCCCATGCATGGCGATAGGGATCGAAAAGGTGTCCTAAGCATTGTTTGTTTCACATCACCATCGCCAGCTTGCCGCATCTGGCGATGATACCACCTAGCAGTCAAAATATAATATCAACGAGAACACAAGTGATGCCACCCAGATTCGGTACATGGAAAGTGTGAACACTTCCGGACAGAGACAAGGCAGACAGGCCAATGAGGAGAACAGTATTTATTGGACGTGAATTGACTATATATTGTATCCTTGCTACAGCACTTTGTGAAACTTGGTTAGCCGACAAAGGCAAGTTACAGAAAGAGGACTTGGCTACACTATTTTCTGGAGTTCTGTGGGCATAGTGCAGATGAGACACCTGAAACTGGAGTAGGGTTTGCAGTCAAAACTCAGCTCTTTAACAAACTCCCAAGCCTCCCAAAGGACTGAATGACCGAATCATGTCATTGCGTCTCCTCCTCACCAGGAAACAACATGCCACCATCATCAGTACCTATGCACCCACAGTAACCAATCCCAAGGAAACAAGGGACAAAAATCGGAAACAGCAAAAAAATTGCATCCTTCTACTGAAGAGATGGGTGGAACATGAGCTCTTCGTCGCAAATACAGTATAGTATTCTAGCGACTGTGGTCTCAATACCACCACTCAATCAGAGATGCAGTACCATCTCCATTGCATGCGACAACTTCGGCCTGACAATCAGGACCAAAAAGATGGAAGCGATGTACCAACCAACCCTTTGCAAGGATGCTGTCAAGCCAATCCTCAAAGTCAAAGGGCAGCTCGAAGCAGTGGAGAAGCTCACATATCTAGGAAGCCCCATTTCCAGAGTTATCTATGTTGATGATAAAATTAATACATGTATTACCAAAGGCACCACAGCCTTCGCAAGACTACAAACCAGTGCATGAAAACGCTAAGTTCAAAGTATACAGAGCCACTATCATGCATATCTGTATGTACGCTTGTGAGATGTGAACACTCTACAGTCCACACATCAAGAAGCTGAAATGCTTCCATTTAACCTGTTTGCATCGACTACTTAACATCACCTACCAAGACAAGGTGCCTGATACAGAAGCAATTTCTCGTGTCTACCTACCAAGCATCCCAACACGGCTAATGAAAGTACAGATTAGATGACCATGTGCCTACGAAACTCCCGTAAGGTAAACTGACAGACATAAAACGTACGTATGGTGGACAGAAGATGTGGGTTGGGAACATACGGAAGCTCTCTCTGAGGAGCTGCAATATAAATACTGAGACATTGGACAGCCAGACATAGGACTGCTCTACATGGCCATGAACAAAGAGACATCGCATACAAAAACAGCAGGGTATCAAAGGCTGCAGAGAAACGGGCAAGTCAATGACCGTCAATACATCACAGCTCCCTTGATCACATGTCCGCACTTGTCCAACCTGTAGCATACTATTCCAGGACAGGATTGGACTTATCAGCCATCTCCGAAAACACAGAAATTAATCGACGAATGGGTGACATCATTAAGATGACTTGAGATAACTGGTTAAGATGACTGGTGATAACTGGTTAAGATGACTAGTGATAACTGGTTAAGATGACTAGTGATAACTGGTTAAGATGACTGGTGATAACTGGTTAAGATGACTGGTGATAACTGGTTACGATGACTGGCGATAACTGGCTAAGATGACTGGTGATAACTGGTTAAGATGACTGGCGATAACTGGCTAAGATGGCTTGTGATAACTGGTTAAGATGACTGGTGATAACTGGTTAAGCTGACTGGCGATAACTGGTTAAGATGACTGGTGATAACTGGTTAAGATGACTGGCGATAACCTGGCTAAGATGACTTGTGATAACTGGTTAAGATGACTGGTGATAACTGGTTAAGCTGACTGGCGCTAATTGGTTAAGATGACTGGAGATAACTGGTTAAGATGACTGGTGATAACTGGTTAAGCTGACTGGCGATAACTGGTTAAGATGACTGGTGATAACTTTTTAAGATGACTAGTAATAACCGGTTAAGATGAGATGACTGGTGATAACTAGTTAAGCTGACTGGTGATAACTGGTTAAGCTGACTGGTAATAACTGGTTAGGATGAGATGACTGGTGATAGCTGGTTATAACGGTTGGTGATAATGGAGGGATCCGATCATGTCACTTGCGTATATGACGTCAATCAATTAAAATGGGATTCTGGGAATTGAGTATTTAGGCCATATAAGTTGATTCCAACACATGTACAATGCGGGACGAGCTTAGCTAGAAATGGGCGGGGCATAGCTAGAAATGGATCCTTACCATGCGTCCGATGGTTAGTGATAACTGATTAAGATGACTGGTGGTAACTAACTACGTTGGCTGGTGATCTGTTGCTTACAATGGTAATTGGTGGTTGAGTCTGAAGAAGGATGCACTGTTGCTTACAATGATAATTGGTGGTTGAGTCTGAGGGAGGACGCACTGTCTCATAAATGTTTAACCCAATATGCAGACTGCACGGCCACCCGAAGAACAACTCCATAGCAACGCTGAACACGCGCACGCGCATACAAACTCCATAGCAGATTTGCACACCCACGCAAAGAAACCAGAACTGCATGGGCTATCATCATGATGATAATACTGATGTTGATGAGAATGACAATAATGAGGTTGACGATGACGATGACGACGACGACGACAACGATGATGATGATGATGATGATGCTTACACTGATGATGATGATGGTGGTGGTGGTGGTGGTGGTGGTGGTGGTGGTGGTGGCATCGTAGTGGTGGCGCTGCGCATGGTGGCGATGGCGAGAATGACAATGATGATCATGGTGGTTATATGATTAAGTTCACTGGCTCAGGATCTCCCAAGGTTGGGAGATATTTTTTATTTATTTTATTGTCTGAGATTTGTTATGTTTGTTTGATAGAGGCGGTATGGCCTATAAAATATGAATAATATATATCATTCATTCTGAAGGTTTTTGAAGAGTTAATTTCGATTTGACCAATATGTCACGTAGATTGGAGTTTTTCTTAAAGGCTATCACTGGACGCAAATTGAGAGGTTCTTTCATTTTATCCTGCAATTTATGATATTCATCTTTCAAAATTTCAGAAATTTCAACATTTTTTCGATTGTATGTTAAACTAAATGGAATAATTTCACGTTGATCAGCAAGACCAGGGTCCACGTTTATGCCTCTCGGCCATTTTGTTTTCAGTTGCTTAATCCAAAATGATTCTCGAAGTTTTCTTTGTTTATCAGTTTCTTCGGCCGTAGCAGAAAGAGGCATAATTTCAAAGTGTCTATCGACAGAATGACCAGGAAGATTGAAATGTTGAGCTACGTTGGTGTCCTCGTCGTGTCTAATATCGCAAAGGTGTCTAGTTGCTCGCCATCTTAAAGAGCATTTTGTTTCACCGACATACTGCTTTTGGCATAATTTGCAAGATATTAAATAGATAACATTTTTAGAATCGCAATCTAAATTAGACTGAAGTTGGAATTTGCTTTTGTTCTGATAACTGACAAATGTTTTCTGATTAGGTAGATAGAGGTCTAATTTACACCTCTTCTTTCCACATTTCTGAGATTGTCCTACGCCTATAATCGGACGATTGTGACGAATTTTGGTAGGCTTTTGATCGGCAGCCTTATCAGTAATAGTTTCCAAATCATGTAAAGTTTCGGACTTTATTTTGCGCAAAAATCGTGTTGAATATCCCCTCGGTTTGAGGGCTTTAAATAAGGTGGAACACGCAGATTCAAAATTCTTTCTATCACTAGAATTTTGGTGAAATCGGATAATCTGTGATTTGACAATACCTTTAAAAGTATGAGGTGGATGGAAAGATTTCTTATGTAGTAGTTGATGGGAATCGGTGGGCTTAAAGAATACTTTGTAATCAAGAAGCCCACTCGTGTTATAATTTAGACCTTTGTAGAGAGTAACATCCAAAAGGTCTACAGACGACTGGTCGATGTTGGCTTCAAGTTTGATGTTAGGATCGTGATTGTTCAAAATAGTGAAAAATCCATCAAACTCTTCACTCGAATGGTTCCAGATCATAAAAATATCATCGAGGTACCGGCGGTAAAATAAGGGCTGCTTAGGACATGTGTTAAGCGCATCTTCTTCCCACTCACCTACATAGATGTTGGCAAAACTAGGACTAAAACGTTTACCCATAGCGCATCCACAGATTTGTTGGTAGATTTCGCCAGCGAATTCGAAATCATTGCCCTTTAAACTCAGCGCCAGGAGAGCTGATATTTCGCTAGTGGGCCCATTGTTATCAGGATATTTATCAAATGCTCTGCGAACAGAAGTCAAACCCCTTTCGATGTCAATGTTTGTGTACATAGTATCGATGTCGAGGGTTATCAAGAGTGAGTTTGGAGGAACAGAAATTTTGGAGACCTCGGATAGGAAATCCTCAGTGTTGTTCAAAAAGCTGAAATGTCTATTCGCAATTGGTTGTAGGTGGTAATCAATAATTTCACTAATTAGATAAGATTCAGAGCCGCAATCAGAGATAATAGGTCAACCCGGTGGTATCATAGAGTCGGACCATGACTCAATAGGTTTATGAATTTTTGGCAAAAGGTAAAACGTACGTGGATTTGAATCTCGTTTAGCAGTAAGGTATTTAAACTGCTTTTTCGTTATGGCCTTGTTGTCAGCCATTTCTTGAAGGATTCCATTAAATTTATCACAATTATTTTGCCAGAGTGGTTCATCTAATTTGCGGTAGTGTTTCAGATTACTGAGTTGCCGATGCGCTTCACGAATATAATTATCCTTACGCATTATTATAGTAGCAGATCCCTTGTCAGCAGGCTTTATAACGATGTCATTGTTTTTACGCAAACCTGTTAAGGCTAAACGTTCTTGATATGACAAATTTTGATGATTTTTAGGAAATTCTAAATTTTCAACACGCTCCTTGATAGCTTTTATACTATCAGGGATCGCAGGGTCAACCAACTTCGAGTTAGGTGCCCAGCCAGTTTTTTCAACAAAAGGTAGAAAGTTGTTTTTCTTGGAATTTCGAAAAAAGTCTGCTAATTTTACACTGTGAGAAAATTCTTCAATTTCCCATAAGCCATTATCTAAAAGGGCATCTATGTCGACTTTGGGCCGTGGTGTTGGTACATATGTTAGACCGAGATTTAGCAAAGATCTTTCTGCTTCAGACAATGTAGAACCAGTTAGGTTAACGATATTACCACCCAGGCCAATTTCTGGGTGGTTAGTACCCTGACCCGTAGTTAGTTTAAATTAAGGTGCGATAACCAACTATTATACATCCTATTTGCAGTGCACTCAGTCCAGTGGATGTTGTCCTCAATCACCTGAAATTCAGACACGGGGAGGCTGGGCAGGATAGGAACCTTGCCCCTTAAGGCCTCTACACGGCTGTTAACGAATTGTATGTTTCGTTTCTGGGTTGTAGTCAGGTGCTTCGAATAATTTAGTTTGGCAAAGTGAACTTTAGCCTTTGGAAATTTTGAACGCATGGTACTAAACAGATTCTCAATTCTTTGGGAGCTGTCATGCTGAAGTTCGTCCTTATCATTAATTCCGATGTTAAGGATGATACGCTGAGGTTGGAAGACCTCATTGTATTTTCTAACCATATTCCTAATGTGGTTTATCTTAGCACCTGGATAGATTGCTACCTGCATATCTGGATGAGGTGTCTGATTGATACGAGCTAAATTTGAAGACCCAATCAGCAGAATCTTCTTGGTCAGAGTAGGTAGGCGTCATTCATTCTTGTTATCCACCACGAACCGAAACTTGTAGAAAGACCTATGCTATTTGGGTGTATCCCTAGGCATAGGTTTGGGCTTAGGTGTGGGCGTAAATTTAGGTTGTGGTGGCTTGGACCTCGGCGTCGACGATCTGGTCTTTTGACCAGGTCGGTCAGTAGCTGCTCTCTGTGGAAGGGGAGGGAACTCGACTGGGGACAGTGGCGAGACCGGAAGAGGGATCTGACTAGGATCCACATGAGCAGACACTGACGGTGACCATTCTGGCAGTGGAATCAGGAATGGATCCACCACAGGGGACTGCAGGGGGAACACTGGTGAGCACTGGTTATTCACCCGCTTAACTACTGGGGGACTCTCAGTGGGTGACCTATTCCGTTTCCGATTTGATTATGGGACGACTGGTAAGGTCAAGGCTGACCTTGCAGTCGGTGTGCCTGGTAGGGCCACAGAGGGCCCTGCAGTTGATGTTCCTGGTAAGGTCACAGGTGACCCTACAGGGGTGTTGTACTATGGCAGGTTCTAAAATGCGGATCAAAAGGTCTGATGAAATCATAAAACTGATCAATTGATGAAGAATGAAACTTCCTGCCATAGTTATTTCGGGCTCAATTTATTCCTGTGGTCTTCGCTCTACCTAATTCTAAATTTGGTTTGGACTGAGCTTCGATGAGGAGCAACATAAGACGACCAAGCTGGAAATTATAGTGGTGGTGGTGTTCGTCCAAGTGGTGGTGGTGGTGGTGGTGTTGGTGTTGGTGTTGGTGGTGGTAGTGGTGTCATGGTAGTGGTCGTGCTGGTCGTGGTGGCGATGATGATGCTGATGATGATTATGCCTGCATGTTGGCCACGGATGACATCGATGCTGCCACTAAGGACGATATCTATATGATGACGATGTAACCTGCGATCTCTGTAACGTTGCAATGTGACTTGATTTCAAGGGAGGACGCACTGTCTCATGATCACACTTTTATCTACACGCAGCCAGAGTGTTCTCCCTTGATAACAAATGCCACTTTGAGATCTCAACAGACTTGTACACAGTCCGCACATAGGAACCAGTCTGACCAGCCTGGCGGGACCGGGCATACCGCGCTAGTTATCTCTGCAGGTGAAATCGATACGTCTGTAAATATACAAAGATATTAATATTATACACAATTTTGGTAAATAGACGCATGTAAATTAAAGTAAAACGAGGATCACTGCAGTTCGTCATCTCGACAAGAGCAGAGTGACACAAGGGGCAGGTAATGAAATCGCAAGCAACAAATCGCTTCGTGTGTCACCTCAACCAACAAGTTGGCTCTAATAAAGGTCAGCTGGAAAATAGGACACTGCTCGATTTTCATACAACTTTTTTCACCCGACTTTTTCAGGCAAGAAGTTGCTTGCAACTTGTTGTTCCATGCAGCATGCGCCAAGTTGTTGCTAGCGATTTGTTGCTTCCGGGTTGGTGTCCATAAAAAAATGGGCACTAAGGAGAAGAGGCCGATTACTAGGGCCTACAACTCATTCATTACGGTAAATCACCCCTTTAGAAGTCATAATGATGGTGGTTTAACATTGTTCAATTATTATAGGCCTATCTAATATCTACCGGTATGTTGCTTACTTGGGTGGGGGTTTGGGTGGGGTGTTGGGGGGGGGGGGGACAAACACAAAGTACGCACGCCATGTTGTAATAGAGGAATCCAGTCTGTCAGTCAATTATTGACGTCATAATCAACTACGACACATATAGGTTGACGTCACAGTCCAGTGTCACAATCCACAATCATAATTGACATAAATACTCCGTCATATACCTAGAATAGTCCGTCAAGTTGTACGAATTGTATGTCTTTACTACCGGATATTTAATAAACATTATGTTGAATATTTTGAGACTGGGCGCTGTTGCTGCCTATTCAAGGAGTTCAGGGTCGGATCGATCCCAACACGGATGGAGCTTAGCTCGAGAGAGGCGAGGCATAGCTATAACTGGATTCATCCATTGCTTAGATTATTCTCTTTTATTAGTTAGTCTGATTCTGTATTATTTAGACATACTTTTGAAAACCGAATAGCTTTAGTTAATAAGGTAGCTTCTCATGGAGACAAAACGACTAATATCTGACGGTAGGTAACTCTGAGAAATATATGCTAGCTTTTGGTACCAGTAAATGGGATTTTGACATTTCGATGACATCTTGTATCTTTTGTTTTTACTTTTCGGAGCTTTTCAAATTCAAAGATCTCTTCGACCGATTTGTGTAGAAATCAAGACAGTTTCTCGTTATAGATGAACATAATTTACGAAAGGAAACATAATCGGTCGAGTCGCCTTGGGTGACAATATTTTTCTAAAAAGAATTTCTGTAGAACTAATAAGAGGGGTAATTATGTACTAAAGCCATCCAAATTTGCTCATATGAAGGTAATCGGCTATATGAAATTTATGAAAAGCATGGCAACCTACAAATCATTTCAAATTGAGCATTTGCTTTTTGATCTATTTTGATAGAAAATATGAAGATATAGCGGTCTTGGCAGGGGTGGGGTGGGAGTAGGGGGTACTGAATTAGAATTTGTCATTTCCGATTGCGTGTGCTATGTCTATTAAACCCTTAGCAACTAGGATGAGATCCTTAGCGAACAAAGTGGTGTAACAATGAGTACGCTATATACCCTGATAACGCATGTTACTAGCCCGGTATTGATCTAGTACCGACCCGGTAACGCGCGTTGTCAGGATACTAACTGTCAGCCTGCTGAATTTACCCTGGGATTTAACTCCACCAACAACTTTCAGTAAATTCTTTTTTTTAGAATATTCAGCAGGTCCAGAGTTATTGTGCATTGAAATTATTGTCTGGGGGCTTGGAGCTGTCGCTTAGTTACTATAAGCGGCACACACGCATACTATATCATTGGCACCGGTAGTAACACTTACTATTGCTGCCTCGAAGTGAGCAAATGTAGAATATAATTATGACTATGTGATGCTGAGACTGAGAGACAATGGATGAATGCACTTTTAGCTATGCCATTCCCATTTCTAGCCATGCCCCGCCCATTTCTAGCTAAGCTCCGCCAACGCTTTACCCCTGTTGAGATCGATCGAATCCTGAACTCCCAAATTCCAGAAAACTATACAGGTAAGGTGTTGAATATTTTAAAACTAATTTGACTGGGCGGTGTTTGCTGCCTATGGCAGCAACAGCGCCCAGTCAAATTAGTTTCAAAATAGTCAACAGAACGTTTAAAGACATAAGCTTGCAATTCGAAGTGGCGGACTTGGAATTTAGTACATGACGGACTTAGCTGCGTCGTTCATTACGTATTTGATAGCGACGCGTCAGCCTGCCTGTGACGGATCTGATTATGACGTCAATACTTGAGTGACAGATTGGATTCCTCTATTCCGTGCTGTGAAGGCGCTATCCGTATACGACAATAAGAAATAGAGCGTGTGTGAACCGGACCGCGGAAGCGTCACGTCGTTTTTCACCTCGTAGGTAGGTCTAAATTATAGTGATATTTGTGTCATTTGGTCTCAAGATTATGTGTAGGCAGTGTACCAGTAACGCAGAGAAAACGCGTTCAACGGTTCGCATATGGCAAATTACTGGGCCGGTACTTGACCAATACCTCGACAATATTGGCCCAGTAACCTGCTTTATCCGGGACGTGCTCTAATGACCTGCATTTTAGTTTTGAAATTCCTGTGTAAATTATTCAGCCTAAAGGCAAAAGATACATAACCGCGTCTACCGTGCCGTAAGACATATAGAGGACCCCTCTTCATTATGAATCCCCATTGGAATAACAAGGAATTTAGTTAAATACAAAAACTTGATGACTATCTGTTTAAATAGTTGACTTGGAGTAGCATGCAGTACCAACTTTCGATCAAATTATCTTTTTAAAGAATTCGACAGAATCACATTCCTAAAAAGGAATAGACTAGTAGACATACTTTATTACATAGTCACATAGACAACCGCACACACGTATGCCCACATACATCCATATATATATATATATATATATATATATATATATATATATATATATATATATATATATATATATATATATATATATATATATATATATATATATATATATATATATATATATATATATATATATATATAGCCTATAGGCCTAGCTCATACAATTATTTTAATTTATTTAGTTTGGCGCGTGAAAATTTATGTTGTCCAGGGGCAGGCGGGCGGGGAGGGATTGGGGGGAGGGATTGGGGGGGGTGGGGGACGTGTTGGCGGTATACGACTAAAATGACTAAAATTAAATTTAGGCCTGTAAAGCATACGGGCATCGCGCAGAATGGACCCGATCTGTCACCGTGTATCTCACATAATAATGAAAAACGTTACATGATAGCTGCCATCAAAATCAAAATGGCCTTTAACCCTTTAACGACTAAATTTAATTAAAAGAATTAAATATTTACTTATTGAATGCCTATTTGCAGGCCAAGTGAAGACTATTTTTGAAAATTGACCACTGGAATGGTTGGCTCGGTTACCGAACCAGTAATTCCAGTGGTAAATTTTCAAAAATAGTCTTCATATGGCCTGGCAATGGACATTTCTCAGGACCACTACAGAGGCCGGTTTTGGCCGGCTTCGTCATAAAAGGACTAAATCCGTCACCAAAATAGAAAGGCCCGTTACGAAGGTATATGAATTCAATGCCTTTGTCGAAAAAATCGCAGAGGAAAAGCTTCAATTCTAAGGGGATAAATATGAAAAAAAAAAATAATAATAATAATTCTTTTGCTAAAACAACAGCAACCAAAATCTTTGAATGAATAACTGACAATATAATTTGCTGCTGACTTCACCGGATCATGTCAAAGTCGCTTGAAACGTGGACGCAGCTGTGCAGACATTGTATGGGCCCAACGCATGCGTGTGTCAGTAGGCATGTCCTAACACTGAGATTCCCACAAAATGGGCATTGACATGTCACGAGCCTTCGACACAATTAAGCGCTCACAGATCCTAGATGTACTACGCTAGGCCAGTTGCAATGAAGATGAGCTACGACTAGTGAGACTACTCCTTGCAGACACCAAGCTGAGTGTATGAGTCAAGTCAGTGAAGTCTGTAGAGTTTGAGACATCAATCGGCTCCCCACAGGGAGATGGTCTGTCTCCGATGCGCATTACCTGTTACCATATGTCCATATACTGGGTATGCCTCTAGAGACGGAATATGCCGACGACGTCGACTTCATAGATGCGGAAAAGTACAATCCTGGGCGCACTACTTTTCAGTACTGCTGACATTGATGCACCCTGCGTCATGGGGAACATAGCTTTCCAGTCCTTCTGGAAGCTATAGATCAAAGATGCCCTTGACAAAAAGACTACGTTTATACAATACAACCTGCGTATCCCTGATGCTGTATAACTGTAACTGATGGGCAGCTCAAAAGCCAGCTCAAGACAAGCCTGATGCCTGCCACCGCAAACACGTACGCACCATCACCGGACACCGATGGCCAGACAGCATAATTTCCAATGATACACTATACAAGACGTGTAATATCAAATTAGTTTCAAAATATTCAACAGAATATTTATTAAATGGTAAAAACATACAATTCGTACAGCAACGCATAGTCCGTCTTCAATTATGCGTTCGTGACGTACTTATCTCCGCTATTCATGCGTCATTGTTTATGATGTCATTCTACACGTCACGTAGTTGATTATGTCGTCGTATGATGGATGGATGAAGTGGAAAGGCCCAATTCGTACAAAGCTTTCTAATTACGCGCGCTTGTTTCAGTATATACATTTAGTTGCAATGTCTCCTCCGTAAGCCTATGTATCATTAACTATAGGCCTAACATAAGTTTTTACAGTTAAATAGAGCCACGTTTAACCAGTAATTTGCTTGACACAAAAAAAATCAATATCTTTTGTGATATTTACGTGTATTTGATGAGACCGAAAAATATTCGATTAGAAAAACAAGCGAAAAAACACCGCTAAATTTGGGCTACTCTTTGTTACAGCGAATGCTGTGTGCCGTTTAAACAGTTCGGCGATATGCAGTGCTGTGTACCGTTTAAACAGTTCGGCGATATGCAGTAGGACCATCGTCCTATTGCACGATCCCCGCCCTCCCGCTACGTTCCCGTATCGAGTAACGGCGTAGCTATGAGCGTGGGCGTATATTAGTACGATGCCGCAGAACGGATTGTATACGTCTGCGCGTACGCGTGTGTTTGAGAACGTGCGTCAATTATGCTCAGATACCTTAGGAATTACTGCCAATGTCGCGTGGAGGGGTAGGGGCGAGGAGGCTTAACATGCTGACACAACACCCACCCACCTACCTCTGAAGTCTTGGGGAAATAATTTGGAGGAATACTCATTGCCCAGATTATTTCAATGATTGAGGAATCCAGTTTTAGCTATGCCCCGCCCATCTTTATCTAAGCTCCGCCCACGCTTTACCCGTGTTGGGATCGCTTGAACACTGAACTCCCTGAATCTCAATTTCCAGAAAACTACACAGGTAAGCTGTTGAATATTTCGAAACTAATTTGACTGGTTGATGTTGCTGCCTATCAACAGCGCCCATTCAAATTAGTTTCAAAATATTCAACATAATGGTTATTAAGCAGTAAAGACAGAATTCGTGCAACTTAACGGGCTATTTAGCGTTTATGACGGACTTAGATATGTCATTCATGACGTAATTGATTGTAACGTTAATCTACATGTGACGTATTTCATTATGACGTTATATATTTAACTGACAGCTGGGATTTCTCTATTGCATTACACATATGCCAAAATGCCTTCTCGGTTTCTTTTTGCGGCTCGTAACTAGTATAACTCGGTTCATCAGTGCGTCGGTCTGTCTGTCGATCTTTCAATCTGTCATTTTTACATCTCTCACAACGCCACACAAATCGTAAAGTTCTATACCACTAGCTCGTCGCACTTGTTCTTAAAATAGCAACCCCTACCACCCACCCCACCTTTGCTATATTATAAATTAAACATTTTGAAGATCAATATTTTTCAAGATATTTGAATTTTAGAAGACTATTTTTGTAAATTTACCACTGAATTTCTTTTCGCCGACTTGACCATTAACAGGGGCAATGGTAAAGAAAATTAGTTTTTATTTAGCCGGTGTCTATCTGCAGGCCGAGAGAATAGTATTTTTGAAAATTTACCACTAGAATGACCGGCTCGGTTACTGATCCAGCAGTTCTAGTGTTAAATGTTCAAAAATATTTTTCTCTAGGCCTTTCAAATAGTCATGTCTGAAGACCACTACAAAGTTGGGGTTTTTTGGGTCAGTTTGGCCGTTAAAGGATTAAGTTGACAAAAGACGGGTTAACGTAAAGAGTATATATATTAAAAACTATTTGACTGACAAGGTCAGCAGCGACATTTCAATCAAATAATTTTCAAAATCTTTTCTTTAATTGGTATTAAAGTTTTCCATAATTTAACCTAGATCTCATATACCGAAGAATACCCTAACATAGATAAATATCACACCTTTTGCTTTTCAAACATCTTTATTACACGTCTGAGAACGTCTTCCGTTTCATGATCAATTTTGTATGTATACTGTCCTTATAACGAAGGTTACTGGGCCGGCACTGGACCAATACTGGGCCAAAACGGCCCTGTATTGGTCCAGTACTGGCCCAGTAAACTGCGTTATCATGGTAGGAGTTTACATTGTAAGCGAATATACGGCACGCCTACTTATATAGTAATAATTTTTGATACTTGAAGGTTGATGTTATCATTATACGGTATTCATATTTTATCTACGCCGGGCAAGCTAATATTATGTAAACATATAGGCCTATGCAAAAATGTTTGAATATGACTATTAGGAAATCAACAGATAAGAATTGGTCATCTAGAAATGGTTCTATAAATATGGTACCGATGTAGGTTCCAATATAAGACATACATGGACGTGCAAACAAATGCTACGAACGCACACACGCACGGACGTGCGCATACATAAGCACACGCACGTACATACTTGCACGTACTATACATATCACCAACACACATACGCGAGGACACAAATACTTCGCGAAACTAATAAGAGAAAAGAAACTTTCTGGTTATTAGGTTGCATAATATATGTTCTTTCACAGCTAATAATACATTTCTTATGTCTTTAACATAATGCGATTTCCTCTAAAAAATTTAATACAAACGAATTACGTTTTCTATGCCTCGATGAAGTAAACTAACGTTCTGAAACTGATATTTGACTGTGTTTTTACTTTGAGAGTAATGATAGGCATATATGCGTAGGCCACATCAAATATTGAATGGCTGTTTCACGATTCAGTTTTGTTTTCCCTTCAAAGGTGGCTAACGTGTCTTAAATGCGCAACATGCTGTTGAATATTTTGAAGCTAATTTGACTGGGCGCTGTTGCTGCCATATAGCACCCAGTCAAATTAGTTTCTAAATACTCAACAGATTTCCAGTGTAGTTTTCTGGAAATTGATATTCATAGAGTGCAGGGATCGTTTAATCCCAATACGGGCAAAACGTGGGCGGAGCTTAGCCGGAGATGGGCGGGGCATAGCTAAAACTGGATTCCTCCATTACTTTAAAGCAATAAATGAAAAAAATTAATTATAGAACAGAAAATCCATAAAGGTTACCGAAAAACTACGAAATTTAAGTAAGCCAATTTCAAGAAAATACAATACCAAACAATCAAACTATAGAATAGAAAATCTATAAAAAAAAGTCTTTGAAACGGTAAAGCAGTCGGATCTGACAAGGTCCTGAATGAATACACCAAATGTACCAAACATTATCTCCCCATTTATCTATCTATTTACTATCTTGTTATGTCGTCCAAGCGGTGGACTGAGGATTTGATCATTCAATAATACAAACCGAATGGCGAAGTACTTGAATCACAAATCTATGTCAATGACCTTAGTCAGTTGCTTATTCCATGCTATTGGTATTTGTCAGCGAGTTATCCACGACACTGAGCAGATGTATTGTGTAAAACATGAATACAGTACGTAGGGAATACAGTGATGATGATATGATGGTATATATCACATTTCTGCAAATCTGTTATCAGCTATATATATATATATGAAGGTATCAGTGGCTTCAGGAAATATGCTCTACAGGCAGTTTTCTTCCCTTTTGATTGTCCTGTATTGTCCAACCCCATTCACCTGGGGAAGGCACTATATAATGAAATCTTTGGCACGATGTCCGGATGGTTTCTTGGTAGACTGTTCTCTCCACATGTTGTAGGAGAGAATCCTGAGTAGGAGGAATGTTATCTACGTTTTGGGTATTCTTATAGAAGACTTATCCACGTGTTCTGTTTACGGATTGAAGCACACTAGTTCTGCCATACAACGTAACATCCAGTCGCTTTAAAATCTGAAACACTTGTGAAGTGATGCCAATGGACTTTTCCGGTTTTAGCTATGCCCCGCTCATCCCTAGCTAAGCTCCACCTACACCTCGATCTCTGAACTCAATGACCACCAATTTCCAGAAAACTATACAGGTAAGTTGTTGAATATTTTGAAACTAATTTGACTGGGTGATGTTGCTGCCTATGCTGACCTAGAGGTCTCAATGGATTAATTAAAGATTTTGTCGACAATATCAGTATCATGTGCAGCTGTGCGTGTGCTTTTTTCACGACCAAAAAATTATTCATTACAGAGTTATCACCCTTTAAATATCTTAAAGCCGATACATAAACTGCATTACACTTAGCGACAAAGGAATTTAGGTTTTATTTGCATTTTACATTGATTAGTTTTTCTAAAATATTGTCATTTACAATTAACGTTGCATATATGTTCACTCTTGATGTATGTTTATCTGAAATGCTTGGTTCCGGGGGTGGGTGTGGGGGGGGGGGGATATGCCGTCTTCTGATGGCTCTTGTTTAATAATAATGGGGGAAGTCATTCTAGTTGGTCAAGATAAATTGAATTGAATTGAATTGAACACATAGACTATTTAACGAGATTAAGTAGGCCTAGTCTGTGGTATCACGTGGCATCAATATGGGTGTTGCTGCCTTAGTCAGCAATAACCTACTATCAAATTCCTCTTCAAATCCTTAGGAAATGTCAACTGAAAACGTACACACGCACCAAAACACCTCAGAAAATTAGCTAAACTAATAAACGGAAAGAAACTGTGTTTATTAGATTACCTAACATACTCTGTTGTTAATAATCTGTTCTTTCATAGCTAATAATATATTTCTTCTGTCTTTAAAATAATACGATTTCTTCTTAAAAAGACCTAATTTCTCTTTATGCTTTGTTGAAGTTCTGAAACTTAACGTACTTTTTACTTGGAGAATAATGATATGGGCCAATGCATTACATCAGATATTGCGCATATAACGCAACTTGCTGGGCCGATACCGCGCCAGTACGCTGCATTATCAGGTTGAATGGCTGTTTAACTTTTTACCACTTGAATTTGTTTAGGATAATTTCAATTTTCTCATAGAAAATGACCAACAGAAGACTATTTTTTAGAATTTGCCACTGGAATGATTGGCTCGGATATCGAGCCAGTCATTCCAGTGGTAAATTTTCAAAAATAGTCTTCTCTTGGTCTGCAAATACACATTTCTCAAGACCAATGCACAATCCGTGTTTGGCTGATATGGGGGCTAAGGGTTAACCGGTGTTTTATCTTACTGTTTTCGCGTTTATTCAAAGAATTATTTAAAAGATTAAGTAGTTTGAGTCTGTCTATGATATCACGTGACATCAATAAGTATGTGCATGTTCAATTGTGCTAGGGGCTACTTGTACAGATAACAAAACAAGGGCAGGGGTGCAGGCATGTACTTGGACCTGAGGTGGGGTTGGTGGGGGGGGGGGGGGGTTGGAGTGGGGGGGGGGGGGGTGAAGGGGGAGGCTGACGTGTGCCTGGGGCCAAAACTTAGGGGGCGCTATGGGGATACACTATGGGAGAGGATAAACCTAGAAGGGGATAGCCACCCCCTTTGCTCTCCAGCCACCGCCCCCCCCCACCCCCACCCCCCCCCCCCCCCCTGTCCCTAAGCCGATGAAGATGACCAAATGATTTTACTGTCTATTGCCTAACACATACAAGCACTTCGGCGTACAATACGGCTCAGAAATAAAACTTAAAGGAAACTTCCGGGATGTTAAAAAGTGTGCTTTATTTGGAAGATTATTACGTACTATTGGCTATTTTGGACATTATCTTATCGGAAACCACCAATGGCTTCTATAATCACATTTAGTACACACTATTCCACAGAACATTTCTTGCACCGTGTTCAAAATTGTACTAACGCGTTTCTTTTTTGCTTTGTTATGGAAACATGTTAATATATTTCTGAGCTGTAGCTTAATTAACAGTATCGCCAGATACTTCCTCTAATTCGCTCGAAGGAATACAAATTCTAAAATTGTTAAAAAAAATCTTAATGTTTGGTAGATGTGATCTTAAGCGGAAAATTGACCTGTGTTCTATCTTCTCAGGAAACTAGGTCCACTACTACTACTACTACTACTACTACTACTACTACTACTACTACTACTACTACTACTACTACTACTACTACTACTACTACTACTACAGTCGTTATGTACATTTAATCCTCATATGTGCCCTTGAAGGGCCTGGGTGTAAATAAAGTGAACTTGAACTTCGCATTCACGCGCACGCATGCACGCACGCACGTACACAAGCACACGCGCGCACACGCACGCACGCACGCGCGCGCGCACGCACGCACGCGCGCGCGCGCGCACGCACGCACGCACGCACGCACGCACGCACGCACGCACGCACGCACGCACGCACGCACGCACGCACGCACGCACGCACGCACGCACGCGCGCGCGCGCGCGCGGCGCATACACGCGTACATATACGCGCACATGCGCGCACACACACCTACACACATACACGCACGCACGAAGACACGCGCGCACACGTATACTCGATCGCTCGGATACGTACCGTATATATATATATATATATATATATATATATATATATATATATATATATATATATATATATATATATATATATATATATATATATATATATATATATATATATATATATATATATATATATATATATATATATATATATATATATATATATATATATATATATATATATATATATATATATATATATATATATATTATGGACCGTAGAACTATATCTAGACATTTATGACATTTGGCTATTAAAAGTCGAATATCTGTCCCTGATGGCATGATATAAAGCTAAAAAATATCATCCGTGTTTTATGTGACGTATTGTAGAACCTGTCTGGCTAGAACGAGATTGAGTGAGTCTTACTTTAAGCTACAGCGCAACTCATAAATAAATACACATGTGTCCAAGACAAAAGAAATCAGAAACAAATATTGAAACATAATTAGATTGGAAGACATTGTTATCTTATACTCAGCAGTAGGTCTGTATTTCATGTTTTGGAAACAGCGTACGTTATTTCTGGGCTTTACGGTAGAAAGGTAGCGAATCAAACAATTCTGCAACGGCACTGTTCATATCACCCGTAATGAATGATGGAGCCAATGGACCTCTCCGGTTTTAGCTATATCCCGCCTATACACACTTCGCTGGTATTGGGATCGATAGATTCCCGAACGCCATGACCATAAATTTCCAGAAAACTATACAGGTAAGCAAGCTGATCCATATTTTGAAACTAATTTGACTGGGTGCTGCTGCTGCCTAAGACGGACTAAATCGAGTGATTCATGCCATAATTTATTATGACGTCATCCTGCACGTCACGTAGTTGATCATGACGTCATTTGATGGATAGAGAAACTGGAAAAGTCCGTATACTGCCAGAGCCGTGCTGGAGTCAGAGTACAATAGGCGTAAAAGCCTAGGATTGATTGTGACAGATGCATCCACAGATAGTCCCATATGAATCGTCAGTGTGTCAGTATATCAGACATGTGAAAGCTGGTCGGCCAATCCTTGACTTTTAGTCTTGGTGCGGTGGTCCAGTGGAAAGATGCCTGGTTGCTGATGCTATGCGGAGTTGCAGGATGACGGTTCGATCCCCCGACCGGGAGATGGTGATCAACAAATTAAACTAACGGGTGCAGCACTGTCGGCTAAGTTAGCACATGGAAATTGAAGCCGCACGTTGCCAGTGCGTCAATAAAATAAAAATACATATACTGCCAGAGCCGTGCTGGAGTCAGAGTACAATAGGCGTAAAAGCCTAGGATTGATTGTGACAGATGCATCCACAGATAGTCCCATATGAATCGTCAGTGTGTCAGTATATCAGACATGTGAAAACTGGTCGGCCAATCCTTGACTTTTAGTCTTGGTGCGGTGGTCCAGTGGAAAGATGCCTGGTTGCTGATGCTATGCGGAGTTGCAGGATGACGGTTCGATCCCCCGACCGGGAGATGGTGATCAACAAATTAAACTAACGGGTGCAGCACTGTCGGCTAAGTTAGCACATGGAAATTGAAGCCGCACGTTGCCAGTGCGTCAATAAAATAAAAATACATACATACATACATACATACATACACATGTATGCACATATACATGCTTACACACATTCATATATAAAAACACAAATACACATACAAGCAAGGAACCAGTCAGCATGTATTCACGCTAGTTTGGACAGCGAAGAGGCGAAAGCCCGCATCGAATCTGTACCCAGCCAATGGATATTGAAATTTATACCATCACATCTAGAGCCCATGCAGATGATTCTTACCACAAACTTAATAATAAGGTTTGAATCGTCTTCAGACTGAACTGGCCACACCAAATTAAGATACTATTTATTATGTAAATTCAATATAGAAGATTCCGACCACTGCCATTGCGGGCCAAGGACCAGAAAATGCGGACCATGTCCTACAATATTGCCATGCGTATAGTATACAGATGTATGTGCAAAGTCTCCGGACCTAACAGTGCATCCAAAAATAGGCCAATGGAGGACCTGGCCTTCACTGAATAATTCATAGAAAATTTATCAGCGCATGTTTTGAAAAGGCGACGACAGCGCTGTTGCCGCCGCCACCGACGACGACGGCGACGGCGGCGAAGAAGATGATGATGAAAAAATGAAAAGAAAGAAAAAGGAAACGAAGTAGATGAGGAAAACATCGTTGGTGTGAGCAGTTAATGTCTTTGAAAAGAACATCTTAGGCCTACAGAAACATTGTTTTCAAATTAAGGGCATCCAGGTCCTATGCTAAGTGAAAAAGGAGATGCAATAAGCCTGTAAATCAGTAATTTTACAGGTGGACTAATTTGATTAATAAGAATAACATATTACCTTTGATGAACGCAGACATTTCTTCAATATGTACAAATTCCTTCAAACACGGTTAAGATAGAAACGACGTTGAATATGTCCGGTTCTAGGACACTGCCAACTAAAAGTCTAGAATTAATAATCAACGTTTGTTACACGACAACAGCGGACGCACCAACAAACATGAGGTCACTTAAGGTCAGGCGCTGCATTGCTTGCCTACTTAAGGCCGCAAACTGTGGCTCTTTAAGTCACGTGGTCGTAAGACCACGTGTCTTAAAAAAGCAAAAAAAAATTTCCATAAAATTTCTTGGAGTATTTGTAGCTAGCACGCGCGACCAGTATAAGTCTGTCGGTCTGTCTGTCAACTTTTTTTACTTTTCTGACAAAACTACCCAAGTCGTTGCGATTGCGTATAGCCTGTTGTACGTGTTTGATAGACTTTCAGAACACATTTTATCACCATAATTATACGCTTTAAATTCGACGAAATAAAATCGCGACATATTTTCCAAACATACATACTCACGCATCGATACATCATCTTTCACCGTTATAAAACACAGCGAGTAATGAGAAAAGGGCTATGTTAGGCCACGTCATATACGACCGCATAGACAAAAACTTGATTATACACGATATTTTCATTAAAAACTTTCAATATCCCATTTCCTCTCATGTTCATTTCGTCCTGTATTGTCTTATATGTAGGGCCTATATAATATGCATCTGAAACCATTATTACATGTTGGCATACAAGGTTCTAGTTTAAAATCATAATGGTTCTTATTTTAACGTTTTGCTTAAATATCGAGACGGAACACCTGTCAGACACGCATCTTTTAAAAATATTCAGTGAAGCGTTCTCTTTCTATTTGAAACACAATCTCTGAAAATACAGAACTATATGTGGATAAGTTAATCGGACGTGGAGGCATTCAAGCGTGACGTATAATATGCCTATATAGAGACCCGACTAGCGTATGAATATAATATATCATTTTACAAAAAAAATAAGAAAAAAATCCTGACCTCATCATGAAAAAAGCCACCACAATTGGGGAAACGAATCATCTGATGTGGTCGGGTTTTTTCCTGTCTTTTTGGGAGAAAATAATGTATAGACTGGAATTCGGGTAGAGTATTGGCTTTCGTAACACACCTCGTTTCTTGTTACCTTGTCACAAAGCCATTTTGCGGCGTATGTATCAGTTTATGTCTTTGACAAAGGTTATTAGATCTCCAACAATAACCACCTGTACCAAGCGACCACCTTGTGGAACACAATCGGTCATAATAGATATACGGTCCCGTACCCGTCTCGCTGCTGCAAGCCCACCAGACAATACTTTCAGCAAGCTAAAATGCATGAGTTGCTCAATATTTTGAAAAATATTTGAATGAAAGCTGTTGGTGGCTTAGCCACCAACAGCTTTCAGTCAAATCGTTTTCCATAAAGAACAATCAAATTTTGCCCCCAAAAGCCATCACGTTTCTCGTACATGTTCTCTGTAATTCTATACATAACTTAGCAGCTGTTTATTCGCGATTTTGACCTTTTAAAGTACTACCGATGTTGCATAGGCTTTTATTATTTTTTCTATAGATAACTCAAATTTTCGTGCTGTCCAACATCTGTCCGTGATTGTTGCGATTTCTGAGGATTGTAAAGCATCTAGCCTGATTAAAAGTGGTTGTTAGAGTAAGTAGGTTGAAATTGGCCGTATTCAATACATTATGCGTACCGCTTAGTGAAAACAACCAGATAGAGATGGGATAAACGCACATACGCGTGTATTCACGCACGCACGCAAAAAATATCTTTTTTCACCACTCGACTTTTATGCAGTCTATAATTTGAATTAAACATATTTTATTGCACGAAAATGTACAATGGTATTGGGTACAAGTTCTTCCAACTTAGATAAAGCCTCTCCCAACAGAATTTTTACTAGACAGCATATATAAATACAGTGTATATAAGAATTTTATAAGATAGTGAAAGGAGAAACATATAAGGAGTAGAAGCATAAGAGAATAAAAGCATTGCGAGAAAATGGAGATGAAGAGAGAGAGAGAGAGAGAGAGAGAGAGAGAGAGAGAGAGAGAGAGAGAGAGAGAGAGAGAGAGAGAGATAGGTGGGTGTGTGAGGGTGGGTGGGTAGGTGGGTGGGTGGGTGGGGGCGGGTGTTAGAGGCGGAGGGGAGGGTAACCACGTATTGCTTGGGATTACAGACTGGTGGTTCTTTAAGATTGGTCCTTGATAATGCAGGATACTGGGCGCATACAGGTCAATGTGGCCCGGAATTTTCCTGGCAATGGCCCAGTAACCTGCTGTCTTAAGGAATCTTCATCTTGTGGCCCCAAAATGACATGTGATAAAGGAGAAGAATTTATAATATTACTGTTTATAATATGGAGGGTCACGATCTGCCACTCCTTTATATGACGTCATAATCGAATACGTTGTAATAATAAAGTGTACGAATTATATGACGAATTTACAACTTAATAAACATAGACAGCAACATCCCACAGTCAAATTAATTTCAAAATATTCAACAGAATTAGCTATGCATCGTAAAGAATTTACTTTTTCAGGGATTTATCGGTGAAAGGGTTGATCAGTATTATGGCTTCTTCGATTCCTTTACGGAGACACATTTCGCCGAATGCGGGATCTTTTATCAAATTTGTCCCACTCTGTTGCTGGTCCTGGTCCCAGCAATGATGAGGTATCGTCGCCGGATGCGGATACCGCGAAGATTCCGTTCAGGATTTCAGATGGGTGCCAGTGGAAGTTGTCGAGTACAATATTGATTTCTGGAACACATCTTCTCGTCATAACTCCGTTTCCAGATAGGCGTATACTATTCTCAAGCACTCGAGAAACTTATAGGATGTGTTGCGTTACCTCGGGTTCCGGGTTGATTGCGGGATTCAAGGACCCCACAAGGCAGACAGCTTTGCGAGGATTTGGGAAGCATGCATCAGCCCATCGTCCCAGTGCTCGGTCTCGCTCTCTCGCTCTGCTTCCGTATCGAGAGGAGGGATGCGAGTGGGCGTATGTTAGTAGGTTACGATAGCATCAGCCAGACACGCAGCTCTCATAGAGATAACCTATAAGAGCACAATAATAAAGGGCAGCATAGCCAAGAACTGGTTCAGGGAACATCCAGGTGGCATCCCGTGGGACTGAGGCCACCAACTCAACAGGGATAACCGTATTACAAATTTCCGTGTAAATGTACCAGACACCGTCTCAAATATCATATGTATTCTAAACTCAGGATGGGAGACACAGCCGTTTGTGACTGCGGTAAAAGAAGCATGACTGCAGAGCATATACTCCGAGAAGACCCTCTTCTCAACACCTTAGCGCTTTAACACTCATATCAGCCAAAACGGCCTTTGCAATGGTCTTAAGAAATTCCCAAGAGAAGACTATTATAGAAATTTTACCAGTGGAATGACTGGCCCGATAACCGAGCCAGTCATTCTAGTGATAACTTTTCAAAAATAGTCTTCTCTTGGTCTACAAATTCGATGGTTAAAGAGTTAAGATAATAGCAAAGACTATTTAAGTCTATTACAGTTAAGTTCCCCGTTTTTTTACACTGGTAGTCTGGTATGTACATTTGTACATCGGGGATGTGGGTGGGGTGTGCAACAATAATGAAGGCGGTTGCCCATATTCCCAACTGCCTGGAGTACATAACTGAGGCACGAACCAGGTTTAACAGTTAAGTAGTCCAGAGATCCGACAATCGACTAGTCTAACACGCCACTATGGTGTCTGTATCACTATACAAACGAGCTAATACCAAAATGCACTTATCTGCTTCGCTACCCTGGGGAGGAGAGGGGGCGGAGTGGAGATGTGGTTGACTGCACTTTTGTTTAATTCTAAGCTAATGCTCGGATGCCCATTCAGTTTCTACACACGTCGTAGGAAGCTATTTACGGTAGAATGTCGTATTGTAATTTTAATTAAAATTTCAATTGTTTTAGATATAAATATCAGCAGTATCAATTAAAAATTTTGAGCGAAAATTTCGTATTCACCAGCTGATTGTTTCGTTTCCTGTATTAACAATAAGGATAAGATTCGGGGTCCGCTTGTAATCTTGAAATGCTGTTTCGATAGGGCACCTAACCTTTCGGGGCCACAAGATGGTGGTTCTTTTTTACAACAACCAATATCTTGTGGTCAGAAATGACATGGCTATGACAATTGACATGTATAAACAGTCCAGCTATCGTTACTGAGTACTTTCTTGGTGCTTTCTATGGTGACCGTATACGACAGGTGTATTATACATGCATAATATATTAAAATCAATTAAATGCCAACAGATGACTAATTATTTTTATCTCTTCGCGTTATTCGAAAGTGATTATTTGTAAAAGAAATTTGTTTTACAAACGTCGGTTAATCGGTAACATTTGCCCCATGGCGAATTGCCTTCCTATAATAAATTGGCCTTTATTAAGAATTTAAAAGAAAAAATGTTAATGAGATGGCTGTGAGCGGATACTACTCAATCATTCGCGAAACCGCGCACTATCGATATAATATATGAATTCTGATGTATAATCGCTTTATTCTGGTGGTTACAAATATAATTTATAGAAAATAATAATTAATGCATGCAATCTGGCACTCATGACATCATAATTAATTGCATCACATGTAGGCTGACGTCACAATCAAAATATGTAATGAATGGCGTATCTAAGTCCGTCATCAACGTTTACGGTAATAGTCTGTCAGTGGTACGAAATGTATGTCTTTCCTATTTAATAACCACTCCACAGGCAGCAACGGCACCCAGTCAAATTAGTTTCAAAACATTAAACATTTACCGTGATATTGGGATTCTGGGAATTCAGAGTTCGATTGATCCCAACACGAGCGCAGTGTGGGCCGAGCTTGGTTAGAGATGGACGGCATAGCTAAAAGTGAATTCTTCCATTGATTTAGGTCCATTTTGGTAATATGTTCAGCTCAAGATGTCCCTTCCTGTCGGGGGTCAACCAGGTCAACCTGTGAAGTTGTACAACAACTGCCCACCATGGAAACGATTAGACTTTCTTATTATCAAAAACATGGCCACAGGAATAGTGTTAACGAACAGTCAACCCACAGAATTGATAACAGCAATGGACCTTTCCATTTTTAGCTATGCCCCGCCCATCACTAGCTAGGCTCCACCCACACCTCGCCGTGTTGGGATTGATCGATCCCCGAATGCCCTAACTATAAATTTCCTGAAAACTATACAGGGAAGCTGTTGAATATTTTGTAACTAATTTGACTGGGTGCTGTTACTGCCTATGGCAGCAACAGCGCCCAGTCAAATTAGTTTCAAAATATTCAACAGAATATTTATTAAATAGTAAAGACATACAATTTGTACAACAACGCATTGACCGTCTTCAAATATGCGTTCGTGACGTACTTATCGACGTCATTCATGACGTCATTCATTATGATGTCATTCTACACATCACGTAGTTGATTATGACGTCATATGATGGGTGGATGCTCTGGAAAGGTGAATTGACATGATCGAGCAACTTTTAACAAGCAACATATGGATCAGGCTGTGCACATATATAGCAGCAAAGGAAGTAGTCATAGCTAGAGGCAATGGATCCTATATTTAGTGGCCGGGTGGTAGGCCTACTATACAGGGTGCTTGCACACCTTAAACTACAAGGTTGAATCTACAGCACTACAGGCAGCAGAATACACTTTCACAAAGCACGCAGATTCTTAAGCCCGACAAATTGTCTTCCTAACTGATGCCAAACTCAGCATAGGCAATTACGGGCTTACGAGGTCTCCGACACACCTTGGCAACTTTGCTAATCGGGTAGATCGCCGGTCACTGTGATATAGCAGGCAAAGAAAGGCCCGAGCAATTGGCCAAAATGAGAGAATATGAAGCAAAACAAAAACTGTTTTACCAAGAATCCAAATCTCAGAATAAAGTTGCGATAAACCATGGATAACTTACTCGACATGCAAACTCCACTGTTCGTGATCCATGCCATCAGCTTACTCACAAAGGACAAATTACTATCTTTAGATTGCAAGGAAACCACAATAAACTGCGCCAACGTATGCTTAGAAAAATCATCGTTGGTGGCTTTGAAGAATATCAATACGGGACAATAGCTGAGAATGTGGAGCTCTGTCTCTCTATTTCAGGACAAGGAAACTTATCAGGCCAACATACACAGAACTCCAGTCAACACCGTACGGCCATCCATAGAGGACATTCAACCCGCACTGGGTACCGTGTCGAACTTAGGACTCATGGGCCCCTGTGAAACGTTTCTGAAATGCTTACACGGGGCTCTCAAAAGTGTCGTTAGGATCAGAAGAAAGCAAGAGTCATATTTTAGGCATAATGCCGCTGGGAGCCGGAGGGCTGTTGAATTCACTTCAGTCTTATATATATAGGTGTGCTATTTATGCATGTAGTTTGAAGTTATGTAAGGGTTCAAAATATTTAGAGCAAATTGTTTGTGCCACTTTTGTGGGAACCTGGAGATGTGGAGGTCCTGTGCAAATGCACTTGTTGCCCTGCCTAAAGTCCAACACTGACTGGGTATCATCGACGTCATTGGCATCATGACATGATAATGTATTTGAATATGTTCGTATGTCTGAAACAGATATACAAACAACTGCATGTGTTAGTTTCTATCTACATAGCCTACACTCAGCGATGCTAATCTCATCTCAAATGTTGTATTGCACCGATGGAATATGGTTTATAGATTCCATATCATTCATATCCTGTCACATTCCCTGATCTGTATCGCAATTATCTGTTTTGTAATATCGAGTAAATGTTGAACAGTGATAGACACCATTTTGTCTCCTCAAGCTATTGTGTGTGATGCCATGTAAGCTCCAATGCATCACATTCTTTATTATGTAATGCTCATCCCATTGAATATTTTGAAACTAATTTGACTGGAAGTTGTTGCTGCCTATGGCCATCATAGGGTGTACAAATGTAATAGCTATCAAGAGATGGGATTAGTTATCCTTCAAGCCCAAATAACCCAAGAAAAAAAATTACTTCTGTCCTAATCTGAAGCTTGATAGGAAACGAAGACACCCAAATGAACTAGCTCGATCACCCCTATAGTTCGAACATGGCCTGAGAAGTCGCTAAAGTGTAGAGACTTCTTAGGCCATGTTCGGACTAGATTACCCCCAGAATCATTCCCTTGGAGCAGTAAGGAAGACGTCGCGATCGCACAGCATATCTTGAGATTCTTGAGCATTGTAGTTTTGCAGTGATTCGGACCTATATGCTATAGCACATATACAGAAATGTTTAATACACATATTAACGAGCTTTTCATTTTCGTTTGTAACTGAACGTGTACTTTACTACTCGTTAAGCTTGTCACTAACTACCGGCGACACCTATTGTGAAATAAGGACTGTATATAGCGAGCAATAATATTAATGTATCGGTTCTGCATGCGGTTTGGGTGGTCCTGAGTGGGCCTGGGGCGCGATCTTATATTTTCAGTTTCATAATCATTGCGTTCCTAATGGATAGGTGCGCGTGTGCGTGGGTGCGTGCTTGCGAGCGTGCGTGCGCGACAAATAGCATTAGGTGTTGGATATTTTGAAACTAATTTGACTGGGTGCGCCTCCTCAAATTAGTTTTAAAATATTCAACAGCATGTTCATTACGTAAAGCCATACAATTCGTCCACATGGCTGACATTTAACAGTTCGTGACGGACGTAGATATTCAGTGCCCTATGCACTTTGATTATGACGTCAGTCCACATGTTACGTAATTCACTATGACTTCATATATGTGAGTGACAGATTAGATTCATCAATTGGGCTGGCAGGAGGCAATCGAACGTACGGCTAACGAATGACGAGTATGTCTCCTCAACCAGATATTGCGTAGTAGTATCGAGACGGTCAACATAATAGCGCATAATATATAAAGTATTTAACCCCGCTTGTGTCAACTTAACCCTGTAATGGTCAGACTGACCGAAAAAAACATTGCAGTGGTTTTCAGACATGGCTATTTGAAAAGCCTAGAGAAGAGATCTTTGAATATTAACCACTAGAATGACTGGCTCGGTAACCGAGCCAGTCATTCTAGTGGTAAATTTTCAAAAATATTCTTCTCTTTGATTGCAGATAGACACTGGCTAAGTAAAAACTGTAATTTTCTTTGCTCTTACCCCTTTAATAGTCAAGCCGGCGAAAGAAAATTCAGTGTTAAATTTACAAAAATAGTCTTCTAAAATTGAAATATCTTGAAAAATATTGACCAACAAAATGTTTAATTGATATAGCAAGTAGTATTTTGAGCGCTTTGAGGCGCTGTTGACACAAGATTGGTTAAGCCAGTGTATCACGTGCATTTGCTCAGGACCCCAAATTTCCAAGCAACAACCCCGCTCCACCACCCACCTAAAGTGACACAAAAATTCCTTTTTGTCTTAATTTTTGGGGGTCCCTGCATAGCTTCAATTTACACGCGTGTGCGTCAGCACACCTATAGTACAACTCATAAATATGTCAACATGGTTCCAACAGGAAAATATTTTGAACACGATATAAAAAAGCGTATGATTCTGTTAAATATTTAAAATATAATCGACCTTTCCAAGCTTATCCATCCATCATATGACGTCATATAAATTCATACTCAACTACGTGACGTGTAGGATGACGTCACAATCATGAGCTCATGAATGACTCGATATTGTCCGTGTTTAACGCTTAATAAGCGCTAATCTAATAAGTTCAAAGTATTAAACAGTATCTTTTTATTTTGTCTTTGCAACATTTAAAGTTATTTCTAGCTGTACTGTATAAGGCCGATGTGGCCAAATCCCACAATCCTCTAACCTCGCCCCCCCCCCCCACCACCACAGCTGCATTACGGTTGAAACTGGACCAAATCTTTCTCATTATCCTAACGGTAGTTATGAGGGCCGTTGGTAAGAATTTCAGAAACTTTACATAGGGCCCCTTGAGGCATAAGTCTGGCACTGATTGTTTTATACCATAATTATACGCACATACAAAAAATGAATGAAAATTCAAGAATTTTGATATTCTTCAAATATTTACATCGATCAATATAACTTTCAAGCATTCATAGTCTATAATGTCCGAACACCGACTTTCCTAAATATAAATATGCCTATTAGGTCTAAGCTAGTATCCTCTAAAATACTCATTTGCGACTAAATAACTAATTATTTTTCTCGAAATTACCCCAATACCCGACACTTACCTGTTTATATTACGATATCTCCGAATCGGACCAGATAATATAATCAGAATAATAGCGTTTGGAGCGAATTTATGCACAGGTGTATATTGGGATTAGATGAGATCTTAGTTATGGGGTGTGTCTTCAACGCTTCCAATCCTCAAACTAAGAGTATCCCGTAAAGAGATTGACACTAAAGGAATGAAAGGTTACCTGTTGAATTCTATGTAGGCCTAACCACACGCGACGGACTATCTACTGTATTTAACAGAAAATCTTTTCAGACAATTCATTTTCATTATGAAAACGAATTGTTAATTTCACTTAAAAGCATCTTTCGGAAGTGGACTGAAAAGCGTCCAACTGGTTGTGGCCTCTAAACAGGATAAGTGTAAACCCCGAATCGACATAGGGCCTAACTCGTCCTAGGAAAAAGGCATAGCCTATACGTACGTGCTATTTGTGTCAAGTCAATAAGTTAGTCATTGAATACCCATATATACCCACAGCTGAAGCGTGAAATAGTACGTGCGTGCGTACAGTGAGCATATGCGTGTAACAGTAATGTTCGCATAGAATGTATATGCATACTGACGCACATATTCACGTACGTACGAACGCACGAAAAGGATCATAAGATAATCTGTGTAAAATTGTGTTTAATGTAAATCGGCTGGCATAGGAATATTATCCATCCATCATATGACGTCATAATCAACTAAGTGACGTGTAGGATGACGTCATAATTAGCTATGGCACGAATGACTCGATTTAGTCCGTCTTTAACGCGTCATAGTCCGACACGTACGAATTGTATGTCTTTACTATTTAATAAACATTCTGTTCAATATTTTAAAACTAGTTTAACTGGCCGCTGTTGCAGCCATAGGCAGAAACAGCGCACAGTCAAATTAGTTTTAAAATATTCAACAGCTTACGTGTATAGTTTTGTGGAAATTGTTAGTCAGGGAGTTCAGAGATCGATCGATCCCAACACGGGCGAAGCGTGGGTGGAGCATAGTTAGAGGTGGGCGGGGCATAGCTAAAACTGGAAAGGTCCATTCTCAAAAGGAACACAAAATTGATGGATCTTTGAGACCGATGATCCATATACCAAGGTCACATGTTTTGAAGAACCACCATCTTATAGAAACACAATATAAGGTCATTATTTACAGACATCGTATTGTTAACAAAAATATCTAGCAGACACCCAGAGGCATAATGAAATACTTTTTATGGAAGACTGAGCACTCGGTATTTGATTTAGGCTACATTGGGTTTTTTAATCCACATCAATTTATCATTGCGTAAAGGTGCATAATAAGTGCGACCGACCGACATGCCGTCTTATACTAGTTGCGAGTCGCCCCTAAAACGCAAACGTTGCCAAATGGAGAGATCCGATATGTTACTCAAGAATCCGGCGTCATTATCAAAATACCTCAGTTGTTATCTGACGTCACAATAATATGACCACACAAAGGGGTAACCCTCTGGATTGCATATCTTTGGTGAATTTACAAATTAACAAACACTCTGTTGAATATTTTGAAAGTAATTTGACAAATTACTTTCAAAGTATTCAACATCTTACCTGAATAGTTACCTTTAAATTGAGTTTCTGGTAATTTGGCGTTCAAATTGTTAAAATTGTTTCAAACACGCTTTAACTAGAAATAGGCGATGCATAGCTAAAAATGGGTGATGTATAGCTAGACATGGACGGGGCATAGCTAAAAATTGACGGCATATAGCTAGAAATTGACGGTGTATAGCTAGAAATGGACGGTGCATAGCTAGAAATTGACGGTGTATAGCTAGAAATGGATGGTACATAGCTAGAAATTGACGGTGTATAGCTAGAAATGGATGGTACATAGCTAGAAATTGACGGTGTATAGCTAGAAATGGACGGTGCATAGCTAGAAATTGACGGTGTATAGCTAGAAATGGATGGTACATAGCTAGAAATTGACGGTGTATAGCTAGAAATGGATGGTACATAGCTAGAAATTGACGGTGTATAGCTAGAAATGGACGGTGCATAGCTAGAAATTGACGGTGTATAGCTAGAAATGGACGGTGCATAGCTAGAAATTGACGGTGTATAGCTAGAAATGGATGGTACATAGCTAGAAATTGACGGTGTATAGCTAGAAATGGACGGTGCATAGCTAGAAATTGACGGTGTATAGCTAGAAATGGATGGTACATAGCTAGAAATGGACGGTGCATAGCTAGAAATGGACGGTGCATAGCTAGAAATGGACGGTGCATAGCTAGAAATGGATGGGGCATAGCTAGAAATGGACGGTGCATAGCTAGAAATAGGTGGGGCATAGCTAGAAATGGACGGTGCATTGCTAGAAATGGACGGTGTATAGCTAGAAATGGGCGGTGTATAGCTAGAAATGGTGGGTGCATAGCTAGAAATGGGCGGTGCATAGCTATAAATGGATGGGGCATAGCTAGAAATGGGCGGTGCATAGCTAGAAATGGGCGGTGCATAGCTAGAAATGGTCGGTGCATAGCTAGAAATGGGCGGTGCATAGCTAGAAATGGATGGGGCATAGCTAGAAATGGGCGGTGCATAGCTAGAAATGGGCGGTGCATAGCTAGAAATGGACGGTGCATAGCTAGAAATGGATGGGGCATAGCTAGAAATGGACGGCGCATAGCTAGAAATAGGTGGGGCATAGCCAGAAATGGACGATGCATTGCTAGAAATTGACGGTGTATAGCTAGAAATGGTCGGTGCATAGCTAGAAATGGGCGGTGCATAGCTAGAAATGGATGGGGCATAGCTAGAAATGGGCGGTGCATAGCTAGAAATTGACGGTGTATAGCTAGAAATGGTCGGTGCATAGCTAGAAATGGGCGGTGCATAGCTAGAAATGGGCGGTGCATAGCTAGAAATGGGCGGTGCATAGCTAGAAATGGGCGGTGCATAGCTAGAAATGGGCGGTGCATAGCTAGAAATGGTCGGTGCATAGCTCGAAATGGGCGGTGCATAGCTAGAAATGGATGGGGCATAGCTAGAAATGGGCGGTGCATAGCTAGAAATGGGCGGTGCATAGCTAGAAATGGTCGGTGCATAGCTAGAAATGGGCGGTGCATAGCTAGAAATGGATGGGGCATAGCTAGAAATTGACGGTGTATAGCTAGAAATGGTCGGTGCATAGCTAGAAATGGACGGTGCATAGCTAGAAATGGATGGGGCATAGCTAGAAATGGGCGGTGCATAGCTAGAAATGGGCGGTGCCTAGCTAGAAATGGTCGGTGCATAGCTAGAAATGGGCGGTGCATAGCTAGAAATGGATGGGGCATAGCTAGAAATGGGCGGTGCATAGCTAGAAATGGGCGGTGTATAGCTAGAAATGGGCGGTGTAGAGCTAGAAATGGTCGGTGCATAGCTAAAAATGGGCGGTGCATAGCTAGAAATGGATGGGGCATAGCTAGAAATGGGCGGTGCATAGCTAGAAATTGACGGTGTATAGCTAGAAATGGTCGGTGCATAGCTAGAAATGGGCGGTGCATAGCTAGAAATGGATGGGGCATAGCTAGAAATGGGCGGTGCATAGCTAGAAATGGACGGTGCATAGCTAGAAATGGATGGGGCATAGCTAGAAATGGACGGTGTATAGCTAGAAATGGATAGTGTATATCTAGAAATGGATGTGGCATAGTTAGAAATGGGCGGCGAATAGCTATAAATGGACGGGGCATAGCTGGAAATTGCCGGTGCATAGCTAGAAGTGGACGGGGCATAGCTAGAAATGGACTGTGCATAGCTAGACATGGGTCCGTTTGTTGTCGTAGATCAGACGAGATCAGACTTGACGACACCCATTGTTCAGTTAGGCCTACTATCACACCAGTAATGTGACCACATACCATTTGCAGACTCAGGCCTACATACAGTACTGGAGATTGGGTGTTAGTCTTTGTTCTGAAGTATACAGTACAGCTTAGAAATAAGTTTGTACGGTATGGTTCCAAAACAGAAACATGCTAATTCGTAAGAAATTTTCTGTTAAATATTCTGAACATAATTGGATTGAAATACATTGCTGCCTTAGCAACAATGCCCTACAATCCAATTATGTTCAGAATATTCAACAGTACGTTTTATTTTGTTTTGGAAACATGGTAAGTTATTTCCGAGATGTACTGTATCCACCGTGCTTTTACATGTGTTCTACTATCAACACTACCAGCTCAATACCTGAGTCACCTGACATGATGTGACTAATTTTCTGTGTCACCAACAGCTGCATTTGTGTCTCGCGAGATCTCCTTCGATACGAGATCGCGAATAGAAGTTCTCGAAGAAGCCATGCCTCTATTTTTAGATTGCAACAGCTGATTGCGAACTAAAGGTGGAGACTACAAAACTATTAATTTTCAATAATCGCGTTGCAGCTTTCCGTGGCTCTATGTGGTATTTACGTGTGGCAGTTTCTTTCCAGTTATTTTACGGTTTTCGCATGAGAATACGTCTTCTTAAAAAGTGTGATGCATTTTTCTGCACCCCGTGCAAGTCGGTCGTCTTTTTTATTTTCTCAGTATCCCACAATAAGCAACGTTTGGTTGGTTGATTAAAATGATAATATTCTCTTCTCAAATATTATATTGTAGTGATAGACTCCGTTATTCGTATCACAATGTAGGAATCAAGTTTTAGCTTTGACCCGCCCATCTCTCGATTAGCGAGTTTAGGCGAAAACTCGCATACCTACTCTAGGGTAGACGAGCATGTGATCAGTTACCATTGGATAAATAACCACGTGTTTAATTCACATTGATTTCAATGCAAACACGTGACTACTCGATTTACCCTTGCTGATAGGTGGGTAGCCTCGAGTAGGTACTAGAGTACGTACTCCAGCCGTTTAGGCGCTACTCTACTAACTCGAGTAGCTACCCTACTAGGGGCGTAAACTCGGCCGATAATCTCCGCCCACACTTTGACCGCGTTCGGATCGATCAATCCATGCACTATCTTAATCTCAATTTCAAGAAAACTATACAGGTAAGCTGTTGAATATTTTGAAACTAATTTGACCGGGTGCTGTTGCTGCCTGTGGCAGCAACAGCGCCAAGTCAAATTAGTTTCAAAATATTGAACGGAATTAAATAGTAAAGACATACAATTCGTACAACAACGCTTAGTCCGTCCGGCGTCCTCAATTAAGCGTTCGTGACAAACTTAGCTGTCGGTAAGTTATTCATAATCGATTATGATGTCATCCTACACGTCACGCAGTCGATTATTACGTCATATGATTGAACTGTAATCCTACATTATTTGCGTGTTAACATTACATTAATGTTGAACTGTGATCGCCGCCATATTGTCTTTTTGGACATTGAAAGTGCGTGATGACGTGTAGGCGTCGATACAACATGCACATTATGTAATACTTAGCGTGTTGAATACTTTGAAACTTTGAAACTATTTTGAACGCGGATTAGTTTCAAAATATATCAACAGGTTATCTGTATGGTTGCTTTTACACCGCACTGCCAAATTGTAGATTGCACCTCTAAGATTGAGCTTATATACTGCTAGGGACGGCCAATGTGATTGGTTGAAAAGTAAACCACGGCCGCCTACGTTAACATAGATTGCAGAAATGTATCAACATTTAGCTACTGCTGATATTTGAATATTCTTATCTAAAATTTCATGCATAGTTTTTAGTAGCATATTATATCACCTGAATAACTATTATGAGATCTATACGGTTAGTTTTTTCCTTTAATGAAATCGGTACGATTATTGACAGAACTAATGACAATATAACTGTGATTTTGAGAACTATGAATTCACAGTGGTCAGGAATAACAACTGACCGCAATGATGTCATGGAGCGCAAAATTTCCATCTATATGGCGCAGTAATACACGCGGTAATTAGTAGCTGACAGAAGCCACAGTATCTAATCACTGCCATTATTGACGTTGCATAGCTAATCACGTCTGTTAGCCCACCCTACGTCAACTTAAGCATTGGATGGTGACACAGACCACGCCACCATATTGACTCAGCAATGTCCATTTGCAGGTCAAACGAAGACTATTTTTTTGAAAATTTATCACTGGAATGATTGGCTCGGTTACCGAGCCAGTCATTCCAGTGATAAATTTTCAGAAAATAGTCTTCTCTTAGCCTGCAAAATGGATACTGATTACGCCAAAAATTAAAATTTTCTTATCCTTTTAATGGTCAAGCAGTCCAAAGCGATATACATTTGCAGGAAAATAGACAGATTTTTTTCTGTAAATTCCATTGGTCAATTCTCTTCGCCTGCAAATTCCATCGGTCAGTTCTCTTCGCCTGCAAATGAATTGCATTCATTGATGAACAATGTCATTTCTTTACAAATCTTGACAATTAAATGGTTAACTAATATAATACAAGTAGCATTTTGAGCGCTTTGACGCAAGAGGAGTTAATAATAGTGAAACAATTCTAGTGAGTTTGACATCAAACACTCTGATTAAATGTCAAAAATTTTCTACCATTCTGACAAACTTAGCACGGTCAAGTTCACTTCATTACACTCAGGCCCCTCAAGGGCATATGAGGATAGATATTTACTAAATATTGGTGGCGGTAGTGAATACATTACATTTTAAATACAGATCATGCAGTTATTTTAAAATTTAAAACATTAGTTGCGTTCATTACCTTATTTGAGTTCTATGCTATAATTATTCTATTGTATTTTTATTTCACAGGCCATATTTATTTTATTGTGCGATGGGTTTCTTAGCAAATTTAAGCAATTTACATACATTTCTGAGGATAGGTCCATTGCATATTCTTAGAGGTTCCTTTGTTTTTCTGCAGTTGTGCTCGTGATATAATACTGTGGCATATATATTTTGTCCTTACGGCATTGTATTTGCTACAGTCGTAGAGAAAGTGTTTTTCGTCATCCAGTTTATTACAAACCGTACATAGTTTGTCATTGCTGTCTGTTCTTCTCCATCGTTCGGTCTCAATTGTCAATTTATGGTTCAAGGTCCTAAAGTGACAAATTATAATGATGTCCTTAACAGGTAATGCAATCAGATATTTTTCAAATTGAAGCTCCTCTTTGATTTCCTTATCGAAAGCTAACCTGGTAGATGCTTGAAGCTGAGTTTTCCAGGTTTGGACATACTGCGTTTGCAACGTTTGCTTTGTCAGCTTCACTAAACGATTTTTAAAGATAAAGTCTGCTTTAATTAAGTCTTCTTCTATTTCCAGAAGTATCGATTTTATTTTCTGAAGCCATTTGAAAATGAAGTTTTGGTCATTTTCCAGTTCTCGACAGACAAAATAAAGGATTGATGATAATTTCCTATAACCTGCGTTAACCAGATCTGCCCAGAACCGTAACATATTCTTTTTGACCAGTATACTCAACGGATAGCGACCAGTTTCGCCATACATCATCACATTTGGAGTGCTTTTCTTTGCATGTAGGCATATTTTAAAGATTGAATTCGGCAAGTTTCGAACATATCTAGATTTTCGAACCCCCATATTTCGGACCCATATAAGATAACTGGCGTTATCACGCTGTCGAATAGGCTGCATTGGAGGTCAATCGGTATATCTTGTTCTTTGATTTTTCTGAGTAATTGGAACATAGCTTTATTTCTCTGCTTAATATTTCGCTTTCTGCATGAGTAAAAACTGCTATTACCTTTGAAAGGTGTTCCTAAAAATAAATACTCATCTACAGTTTCAATCTGTTCATCTCCTAGGTAAAATGTCCCTTGTTTTAATCGTTTATTTTTTTAGAAGACTATCACTTTTGTTTTGCTTAAATTTGCTAATAATTTCCACTGATTACAATACTCATTAAAACTATTTAATGTACTCTGTAGGTTGTTTGCAGAATCTGCCATAATGACCGTGTCGTCTGCATTCAGTAATATTGTTAAGTAAAGTAGGTGTAATTTGGTGTCTGCTAATGCGCTAACGGTGTGCATACCTAAAATATTATTGTCATGTAACCATTCTTCTAAGTCATTTATAAAGATTGAAAATAAAAACGGGGAGAGGTTTTCTCCCTGCCTCACTCCAGTTGTACAGGGGAAAATGGCAGAAACTAGATTATTGTGTGTTACAAATGACTTTATGTTTTATACATACTTCGAATAACACGGTAACATTTCCCGCTGAGGTTTGCTTTGATCAATTTTTGCCATAACACTATTTGCCAAAACCCTGTCAAAAGCTTGTTTGAAGTCGATAAAGCAGCAAAATAATGTGTGTGTTTTCTGAAACTGAAGTAATTTTATTATTGCATGAAAAGTAAATATATTATCCATGGCTGATCTGCCCTTCCTGAATCCCGTTTGTGCTTCAGTAATAGTATCATGAAGTTCCGCATATTTCTTTAACCTATCATTGAGAATTGAAGTACATAATTTGGCGAGACAGCTGAGTAAAGTTATGGGCCTGTAATTAGACGGGTTTGATGGATCACCTTTGTTTTTATAGATCGGGATTATTTTGCCAATTGTCCATGACTCGGGTATGCATGCTGTGTTGAATACGATATTAAATAACATTTCGTAAATAGGTAGCATTATTTCCTTGGAGCTTTTTATGTATTCATTTAATATTCCATTATTTCCACTCCTCGCTTTTTCTAGTTCATTCTGTTGATTGCATCTCGTATTTCCTCTTGTGTTATCCGAATATCAAGCTCCGGACACGAAGTTATAGAATCATCTGAGTCTAGGCCTATGTTGCCATTTTCTTCGTCTTCTTGCTCATTTATTAATTTGAAATGTTGATATTTCAATTTGTGTGTTCTGCTCCCGATGTTTTCTATTTATTGTTTTCCAGAATTGTTTTTTGAGTTCGAGTTTTTTAAATCCCTTAATTTTGAATGAAGTTTTATTTGTGATGCTCTGCACGTTTCTTTATTGATTTCTTGTAGGTCTTGCTGGCATCTTAATAATTGCAATGTTGTTTTCAGTTCTATTAAGATGGTGTTGTTTCTTAGTTTTATGATATAACTTCCGTTTCTGAGCTCAATCTTTACCAAACCATTGTTTATTATTTGTCTTTGTTTTACCCTGACATTTCATTTTTGTGCCGAATGTATTTCCTACACTGCTCATGAAGAGGTCGCAGATCATATTTACTGATTTGTTTATGTAGGCAATAGCTTCTTTGCCATCTGCCTTGTTTATTTCCTTTTATGACAAGGTGGATACTGCAGTGTATATTGGAAATTAATGGGTGAAACTCCTTAATTCTGAGATCTTGCACATTTTCAATAAAACATTTACTTCCCAATGCGTAATCTAACGTAGTTTCATTTGTTGTGGTTACCTCCCCTTTCCCATTATCAGTCCCGACTCGACCATTTAGTACAAAGAGATTTGGTGTTTTTACACATCTCCACGAGTTTTTTACCTGACTTATTTATTGGTCCTACACATTTACTATATCTCGTTGTTGGGAAACCTAATTCCATTAAAGAATTCCATCTTGGTTTGCCGTGTTTGCAGCATTAAATTGCCTTACGGTAAAGTCATCAAATAATTCAAAGTCCGATTCCGTGCCTGTTTTTGCATTTAAGTCGCCTATAATGCATATATATTCTGAAAGCGTTTGCCAAGGCTAATGAGGCTTGTTGTAATTAAATCAAATGCATCATTTGAATGATAAATGGAAGATTCCGGTGGTATATACACTATCCCTAATAAGAGGTCCAAGGTGTCTGTTTGGAAATGAACCTATAGGACGAAGTCATTCTCAGTACCCGGATCGTCTATTATTTTTGTATTATTACCCAGAGTTTCCCGGATTAGACATGCAATCCCACCAGAAACCCCCGTTCCTTTCCTGTTTTTGATTAAAATACGGTAATTTGGCACAGTAACTGTATCGTGTTCTGTAGTTTTTGTTTCATTTAAACCGATGATGTCATATTCTGATAAGAAATTGTGGAATTCTGGTATTTTCAGTTTCGACTTAATTCCACATATATTTATGGAGGCAATATGCAATGGACTTGACCCCTTGTTGGTCGCTTCAACGTTGTTGTTGTTGTTGTTGTTGTTGTTGTTGTTGTTGTTGTTGTTGTTGTTGTTGTTGTTGCCGTTGTTGTTCTCGCTGTTGTTGTCGCCGTTGTTGTTGCCGTTGCCGTTGTTGCTGTCGTCGTCGTTGTCGTCGTCGTCGTCGTCGTCGTCGTCGTCGTCGTCGTTGTTGTTGCATACAAAGTTTGATTAAAATCGGTTCAGTCGAATGGAAGGATCCGATCTGCCACTCAAGTAACCGATGCCATAATTAAATACGTCACGTTAACTAGCGTCACGGTCATTTAATGAAGTATTTCTCCATCGCGAAGAACTGAAAAGTCGCTCGCGAAGTATACGAATTGTATGTCTTTGTTGAATATTCAATTAAAACATTCTATTTAACATTTTGAAACTAGTTTGATTTGGAGCTGGATATAGGCAGCAACAGCCCGCGTTCAAAATAGTTTCAAAATATTAAACATAGGCTATTATTTAAGACCACTGAGCTGATTTATGACCGCAAATAGCACGGTTGCTTCCTCAATCAGCCCACTTCAGAGACACATGCCAATGATGTATATCTACTTAATAGGCCCTATGGGGTTAATTTACATTAAACGCATATTTCAACTATTGGGTTATCGTATGATTAAACTTTTAATTTTTACTAATAACTCCTTCAGCATTTGACAGTCTAAAGCGAATATCCGCAGGCCTCGTCAATGGCGGATATACGAGATCTATGCGAAGTATGATAGGAATCTTCATTCAGACGGCATGTTATCAGGTGTCAATTGAACGTCTGTTCTTATCATGAGATGTATGGTTTGATGGGCAGGTCAGTGGGTGGATGGATGGATGTACCGGCGGGTGGGCGGGTGGGCGTGCGGCTGGGTGGGCGCACGGTTGGGCAGGTAGACGGACAGACGGACGGGCGGGGAGATGGTTGGTGGGAGGGTGTGTGGGTGGATGGATTGACGGAGGGATGTCTGTCTGGTTGGTTGGCTGGCTGGCTGGCTGGCTGGCTGGCTGGCTGCCTGGATGGATGGATAGATGGATGGATTTCTGGATGGATCTATGGATGGATGGATGGGTGGGTGGGTGAGTGGACGGATGGGTGGCGGATAGACGGACGGACGGATGGACGCCTAGACGGATGGACGGATGGATGGTTATCACTATAAATCCATCGCGCTAACTGAACAAAAAATACGCGGTCAACTATATCTTTCAGACCTGCGACTGATACAAGTAAAATGAATTGTAATTTAGTACGCACCTTTAGCCACTGCTAGCCCCCGATGACGCTATCCTGATGACATGCTCATCCAGACAAGTGAATATCAACGCGCGTCCTGTTAAGCCAAAGGGCAATAGCTGTAAGCATAAGAAACATATCATTGGTAAGCAATGGATGGGCCCGTTCTGTTACTGAACTATCTGACGTCATAATCAATTACGTAACATATTAGCCATCGTCCCAATCAAAATGATGAAGCTCTCACTAAGTCCATCATTAAAGTGTATAAATTGTATGTCTTTTATGAATTTAAAATTTAATAACCATTACGGTGAATACTTTGAAACTAAATTGACTGGGAGATGTTGCTGCTCAACAGCCCCAGTCAAATTAGTTTCAAAATATTCAACATCTTATCGGCATAGTTACCATGAATTGGAGATTCTTTTGGCAGTAGCAGCCAAGACAAATTAATTTCAAAATATTTAGCAGCTTATCTGTATAGTTGCCTTGAATTGAGGATTCTGGGTGTGTTCAGATTTTAAGTCGATTCCAACACGCGTAGAACGAGGGCGGAGCTTGGCTATAAAGGGGCGGTGCATAGCTAGAGAGGCCCTTGATTGTCATAGATTCTCCAGAACTAGGTCGCAGCCATGTCTAAAGGACTATTCGATTATGGCGAAACCGGTTTCGGTTTTACAAGTAAAACTGAAACTTGTTGGTATGTTTCAATAATAAAATGAACAGTTTCATAAAACTGAAACTGGTTCTATAAAAGAAAACAGTTTCAAAGAACTCAAACACTTTTTCCGGTTTCAGAATGGCTCTCTGAAAAGTGATGAATATTATGAAATTTGAAGGCGAGAGCATTGAAAACTATGTGAAAATGCAATGCTGAGTGTAGAAGGCTTAGAATGGGAATTATGACAATGGCAATTCTATGTGCAATAACTGGCGGTATTCTGCCGCCAGAATGATTATCTGCTGATGATCGAATGGATAGTGTCACAAAACCAGAAGAAACCGAAACTGCGAAACCTGCCTCCGAGATGGTTTTACAGTTTCCCCGAAAGCGGTTTCAGTTTCCCATTTAAACGAATTGATAGTTTCTGAAACTAGTTTCGGTTTTCTGATAATCGAATAGGGCCTAAGCGTATTATATGATGTGAACAGGACGTCATGTTAACCCCTCTTCGTGATAAGTTAACTTTTTAATGCTCAAGACGGCCAAAAAAACCCGGACTATGTAGTGGTCTTGAGGATCTTCCATTTGTTTTAATTCTAAAGAATATGATTTTCTGAAAATTTACCACTGGAATGACTGGCTCGGTAACCGAGCCAGTCACTCCAGTGGTAAATTTTCAAAAATAGTCTTCTCTCAGCCGGCAAATAGACACTAGCTAAGAAAAAAACTGGATTTTCTTGACCATTTTCATATAGTGGTCTTGAGTAATGTCTATTTGCAACAGAAAGTTATTCTTGTAAATTTTATTGTAAAAATTTTGTTGAAAAATCGTGACGATTAAAGGTGTAATTGACATATGTAGAATTTTGAGCGCTTTGAGGCGCTGTTGGCACAAGAGGGGTTTAAATCGCTTGCCACAGCCAGCTAAACTATGATAAGCACAAGGTGATGATTGGATCTTTTATTATTGGTTCTGGTCATAAAGTTACCTTTCACTTAGATTCACCACCATACCTTATGTTTACCCTGTTAAAAGATCGTCCTTAAAGCCAGGCCCCTGATATTTCAGGTTGCTGGGACCGACAGGGAGATGGTCTATCGCATGCACCTTCTACCTTGGTACAGCCTTGAAATCTGTGTGAAAAAATCCCGCCGGACCAACTCCCCCCTCCCCCCACCCACCCCATACCCCCACCCCTCCCCCACCGCCCGCCACCACAAACATCACACCACCACTATAGGCACCGCTGGCCAGAAAGCATAATTTCCAATGATGTACTATACAAGATGTGTAATACATTTCCGCCGTCGGTAAAACTCGCCCAGCAAAGATGGTCCATGTTTGGTCATGTGTTAAGGATGCCAGAAGACATACCGTCAGAGACAGCCTTGGAATTCGCCCTACTGGGAGCCAATACATATAAAACAAGGAAAGGACGGCATTGCGTAAATCTGTTTTAGCGCGCTACAAGGTGACCCCGAGAACTCGGTACAAGCAGGAATCTGTACGTTCGGCTTTGGACAGCCGCGCCATTAAACGGAAGATACAATATACAACGCATCCTGTACAAAAGAGAAATGGCTGACACTTGTGTGGTGTGGTAGCCTACGCTGGATGGTAGACGTAAATTTGATAGAATATATCCAAACACATTCACTATTTCATTACACACAGTTTATAAGACATTTCATTTTGAAACAAGATTTAGTTTTCAAATTTAAAATCTAAACAGCTATTACAGAGAGTAGCCTTACGTCCTTAGGCCTAAAATACGAATGATAAAATTCTAAACATTAGGCCTATACATCTTATAGAATGTATGCACATACACGTACTGCATGAACATACGCCTGTGCATACACGCACTGCCCGAACACACGCATGTACATACACGCACTGCAAGAACACACGCATGTACATACACGTTCTGCATGAACCCACGCCTGTACATACACGCACTGCACGAACACACGCATGTACATACACGCACTGCACGAACACACGCATGTTCAGACACGCACTGCACGAACACACGCATGTACATACACGTGCTGCATGAACACACGCCTGTACATACACGTGCTGCATGAACACACGCCTGTACATACACGTGGTGCATGGACACACGCATGTACATACACGTGATGCACGAACACACGCATGTACATACACGTGGTGCATGGACACACGCCTGTACATACACGTGCTGCATGGACACACGCCTGTACATACACGTGCTGCATGGACACACGCCTAAACATACCCATGCTGCATGAACACACGCCTGTACATACACGTGGTGCATGGACACACGCCTGTACATACACGTGGTGCACGAACACACGCATGTACATACACGTGGTGCATGGACACACGCCTGTACATACACGTGCTGTATGAACACGCGCCTGTACATACACGTGCTGCATGAACACACGCCTGTACATACACGTGCTGCATGAACACACGCCTGTACATATATGGGCTGCATGGACACACGCCTGTACATATATGGGCTGCATGGACACACGCCTGTATATACACGTGGTGCATGGACACACGCCTGTACATACATGTGTTGCACGAACATACGCATGCACATACACGTGGTGCATGGACATACGCCTGTACATACACGTGCTGCATGGACACACGCATGTACATACACGTGCTGCATAAACACACGCCTGCGAATACACGTGCTGCATGAACACACGCCTGTACATACACGTGGTGCATGTACACACGCCTGTACATACACGTGGTGCATGGACACACGCCTGTACCTACACGCACTGCACGGACACACGCCTGTACATACACGCACTGCACGAACACACGCATGTACATACACGTGGTGCATGGACACACGCCTGTACATACACGCACTGCACGAACACACGCATTTACATACACGTGGTGCATGTACACACGCCTGTACATACACGTGCTGCACGAACACACGCATGTACATACACGTGGTGCATGGACACACGCCTGTACATACACGTGCTGCATGGACACACGCCTGTACATACACGTGCTGCATGGACACACGCCTGTACATACACGTGCTGCATGAACACACGCCTGCACATACCCATGCTGCATGAACACACGCCTGTACATACACGTGGTGCATGGACACACGCCTGTACATACACGTGGTGCACGAACACACGCATGCACATACACGTGGTGCATGGACACACGCCTGTACATACACGTGCTGTATGAACACACGCCTGTACATACACGTGCTGCATGAACACACGCCTGTACATACACGTGCTGCATGAACACACGCCTGTACATGTATGGGCTGCATGGACACACGCCTGTACATATATGGGCTTCATGGACACACGCCTGTACATATATGGGCTGCATGGACACACGCCTGTACATACACGTGGTGCATGGACACACGCCTGTACATACACGTGGTGTATGGACACACGCCTGTACATACACGTGCTGCATGAACGCACGCCTGCACATACACGTGCTGCATGAACACACGCTTGTACATACACGTGGCGCATGAACACACGCCTGTACATACACGTGCTGCATAAACACACGCCTGTACATACACGTGCTGCATAAACACACGCCTGTACAATCACGCACTGCACGAACACACGCATGTACATACACGTGCTGCATGAACCCACGGCTGTACATACACGTGGTGCATGGACACACGCCTGTACATACACGTGCTGCATAAACACACGTCTGTACATACACGTGGTGAATGGACACATGCCTGTACATGCACGTACTGCACGGACACACGCCTGTACATACACGTACTGGACGGACACACGCTTGTACATACACGTGCTGCATGGACATATGCCTGTACATACACGTGCTGCACGGAGACACGCCTGTACATACACGTGGTGCATGGGCGCACGCCTGTACATACACGTAGTGCATGGACACACGCCTGTACATACACGTTCTGCATGGACACACGCCTGTACATACACATGCTGCACGGACACACGCCTGTAGATACACGGGATGCACGAAGACATAAAATATCTGAAGAAGAAGACGAAGAAGAAGAAGAAAAAGAAGAAGAAGAAGAAGAAACACCATATGCTCGCATATAAACGCGCGTCTAGAGAGTAAAAAACTGTTTGATCCACCGATTCAAACTCACACACCCTACACTCACCAGAGTCCCCCTTTCTGTGGCTACTGAATTGAAATAGCGCACCGGTATGTTCCGTAAAGCCGGTATACAACTGACAGTATACTAGCCATTAAAAACTAATCTAACAACAGATGTTCACTTAAAGGACTACTAATCTGTATTATGTATACCGATTATTTTCACGTTAACATCATTTTACTATAAGGTTAATGTCGAACTGTAGCTACCGCCATTTTGTCCCCTAAAGCGATAACATTTGTCAGCAGCAGCTGTTAGTCACAGTAGTTTCAAAATATTCATCAGATGTATAGTTGCTTTATCACCATGCCACAAAACTATAAAGGACACCTCCCTGGTTGAGCGTATATACAAAAACGGACAAACTACGTTTGTTCTGATTGGTTGAAAAGTACATCATGGACGCCTCCAGAGGCTGGAGAAATGTAACAATATTTAGTCATTAACACTTTAATCGCTAAATTTGGTCATGAAAATTAACATATTTGCTTATTGAATGTCAATTTGCATTCCAAAAGAAGACTGTTTGTGAAAATTTACCACTTGAATGTCTCGCTCAGCTGTCGAGCCAGTAATTCCAGTGGAAAATCTTTCAAAAATAGGTTTCTCTTGGCCTGCAAATAGGCATTCCTCAAGATCTTTCTTTGATTGTTTCATGAAAAGCTACCAATTGACCTTTCCATTTTTGGCTATGCTCCGCCCATCATTAGCTAAGCTCCACCCACACCTCGCCGTGTTGGGATTGATCGATCCCCGAATTCCCTAGCTATCAATTTCCTGAAAACTATACAGGGAAGTTGTTGAAGATTTTATAACTAATTTGACTGGGTGCTGTTGCTGCCTACGGCCTATATAAACGTGCCTGCCTATGGCAGCAACAGCGCCCAGTCAAATTAGTTTCAAACTATTCAACAGAATATTTATTAAATAGTAAAAGCAAACAATTTGCACAACAACGCATAGACCGTCTTCAAATATGCGTTCGTGACGTACTTATCGACGTCATTCATGACGTAATTCATTATGATGTCATTCTACACATCACGCAGTTCATTATGACGTCATATGATGGGTAGGTACTCTGGAAAGGTGAAGTGCTTTATAATAGTAGTTTATGTGCAGCACATTGCTCCCCATGAAGGGCTAGCATAATCAATACCAGCTGTCGCGTGAGCTCGCTTTTGGGAGCCATAAATTGGTGGTTATTTAAGACGTGTGCTCTTATGACCACCATTCTTAACTGTCGGACCGCCGCAAGCCACTAGACAATAATTCGAATCAGCAAAAACTCTGGATATGTTGAATATATTTGAAAACAAGTTTACAGAACGTTTTTGGTGGCTTAGCCACCTACAACTTTCGGTCAATATGTTTTCAAAATATTCAGCATATCCAGAGTTAAAGCCCCATGGAAGGTGTAGTCTGCAGGAATTCGGCAGGCAGGCAGTTAAATAACCACATTCTCGTAACGTCAAACATGAATATCCGTTCTAGGTTGGGTCAACTGGTGACTGTACACTACAATATTCCAGGTTTCAATTACCACTGTTGAGGGCACCAACGATGGTGGTCACTACAGACATAGGTAGCGCAAGAAATACATTTGAAGCCAAAAGATGGTATTCTTTAAGATAGGTGGCTCTAAGATGGAGATGGTCTTTCGACCATGGCATTTTCTATAGTATTAAAACAACACACGTATAAATATATATTGCCTGCAATCAACATTTTAGTTGCCTTGTAAACATATAAAACACTCTTTAAACATGCAATTGGCCTAAACCGTTTCATAAAATATTACTGAAAAGTACTTAAATGCCCATATCGCCTATGCATATGAAATGACGTTTGCGAGATAATAAACCTTGTCAATCCAGTAAAAATTCGAAAGCCGAAACGGGTGAGTAACCACCACCTTTCAGCCAGTTTCAGGTTATAGCTATATATCTGAGACGTTACCTTAGCCGACATAGGCGACAGGTGTGTGTGTGCGTGCGTGCGTGCGTGCGTGCGTGCGTGCGTGCGTGCGTGCGTGCGTGCGTGCGTGCGTGCGTGCGAGAGAGGGAGAGAGGGGTAGGATGGGATGGGGCGAAGGAGGTAGAAAGACACGGAGAGTGAAGGGGCAGGGAGGTAGGGATGAGAGAGGAAAGAAAGTGATAAGGGGTGAGCGAGGGAGACAGGGAGGGATAGAGATATAGAAGAGGAGGCAGGGTGGTAGGTAAGGGGATATAGGCGGGGGAAGAGAGGTGTAGGGGTGGAGAGAGAGAGAGAGAGAGAGAGAGAGAGAGAGAGAGAGAGAGAGAGAGAGAGGGAGAGAGGGAGGGAGGGAGGGAGAGAGAAAATCAATGCGTGTGTGCGAGCGAGAGTGGGAGGGAGGGACGGAGGAAGCGAAGGGAGTGTGTGGATACGTAGGATGGCGGAGGGAGGGATGAACAGGGGAAGGGAGGGAGTGCTGGGTCAAGGGACGGAGTGCAATATGAAGGGACGGAGGGAGGGACGGAGGGAGGGAGGAAGGAAGGAAGGAAGAGAGAGTGTCATTCACCATATCTTACAGAATGAAAGGTAACGAGGTGGATGGATTCACTACAGGTAAGGGAATGTTATCTATAGGTGATGCACGATAAGGGCATAATCGCATTTTCTGAACCTAGTAGCTTGCTTGTCTAGTAAGTGGCAGCAGTGACTCTACATTGATGCGGTGTGGCACGCCCCACCCACAACTGCTGCTGATGCACCCCCACCACCGCTCCACTTTGGCCGAGCCATGCAGGCACCTCACCGCCGTCTGACGAGCGGGAGCAGTCACTCTCATCTGACGAATATGACGCATCTGCCTGACCCGTCATCCGCAGCCTCGGGGGGGGGGGGGGGGGGAGCTGGCTCTGTGACCATGACCATCCTCCTAGTGGGGAAGTGGGCGGTCCTGAATCAGTCAAGAGAACCACTTGGTTCTCGTGTGGCCGAGTGCGCATTCGTAACCGAAGGATTCACCTCAACTGTCACATCCGAAGCTACCTTGACGTTCAGTAGACCAGTTGTAGTTGCTGGGAGGAGTAGGGAATACGCAAACAATCTTGACCCTCAGACTCAGAATTCTGAATGGGGAAGCCATCTGATCGCCAGGGACCTATTCAAGTGACAACTCAACACCGATTAGCAATGATATATAATAATATATATTGAGCAATTATTTACGGAACAAGGATAATTACAAACTCCTGTATCATTTCATGGCGAACCACATGCGAATGACGACTGGAAGTAAATAACGATACGTAACTTAAAGATAATAACGTTGAATAAATAAGTTGCAGTGACGGGAATATAAAAAAAACCTGGAGTGTCGTATGCTTACAGTGCTACAAAGAAACTATCTAAACCGATAGTTTCTCTACTCAGACCTGACTTGACGGATGAATATCCGAAAAGAGGACTGGGTACAAATTCATAGACATGAGAAACAATATTTTATCTAGGATACCGATTGAATGTAAACGTATTTCATTAGGTTTAAAATAACATGATGTCATGGACAAGGACAGACGAAAAATCAATGATGATAAATAACAAGTAACTGGGTCCAAAACCACAAGGTAAGGAACGTTTTCATATAACAAATAAAACGCCTATCTTTTTACATAAAGAAAAATTACTAGATCAAGAAAATAGGGAAGAGAATGAAGATAATCGAAATAGTGACCATGAACTAACATGTTGCACTCCAATTCAATGAGAGGTGACCAATGTAAACTACTGACAGGATCGCAGAAACAGAAGACTCCACTATAAGGTGGTAGTATGACAATGGCGGATGCAGTCCCGGACGAAAATACTTGAGTGAGCGACGTCTTTAAACCTTTAACACCCACATCAGCCAAAAAATGGCCTCTGCAGTGGTCTTCAGAAATGTCCATTTGCAGACCAAGAGGAGAGTATTTTTGAAAATTCACCACTAGAATGACTAGCTCGATAACCGAGCCAGTCATTCCAGTGGCAAATTTCCCAAAATATTATACTCTTGGTCTGCAAATTGACATTTTCTATGAGAAAATTTAAATTTTCTTGAGCAAATTCAAGGGTTAAAGGGCTAAGTACGGTTTGACAATAGTAGATATAGTTCCGCCGGACAATGCTTGAGTGAGGGGCGTCCCTAATGACAGTCTCAAATGACAAAAAGGTTAACGGAGAACCAATACCGTAAAATACTATCGATTCAGATCTCTAACTTTAGTGTTCAAACTACATAAAATCTGGATCTGGGGTCTTGAGTTGTAGTAAATTCATTCCGAAGAAGTATCAAATGGAAACACCGTCTAATTGTGCACTCAGCACGGAAAGATGCGATCCAGCGAAACCGTCCGGTTCCGGATAAGTCCAGTGACCTATACCGCAGAAACACAAATTCCAGCTGGGAGGAACTAGGCGAAAAGGGACGATAACGAAGAGTTACAACAGATTCTGAGAAAGGCAGAGAAAGAGAAATGTTACAACATATAACTCCCTAACAGTATAGAGAACTTAATATAAGTTTACGGTTTGCCAATCTTAGGACCGTCTTTACAATCAATTTCAATAGTTAAATAACCTAGACATAAACTAACCGGTCCTATCATGTAAAATGGACGCGGTTCCGCTTGGATGGAGCAAGAGCTTGAAACGCTTCTCTACAATACACTCCTTCCCAAAAAGGGGAAGGCCTGCATCGGTTAAATTGTCAGCAACGTTCCATCCGCCACAATAGCGTCCAATATCGTCACCCAGACAGGGGTTGAAGCGTTCCCGACCCGTCACTCCGGAAATCAGTATTTGAACTTATTGAGAACTCCTACAATCCTGTGATGGAGGGATGTGTGCAAACTAGGACGTGTCGTTGCTGGAGGTCATAGCATGGAAATCACAACGTACTACAAGGAAAAAAGGGAGTGCAGATTTTAGGTTGATAATGTAATAAGCAAAATCGATAGGTACCGTCAGTGCCTATGAAGTTTCAAAGAGGGATCTTAATTCAATTAATCCAATCTGAAACATGGACCGGAGTGCCAAATACGAGCAATCCTAATATTGTGAAATAGGAAGTCCTCCAGATTATTGTGTCAAAACTACTATTCCTGGACAGTAAATTTATGGTGTGTGTTAAAAACTTACGGTTGGTGTAATGTAGTAATCCGGTTATATTACATTAATTAAATAATGAGTTAATGATAAAACACCGTGTCCGGAGACCTTTTTCAATTTAATTGTTAATATACAACCGCCTGAATTTTTACCGTTGACAGTCAAAACTGATCCTATTATCGAGTTGTAGAGAGAATGCGTTTGCATAAGTGCGGATGGGTTAATATAGCGACACGGGCACCCCACCACCCACCCCCCTCCCACCCCCAGCTAAGATTCCGGATTGCGTGGGTGGAGGGGGTGGGGTGGGTGGGGGTGGGGGCCGTGGTGTGTGACGGCGCCGTCTATATAATGTACCAATCCACAAATAGAGCTGTGGCTATATGCTGAGAATACGCGTATGTCCATGCTGTCTTGTGATGGCATGAGGGTTTGAAAGCCATATATGTGGCAAATGGGCCATTGGACTAAGGACTGCCACCAGTGCATCGCCTTTGTTGTTACCTGTGCCTTCTCCATATGACCCCATGCATAAGCCAAGTCTTGAAATCATTCCCGCATTGCTGAGTTTACCAAGCTTGGAGTTGAAATCTCCACACACGGACAGTTGCCAACTGGCTGGTGTTGTAATGGCGGGGCTCAGTTCTGGATAGAAGGAATCTAATATTGATGGATTCTCTTTGGCTTTTTCAGTAGGTGCGCCATATGCGTTGACTATGTGATACTAGTAGTGGTGCTTTTTCGCGTCCGTATTACCAGGTCGATGAATGCAACGCGATCACTGACAACACTAATTACATAATATAAGAGCCTTGGTCCGATTACGAAGCTTAAATCCCGATATGTGGCCTATTTTTGCTCCAGGCGTGTGGCCTGTCTGAAGTTGCTGCCCTGAGTGTTTAGCTGCTTTAGTCTCTTGAATACATGTAATGTCGATGTTGTAGTGTTCACAGTCTGCACCTAAGGTTTGCCCTTTTAATGTTGCAGTTAGCCTACATACATTCGACGTACCTATGGTAAGTTCCTGGGACGATCGCGTCGTCTGAGCATGTCGAACGCAGTTTCTAGTTTGAAAAAGGTTAGACATAATCAGAGTTGCCTCTGTATGCGGATGTCAACCCACGAGTTTGATGTCTTAGTTTCTCAACACACTTATGGAAGAGACTGGCGTGGAGGTGTTACCTTTCTCCACTTTCCTTAGATTCGCACATAGAACCTCATCCCTGGAACACTACATGCATGCTAGAAGAAGCCTACATCTAACGCTATGTAGATCATCTCCTCCTTCTGTGTTTAAGAAGAGCTGCAATGGTATGACTGGATGATCCGAGGCAGCTCAACTGTCGTGACGTGAGTATGCGCTTGGACCAGTGAGCACTCATAGGTACTGCCAGCTTCCTCAACAGCCAAGAGGCCTGACAAAGCGTTCGCCACTCAGCTGGATGTCACACTAACGAGATCGAGGACGTCGTCCACTCAACTCGCCCAGACCTACCGCAGAGTATTCTAGATATACGCGCAAGAGAAGTTATAAAACGTTTGCGAGATTTATGTGTGATATATAATCAATTTCGAGATGCCGCTAGAACCACTGGACCGATTCAAATGATTCTACTCCATTCAAACGGTGTATTGGGAATTTGTGTTATCCTATGGATGCCAGAATAAGTGTAATGATAAAGCACGCGAGAATGAAAATCTTTCCGCATTTTGCATATTCTTATAATTTCCACGTCCAGATTTTGATTTTAGGTTATAGCAGAGTCCATAATACCATTCTGACTATAGTATAGAGCGTATTTTGCCGAGTTTTTGTTTTGCTATATCCAAATGATGCGGTAAGCTTGGCCAGCCATGAAACAAGAGGCCCAAAGGCTTGTAACGCTCACCTGGACCATTAGCATTTGAAGCATTTGCCTTTAAATATACATGATTCGTTACATGAAACAAGATGGGAAATGTTCACAGGAAAAATCTACCAATCAGAATTCTGAATTGGGAATTCTGGCGCCTATGATCATAGGATCATTTAAGCAAGTTTGGTTGAAATTGCTTAAAGTAGTAAGGAGAAGAAGCATTTAGACCATTTCCGTTAAATTTTTCATAAAATATAAGATTTTTACCCAAAAAACTGACGAGTCAAAATTCTGTATGGCAGTTCTAGGGCCCATTACCACAGGATCCTTTCCGCCAAATTTGGTTGAAATCGCTCAGAATGGTAAGGAGAAGAAGCAATTTGACAATTTCCGGTACATTTTTTATAAAATCTAGGATTTTCACCAAAAAATTGATGAATCAAAATTCTGAATGGAAGCTCTGGAGCCTACCACCGTAGGGTTCTTTCAGCCAAATTTGGTTCAAATCGCTCAGAATGGTAAGGAGAAGATGCAATTTGACAGTTTCCGGTACATTTTCACCCTAAAAATTTATGAATCAAAATTCTGAATGGAGGTTCTGGAGCCTTCGACCAGGTCGTAGCCAAATTTGAAATTAAAATCGGCTAAGTGGTTAATGAGGAGTAGTGTTTTAGAGCAAAAGTTGATGGACGGACGATGGAAGGACAGACGACGGATGACGGATGAACGTCGGACAGCCGACGTCGGACGGAAGCTGAGGCGGTGGTGGTGGCGGCTGCGGCGGTGGTCGTGGTGGCGGCGGCGGCGTTATCATCCAATCTGTGTTTAGCTAAACTTTTCTGTGTATATCTTATGTTTGGTTAATCATACTGGTCCAATCTTGAGCACATGCTTCCTTATATTGACACGGCATCACACAATGGCCTCGGGGTCACAAGGTCCACGGTCAAGGTCACTGTGACCCTTTCATTCAATTTTAACATTTTCCCTTTAGCTCTCAACTCTTTTGTTTATATCTCATCTTTGCTTAATCATTCTGAACTCAAACTTGGACACATGCCTACTTATAATGGCAGGGCATCACACAATGATGTTTTGGTCAAAAGGCCAAAGGTCAAGGTCACTAACACGCATGGCTACCGTCTGTGGTTTGTCGTCCATCTGTCAACTTCTGTTTACAACCGCTACTCCTCATTAACCGTTTGGCGGATTTCAACCTAATTTGGCTGGAAGGACCCTATGCGAGTAGGTGTCAGAACTCTAAACAGACTCTTGATTGGTCATTTTTTTGGGTGAAAATCTTAAATTTTATGAAATATTTACCGGAAATTGTTAAAACGCTACTCCTCATTAACCAATTGGCCGATTTCAACTAAACTTGGGTGTAATGATCCTATGGAGGTGGGCTTCAACATACAACAACGAGAATTTTGATAGCTGAATGTCTTTGGTGTCTTGGATTTTTCGAAAATTATCCATCATGTCTACCGGTATTTAAATGCAAATGGTTCAAATACTAATGCTCCACGTTAGCGTTACAAGTCCTTGGGCCTCGCGTTGATAAGGGTATTGATAAGCCTTCTATATTTATTTTATGTTTGAAGTTAAGGTTCATATAGTTCATTGTAATCGAGCTTCATAGTAGCATTGTAACCACATTTGTGGTTGAAAATTTACCACAGAAAAATGTGTCTTTCCATTTTTTGCTACTCCCCCCCCCCCACCTTCTCTAGCTAAGCTCCACCCACACCTCGCTCGTGTTGGGTTCGATCGACTGATTATCAATTTCCAGAAAATTATACAGCTTAAGCTGTTGAATATTTTGAAACTAATTTGACTGGATGCTGTGCTATGGCAGCAACAGCGCCCAGTCAAATTAGTTTCAATATATTAAAAAACGTGTTTATTAAATAGTAGAGGCATACAATTCTTACAACGTGTTGGAATTTTAAGAGTTAAAGACGGTCCGTATAAAATCATTTTTGACGTAATGATTATGACGTCATCCTACACGCCGCTTAGCTGATTATGACGTCATATGACGTCATTACTCTGTAAAGGTCCATTGACTGGCTCGTTAATCGAGCATGTTATTCCACTGATAAGTTTTAAACAAATCAAGTCTTCACTTGGCCTGAAAATGGACATTTCCCAAGTCCGTGACAGAGAGGCCATTTTGCTGGTTTGACCATGAAAGGGTTAATCGAACATGGAGAGTCTCGTCGTGACTAGGCACCGGGGTGGAGGGGATGGGGGGGGGGGTGTGTTCTGTAATGTTAGAAACCTCAGCCACATTTTCCAATAAGACGAGGCGGGCAAGGGCAGGCATGGGGGTGGTGGGTGATATATGTTCAGGTTCCATAGTCTTCAGTACAGATCAGTGACAATACGAGTATTGGTAGGTATTTAAAAATCAGTTGCAAGCCCTATATAAATTTTAAATTATCTGCTCTAGGTACTTAAAATTACAATTTCTGGTATGCCTTTCGCGCTCTACGTGTCAGTCATCTTACTAACATACGACCACTCACATAGCTATGCTGTTACTCGATACGGGGACGTAATGGGAGGTCGAGGATCGTGCAATAGGACGATGCGTGTCAGTATGCTAAATAGTGTGTGATAAAGAGTTGCTTAATATATTTTTAGTTTCCTGTCAGAGGTGCTAGCGCTATGTGCACACGTATCTCTATCAATAGTTATACATCCAGGTAAATATATACCTATACTAAGTCACTGCTAGACTTGTATATGAACTTTCCACTGGTCTTATTCATGGATATGTGTACATAGATACAGACACGTAATGGATCTTTCTAGTTTACCCAGCCATCATATGACGTCATAATCAACCAAGTGGCGTGCAGAATGACATCATAATCAATTACAGCATGGCTGACTCGATTGTGTCAGTCTTAAACGTTTAATAGTCTGACGTGTTGTAGGATTTGTATGTCTTTACTATTTAATAAACATTATGTCGAATATTTTGGAACTAATTGGACTGGCCGCTGTTGCAACGCACCCAGTCAAATTTGTTTCAAAATATTCAGCAGCTTACCTGTATAGTTTTCTGGAAACTAATAGTCAGAGAGTTCATGGATCGATCGACCCCAACCTAAGCGAGGTGTGGCTGGAGCTTAGCTAGACTTGGGCGGGGCATACCTAAAACTAGATAGGTCCATTACTATACCTGCACAAAGAATACAACCGTTATAGGAGCCTCGCCACAAAGTGTCGCAAGGCTAACTATACAGAAACGCCCATTTAGCGAAATGGAACAAATTATAGATTGGTTTGTACTAAATAAACCTTCATTACATGTAAACAAAACAAATTAAATATTTATTACAAAATTACAGAAATTAAGAAAACAAAATTTACCAACAATTAACATAAACAATCAAAAAGTTCAAGAAGCTCATTTTACAAAATCTTTAGGAGGCTATTTTGACCTGAAATTGACTTGGCATATTGAAATTATCACAACCAAGGTGTCAAAAGGCATTGGTGTCATTTGACGACTTAACCACTCTTACGTCAACAGCGCCTTAAATCGCCCAAAATGCTAGTTTTATCGATTAACCTTATAATGTATCAAGTTTTTTCAAGAAAATTAATATTTTTGCTCAACGAATGACCATTTGCTGACCAAAAGAATGCGGTGTTTTTTTTGTAAACTTACCACTGGAATTTAGGAAAATAGTTTTTAAGAGCGTGTTTAAGCCAGCTTGACGATTAAAGGGTTAAGTAAATTAAAATCTTCACTTAGTCAGTGTCCATTTGTAGGCCAAGAGAAGACTATTTTTGAAAATTTACCACTGAAATGACTGCCTCGGTAACCGAGCCAGTCATTCCAGTGGTAAATTGTCAAAAACACGCTCTTAAAAGCTATTTTCCTAAATTCCAGTGGTAAGTTTACAAAAACCGCATTCTTTTGGTCAGCAAATTCCTCCATTCTTCAACAACCACTGCAGAGGCTCTGTTTGGCGATACAAATGTTAAGATGACACAAAAGGCATTAAAGCGTATATGCCGTGGACACAGTGCACCCTAATATTACCACACGTTACATACTGTGCAAGCTTCATTTGGAGTAACAGACATAAAATTAAAATTAGCAAAGCTAACAGGAATACAAAAAGGTGCATCAAACTACTTTCCACAGCAGCAAAGGGCCAAGATATTTTCAAATCAGAAAACGTACTGAAACTCAAAGATACTGGGGTCCAACAACAACTGTACACCATACGAAGAAACTTACACAATAACTACCTACTTACAACTTTATCCAAGCTATTCAAACACAGCGCAGAAGTCCACTGACATCACACAAGTAAAAAACGTAACTTACACGCGAACACGCACTCACCCACCCACTCACCCACTCACTCACTCACTCACTCACTCACTCACTCACTCACTCACTCACTCACTCACGCACGCACGCACGCACGCACGCACGCACGCACGCACGCACGCACGCACGCACGCACGCACGCACGCACGCACGCACGCACGCACGCACGCACGCACGCACGCACGCACGCACGCACGCACGCACGCACGCACGCACGCACGCACGCACGCACGCACGCACGCACGCACGCACGCACGCACGCACGCACGCACGCACGCACGCGGAAGGTGTCATAGAATTCGCTGGTTCGAACCTCGATCAGGTAGAAAATTGAAAAATGTAAAAATTACATTCCAATGACGACTGTGCTATATCCTAGTGTCGCCGCTTTTCTCTTCTTATACAAGTTACGGTCACTGAATATTTTTCTGCGGGAGTGGAGGGGTCCAGTAGCAAATAGTACCAAATGTCGTCTATACAAATATATTTCTATTGATCTAGCATACACATGCTATCTAGACAAAGTCAAGATTATCAAACATAGACACGCATTATGCCAAATACGTACTGGATCACAGAGATTACATATACAATCGGGTCGATGGCATAAACCAATAGCTATGCCTTTAGAGAAGAGAAAAGGATTTTTCTGTTATGATGTCAAGGACGAGTATCACTTTATTATTTTGTGTCCTGTACAATCAGAACTCCGAAAAAAATATATTATAAAGTATTATTGGAAACAGGATTGTTAAATTCAACAAAGGGGACACTTTTTAAGAAACTGGTCAGTTTTATTTACAACCTACTCCAGAAGCGTGAGCATGTCATAGAATAAATTAGTAACGATGACAAAATGACGATGACGACTACTGCGGCGGCGGCGACGACGACTGCGGCGGTGACTACGACGACGACGACGGATCAGCGGCGGCGGCGGCGACGACGACGACGTGTCAAGACCTAGGAGGGGTTGATGTAGACGTAATCAAATTTCGCTAAACCGGTAATCTCCCGTTGCAAGCTTTGCGGAGATTACCAGTACAGATTTATCTACTGTAATGGAGCCACATTAAATATGCGGGGTGGGGCGAAGTCGGTGGAGGCTGGGTTCCACTTCCCGTTTCTTCTTCGTTTCTGTTTCGTGTAAGAAACGAGAAGATAGACCTGGTGGAAGCACTCTGGTGTTGACACTGGTGAGGATAATATTGTCGATGGAAATGATGAAGCCATGAACTGCCAATAATTGAAAATGATAACAACTAATATTTTTTGTAAACTTATGTAGATTAGTATTGATTAATATTAGCATGTTAATGTCAAGCGGTTATGGTGATGATATAATGGAGGGAAACGATCTGTCACTCGAGTTTATGACGTCACGCGCAATTACGTCACATTTAGGCGGCCGATTTTAGTAAAATTCTGTGCATTTTGGGGCTTTGTTTGATTGGCGGTTAAATTGGTTGCAAAATATTCAACAGCATGTTGAAAACAAAACAAATTATATGTTATTTACAAATCTCAAACTAAAAAAGATGAAATTCCAAAAATCTACATAAACAAAAGAGAAATTGAGGAGGCACCATTTGCCAAATTCTTGACTATATACTGCACCCTTGTTCTTCCGCATCTCACCTACTGTAACGCTATCTGGACGAATACACACAAAAGCAACCTAACAAAACTACAAAGTCTACAGAAAAAGGCACTAAAACTCTTTTCTAAACCAGCAAAGGGCCAGAATATATTCAAGTCAGAAAAGTTATTAAAACTAAAGGACATAGGCAAACTACAGATGTATACCATTGTAAAGGAGTTTCACCACAATACATTACCACAATCCATAGCCTCCAATTTCACACTAAGCACCGACATCCACAAACAACACTAGGACAAACCACAATATACACACTCAATTTACACGAAAAGAAATATGAAAACGACGAATTACAATAGCAGCCACAAAACTATCACATCACGTAGTTGATTATGACGTCATATGATTGAGTGAGGAAATGGATTCATGGATTGATGATGATGATGATGATCTTCTTCTTCTTTTCGATCGCTGGTATCACACTTGGGTGATGATGATGATGATGATGATGATGATCATGAATATTTTCTATGGGCTTCTTAAGTGATGACGTATTTCCGGGTTCAGTTCGATTGTTTAATCCACAAAACAATGTTTTTGTTTTGCAACAAATGATGACGTCATAAACACTCACTTATGATGTAATAAAGCAAAATACACGCTTCCGGGTTGTGAATCACGCGCAGTGACGTCATACTTAACAAGCCCATTAATGTTGTTAATAATATTATCTTAATGATAAGTAAGCTGGTACCCGACTCCATTTGCTCATAATCACAATAGTGGAGCCGGTAAGGGCTACAGAGTCCACGGCGCTGATTGGCTAATGCTGATAAGCCGCACACACGTAAGACCGAATATTTCTATTGGTTGTCAATTTTTAGCCCGGGGAAACCCAAAAAACAAACGAGTGGAATGTAAAATACCCTTTCACATTTTAATCAGCTGATTATGAATACGACAATACATCGCGTAAAACGTCAATTATTCAGTGTTTAGTCCATCTTTTGAAATGCAAACAAACATTGTTTAGCATAATTTTGTACTAATCAGTAGCGCATTGTCAGATTCAAGCTGCTGAAATGCATTTCTGTAAACGTGTTCTAAGATTCCGGGAAATGTCAACCTCCCGCTGTTGGACGTACAATACGCCTCAGAAATAACTTATGTTGTTTGCAAAACAAGATAAAATGTACAGTTGAATATTTTGGACTTAATTTGATTTGAAGCCAGTGCTGCCGTAGGTCGAAAATATTCAACAAAACTAGATACCATTTTTCTGTTTTGGAAATATATTAACCTATTTATGAACTGAACTGTAGTGCTACTGATATGCAGGCTGTTGTTATTCTGGGGTGGGGGTGGGGGGGGGGGGGGGAGACACCAGTCTTCCACTGTTGTAGGTTGTTGAGGTTTTTTCATCTGTGCGCTTACCTGGTTTGTCAAGTGGCCACCACCACATAGCCTTAGGTGGATGCCTGTTTTGAACTGTTAAATTATTTATCTATATGAAAATAAAGAATCTTGAATCTAGTTAAATCACAATATTCAACATAATATATCTTTCATCCAGAATAATTTGTTTAGCCTGATATTCAGAGTTCAAAGAGTTAACCCTTTAACCATCATAGCCCAGAAATGACAACTTCTTCATGATGTACAGTAATGAATATTATATTGAGTATTTTGAAATTAATTTGACTGAGCTGCTGCTGCCATAGATTCAAAATATTTAACAGGTTTCCTGTATAGTCCGCTTGAAATTGAGACATTGAGGGTTAAACTGGTATTACTATCTATCAGCCCAAAATGTCTATGTACCTTGTGCAACCAACAACCTCGTATTACCATGAGGAATATGTTGGATGGTTTTTGGGTTTTGAATGAGTTAACCCTTACCACTCTGGTGTCAAAACTTTAAGTTTCAAATTAAATTAAAAGATGAACTGGTTTTCATTTTTCAACAAATTTGGTGGGAGATGGTGCTGTCATAGACAGCAACATCTTCTAGCAAAATTGTTGAAAAATATACACCAGTTTCTTTGATACTGACAGAGTAAAAGATAGAATAGTGACATCAGTGTGCTAAGGGTTAATGACTTGTTTCTTTATTAATTCAGTCAGATTATTTGATTTAAGGACATAGCTGCTCATGTTCTTAAGTATGGAGTATGTATCCCATGGTTACTATGTAACTATTACAGGATATTTAGTATATTTGATGTTATATACACATGCTAATCAATCAATGCAGCAATGCTTCATCAATCAATCGATCGATCGATCGACCAACCCGACCCGACCCGACCCGACCCGACCCGACCCGACCCGACCCGACCCGACCCGACCCGACCCGACCCGACCCGACCCGACCCGACCCGACCCAACCCAACCTCAGCCAGCCAGCCAGCCCGCCAATCAACCAATAAAACAATCAAGCAATCAATTAGGCAGTCAATTGTTGGCTCAATGAATCAGATATATCATTATTATATGGATTATGGCAATGAAGCTGATTTTTAAAAAGAAATTGGCATCCATCATTCTATGGTGCCTTATATATACTTCGGCTGGGTGGTTGGGTGGGAGGTGGTGGAGGGGGAAGAGCTCTGGGGTGCCCCTCATTATTCAAATTATATTAACCCAATGGTGCAGAAATGTGACCATATGATACAAGCAACCTGTCAGATATATTGACACAAATAATATTATTGTAAGATGCTGAGCCAGCCTCCACAATTCCAATAATTTTAGTTTCAAAATATTCAACATAATGTGTTGGAATCATGATACAGAAAGTGATCAATAAATCAAATTTTCAAAGCTTCGCAGGAAACACCCCTGCTGGAACTATTTTCAGTTGCCTCCACCAATCCCCCCCCCCAACCCCCAATACCACCCACCCTCCCCACCACCTTCAGTGGTAGATGATTTTCAAGGAAGTACTGGTATACTTTATTCAATTTATACAAATATTTCCGTACAATAAACTAGAAGAGTCACATAAGAAGTAAATATGTGGCCCAAGCCTTCTACTAAGCGATGAATGAAAACTGGTACCAAAATTTGGAAATGCGCCTCCTATTCTTCAAGAAAATAATCTAGATTAATAGCGCGACTTTTTAAATTTTGGACAATAGCCTTTAGTGAAAAATTCCATTTTAGTTATGTAGTGTAACGAAATGTGTAATATGAGACTATACTAATACCCGGAGCGGTGTCGTTGTACAAGGGTTAAATAGCTGTCATTTCGCTTGGAAGCGTCGGCTGTCTTATGGATTTCCCCTATCTGTGTAATGACGTCATGTACGTACATCGCGTACAAAGATGGCAGCCCATACCGGCCCTCCCAGCCTGAGCCAGAGAATCGCCAGCGAGGTATGAGGAGTCGGGTACCAGCCTAGCCTGAGGTAGAGAATCGCCAGCGAGGGAATGAGGAGTCGGGTAACAGCCTAAATGATAAGCTGTTATCCGCCATGTAATTTATGATACTGATTGTAACACTGCAAGGGTAAGTAGTCCAAAGTGGAATAATAAATTCATTCGTTATGATTAAATTACATCATGGGCTCCGTAAAAGAGCACGTGTAAATATCCATTGTTTTTAAACTGTTATTATAGGCCGACGTTGGTTTAGACATTAAAATACATTTTAAATGTCTAATTTCCACAAGCCACCAGACAATAATTTCAATGGCCAATAACTATGGACCTGTTGAATATTTTGAAAACAATTCGACTGAAAGTTGTTGGTGGCTTAGCCACCAACAACTTTCAGTCAAATGGTTTTCATAATATTCGACATAGCCAGCGTTAAACCATATGGAAAATGTAGTCTGCAGAAATTCACAGACAGACAGACAGTTAAATAAACACATTCAAATTAGTACTGGGTAATATCTAATTCTGTTTCAGCAGTTCTAAAGCATAGACGCTTTTAGCTCACAGGTGGGCGATATTTAGTGTACACTAGTTACACACGTCTATAAATTTATATTTAAGCTTTATTTATGGGATCGCCTCAGGTTGACTTTCATGAACAAATCATTACTCCTTTAGGCCAGTTTGTTTGTGGTAGGTGTAAATAAAATAACTTGACTTTATTTTTTGTCGAAATTTATTGATACGCCTGATTTAGCGGCATCACATTTGAGGCTATGACAAGCAGGGGATAGGATAACTCGAATATGCCACTTAAACACGTTTACAAAGCGTATCTAGGTACAGCGGGCTTCTTAAGTTTGGAGTATGTATCCCATGGTTACTATGTAACTATTACAGGATATTTAGTATATTTGATGTTATATACACATGCTAATCAATCAATGCTGCAATGCTTCATCAATCAATCAGTCGATCGATCGATCGATCGATCGATCGACCAACCCACCCACCCACCCAACCCAACCCAACCCAACCCAACCCAACCCAACCCAACCCAACCCAACCCAACCCAACCCAACCCAACCCAACCCAACCCAACCCATCCCATCCCAACCCAACCCAACCCAACCCAACCCAACCCAACCCAACCCAACCCAACCCAACCCAACCCAACCCAACCCAACCCAACCCAACCCAACCCCAGCCGGCCGGCCAGCCAGCCAGCCAGCCAGCCAGCCAGCCAGCCAGCCAGCCAGCCAGCCAGCCAGCCAGCCAGCCAGCCAGCCAGCCAATCAACCAATAACACAATCAAGCAATCAATTAGGCAGTCAATTGTTGGCTCAATGAATCATTAATTCGCCACCAACTTTTAGTTATTAAACTATAGAAATTCGCATGTTGGAATTGAAGTGAAACTTGGAAAACGGAATTCCTATAATCTAAATCTCAAAGTAGCTAAACAGGTAGGTTTAAAAAAATATTTTGAATGAACTTGACTGGGGATGTTGCTGTTTCTAGTCCAATTTGTTTTCAAGATATTCAAAAGAAACTTTATTAGACTATAAAGTGACAAAAAGACATTTGCCACTTTTGAGATGGGCCTACGTCATTTTGATTGTGACGTCTGCTAGCAAGTGACCTCAAATTCTCGAGTCATAGATCGAATCACTCAATTAGCGTAAACCGCGAATCCATTTCTGAATGCACACACCCTGCCAAGGTAGAAATTGACATTTCCAGTTTTAGCTATACTCCGTCCATCTCTAGTTAGGCGCCACCCACACCTTGCTTGCCTTGGGATCGATCGATCCTTGAACTTTCTGGCTATCAATTTCCAGAAACTATACAGGTAAGCTTTTTAATATTTGAAACTAATTTGACTGGATGCTGTTGCTGCCTATGGCCCAGTCAAATTAGTTTCAAAATATTCAACAGAATGTATAGTAAATGGTAAATACAGACATGTCGTATACCAACGCTTAGCCCGCCACCATTTATACGTCATTCACGAGGTAATAGATTATGACGTCATCCTGCACGTCACGTAGTTGACTAGGACGTCATATGATGGATGGATACAATGGAAAGGTCCATTATATTGAGGACATCTAGACTTATGTGTAATACAGTAGATATGGCCAATGTCTTACGAGTGGTTCTACAACATTGCGGACATTTGCATTGACCTTTATTAACTTGACAAAATAATGGCCACCATGCAAGACTGAATGCCACAAGGTCCAAGTCGCTTTACATCCATCGTGACAAAATTGCAAATGACTGGGTCGCTTGCAAATTTACCAAAGATTTACCAAGCTATGGTACTTTTCCTGGTGTGTGGCTTTTCATATATCTTTAGACAAATAATGAAACAAACCCGCCCACAAATCTAGGTCTACAGTACAGTTCAGTAATTTAACATATTGCAAAGAATAACATAAAGCGTACTGTGGAATATTTTGAATATAATTTGTAAGGAAGCAATGCCTTCCAGTCCAATTATGTTCAACATATTCAACAGAACATTTCTTGCTTAACTTAGCCACCTCTTGTGTCAACAGCGCCTCAAAGCTCTCAAAATACTTCTTGATAGGCCTATATATCAATTAAACATTTTAATGGTCAATATTTTTCAAGATATTTTAATTTTAGAAGACTATTTTGTCAATTTACCACTGAATTTTTTTCGCTGGCTTGACCATTAAAGGGCCAATGGTTAATAAAATTACAGTACTTATTTAGCCAGTGTCTATCTGCAGCCCGAGAGAAGAGTATTTTTGACAAATTTTCCACGAGAATGACTGTCTCGGTAACCGAGCCAGTCATTCTAGTGGTAAATATTCAAAAATACTCTTCTCTAGTCCTTTCAAATAGTCTTGTCTGAAGACCACTGCAAAGAAGTTTTTTGGTCAGTTTGACCATTAAAGTGTTAAGTTGACACAAGCCGAGTTAAATTTTAACTTATTTCTAAGTTGTACTATGTGTTTCTATGCACGGATCATCAGTACATGTACATAAATTTGGATCGTTGACAGCGGGCACCAATGCAGAAAATTAATATCAGGTTTTTTAATTCTTTTTTGAATAAAATATTTGTCAAGCCGGTATATACCTTCGTGTTCATATTATTCGTATCTTGTGAGAGCTCCTTCGGTACGAGATCGACAAAAGTATTCTCGAAGAAGCAACACCTATTTTTAGATTGTAGGACAGATGTAACTAGTAAGCCTATCTCTTTTTAACTTCTGGAGCTACCACGACGCCATGCAACTGAGATTACGCTATGCTGGACTGCTGCAAATGTCTTATGGCCCTATTTCACCTCGACTACGCCAAGAGCTTTCATCGGATCATCATTACATTTGGGTTGTACATAACCTTTGGCTCGCGAAGATGGCTGGTGATTTTAGGGCTAAACGTTAAATATCAAGGTCAAAGTTTACATTTTTCTTCTTTTTTTTTAAACAGAAACGAGCTGCCTGAACAGTTCAATGGACATATTAGAAGTGACCCTCCACCACCCCTACCGCAACCCCACCCCGCATGCCACCCGGTAACATCAAGGACCCTTTATGGTCAAGGTCGCCTCTTTAAGAAAAATGTTCGAACTGCGACTATGCCAGCAGGTTTTTTTTTTTATCCCAAAGAAGCAGGTAGGCTTTGGGGTCAAAGGGGATCCGTGTTATTTCTTAGTGTCAAGGTCACCCTGTATGACATCAAAGACACAAGCTTTAGATTTTGGCAGAAATGCACTCCCATTAATCACACAAGTTCTCGCTTACACGAATAAATTTAAGACAAACATTGTGTTTTTCAAAATGGTTACCAAAATGTACTAGGTATTGGATCCGTCCAATCGTTTTCTAGAAATCTGCGTTTCTTTACCCAAGGCTTCCTGTAGGAAATGTATGAATATGATAGCATTATTTAATATGCAATTCCCTAGATTTATTCAACCGAGTGACTGGAAACATAGCGGATGTCTGTTTGGGCCCTATCATGTCAAAGTGGCAATCCTAGTTTGAGCAGTCATCTGAAATATTCGAATATTTAGAATATTTATTCGTATAATTATAAGAATATTCGAATACAGATTTTTATACGAATACCGAGCATTAACAATCACCGTTATATTCCGCGCTTGGCTGAACTGGAACAATGTGCTTCACGCTTCCTGATAACGCGGGTTACTAGGCCGGTATTGGCCTGGTATGGGGCCCAGTAACGCGCATTATCGGGGATGTGTCTGTTAATCGGATGTAATTCAGTCTGATTGATCAGGTAAAGCGCGGAAGTGTGAGTGGGGTGTGGGAGTGGAAGTTGGCCAAGGTATTCTACATGCATGCAAAGGATAATAGTGGGGTCCATTTCTAGGTATTTCCCTCCTCACCCCACCCCACAGCCATATTTCTAGTTAAGCATCCTGAATTACAAAAATCCCAATATCACGGTAATTATAAGGGTAACCTGTTGAATATTTTTAAGCTGATTTGACCGGGTACTGTTGCTGCCTATAGCAGCAACAGCGCCCAGTCAAATTAGTTTCAGAATTATCCTTGAAAGTTTATTAAATAGTAACTCCACCAAAAGCATATAATGTGTACACTTGGCGGACTTCTCCAGCTACATGACATAGTATTGTCCGTCAGTTATGAGTATGACGTTAAACTATATTATATGTGACGTAAGTAATTATGACGTCAATACTTGAGTGAGAGATTGGATTCATCCATTATTTCATTGTAGCTACAGCTGTCAGTAAGTAATTTGTTGTCCCACTGGAATAGGCCTATGAGGCTATGACAAGGATTGAAGTTGGAATGTTGCTTTCCTACCTCCATGGCTTTTTCTATGTAATTCCAACAGTATTTCCCCTGAACGGATTTCAGGCTATGAACTTGTTTTTAGATCCGGAACGGAGCTCTAAAGCTTGTTCATGTCGTGGTGGTGATGATGATGATGATGATGATGATGATGATGGTGGTGGTGGTGGTGGTGGTGGTGGTGGTGGTGGTGGCGGCGGCGGCGGCGGTGGTGGTGGTGGTAGCGGTGGTGGTAGCGGTGGTGGTGGTGGTGGTGGTGGTGGTGGTGGTGGTGGTGGTGGTGGTGGTGGTGGTGGTGGTGGTGGTGGTGGTGATCTAGGGATAAGTACCGACATCAGTAGGCAGCCCAATTTTCAATTCACTGCCCTGGTGTGTTTTCGTGTAGCGACACACCCTTAAATTGTAAAATCTCCATTCCTCCTTTAATGATGAATATAACTTGATAAAACTTGAGTGGAACATTCTAGGGGTAACTATATCAGCATCATTACGGAGCCAAATTTTCGATTCATCATCCTGGTGGGTTTTATAAGGACACCACACCCCGCCCCGCCCGTAAATATTAAGATAGCTACTCCTCCGCTATTGATGATTTGAAACAAACTTGACTGGAATCTGTGGCTGCATGCCATGGGAAGAACAAGATCTAAGCCAAGTTAGGTTACGTATATCTAGCAGAAATAGGCCTATGCATATTTATTAAAATATAAAATGTAAAATGATTTTTCTTATCATGTTTGTTGAGTTCAAAGTGTTGGTGATAGCAGATTGACACCGTCATCAGCTAATTTACACGATGATATTGAAACTGGTAGAATGCGGATGAAGGAATTTGAAAGCACATGACCAATAGTTTCCTTCGAGACGATACGGAAGATTTGCGAACAATGTAGCAAGCAGGCCGGTGACAAAAATATACATGTTCAACCCCATTTACCAGATTTCTCTAGGGTGTTAGGGGTTTAGGCTTTTTCCTGAGAAGTAGACATCAAGAATGTTCTCTCAGGGAAATAGATATTTCCACTTTATCCACCCATCATATGACGTCGTAATCAACCACCTGACGTGTAGAATGACATCATAATAAATGACGTCATTATGACGTCATGAATGACGCAGATAAGTGCATCACGAACGCATATTTGAAGACGTTGTTGTACGAATTGTATGTTTTTACTATTTAATAAATATTCTGTTGAATATTTTGAAACCAATTTGACTGGGCGCTATTGCTGCCATACGCAGCAACAGCCCCCAGTCAAATTAGTTACAAAATATTCAACAGCTTACCTGTAGAGTTTTCAGGAAATTGATAGTTAGGGAATTCGCGGATCGACTAATCCCAACACGGCGGAGTGTGGGTGGAGCTTAGTTAGAGGTGGGCGGGTCATAGCAAACCCTGGATAGGTCCATTGGCACACATTCTCACATGACGCTCAAATAGGCTGAAGAAATGTGGGCTTCAAAAAGTGTGTCTTTAAGAAGTCACAAGTTAGAGTCATTGATGATTCATCCCGGTTCTGGATCATTTGGTGGTTCAATGGCCTATGGCTGGCACAGTGAAATAACAATTCCCGGGATCTGGTTACAATAACAACACAACGAGTGTCACAATGATGATATGCATTTTCATTGCTAGACAGGATTGTAACTCCTAATTTATAACCCCGTAAATTTGGCTTCTCTTTCAAGTAAGTAGACTACATGCCATATTTATAATATTTGAATAAATGGAATATGTTTTGCGATTGTGAAAAAGGATACCTTACTTTTATCTAGTCCCGTAGCTCATTAAATGACATTCACGTTTAAATGAGGATTTAGAGCTTCAATGACTTTATTATATGAACTACAGAGGTCACATGACCTCACTTACCGACCACTGCATGTGTACTTGAATTAATAGAATATTATGCTTTTGTACTACTGACAGCTTTTCTTTACCAACATTGAGATGTTCGGTTGTTACTGCTTCTTCTTGCACTATATAATGTGATCGTGCATGGTATTTAATGGCCACATAGTTCAGTGGTTCACTACACCACTTTATTTACCTGAATACAGTTGTTTTTGTCTTGATGAGGGCTTTTATTTGACACCAATATTAATTACCTTCATAAGGCCATATGTTGTCTTTCTCAGTTTTTCCTCTGCTTGAACGGCGAATGGCCTAAAATCGTGACTCCACCGCGTTATTCGCCTTAGTAAAATGAGTCTGCTCGAGTGTATCAACTGGCACCACCACCACTTTTGTTATGTAGGACCTTCCATCGTTAATTTCAGTTCTTGCTCCGATATCACCTCAAATGAGCTCTAATGGTGACGTTTATTTGGAACCAGTGTTGCTGGGCCACCTTCAGATTTTCGTTCCTTGTGCCAAAATATGTATAATTCACCTTTCCAGAGTATCCATCAATCATCTGACGTCATAATCAACTACGTGACGTATAGAATGACATCACAATCAATGGCGTCAATATGACATCATGAATGACGTAGATAGGTACGTCACGGACGCATGGTTGAAGACGGACTATGCGTTGTTGTACGAATTGTATATCTTTACTATTTAATAAATATCCCGTTGAATATTTTGAAACTAATTTGCCATAGGCAGCAACAGCACCCAGTCAAAATATTTACAGAATATTCACCAGCTTAACTGCATAGTTTTCAGGAAATTGATAGTCAGGGTATTCGGGGATCGATCAATCAGAACACGAGCGAGGTGTGGATGGAGCTAAGCTAGAGATGAGCGGGCCATGGCTAAAAATGGAAAGGTCCATTTCATTAAATCCCTTTACACAAACATGGTAACAACGTCTGTCATTCACTGTAACATCTGTTAGTCATACTATTGGATACTGGTTTTATATTTTTGAAACCAGCGTGACCTTGACCGCAATTGTAATGTCAGGGCCAAGATTAGGTACAGGACAATCTTTAAGATAAACACTATATAAATCAAAACTATTTTATGTGACTAGTAGTCAAATAATATATCTATGTAATGTTTATATAACGGTCTTTAGTGTGAAATCTGATGAAAAGGAGAGGGAGCGGGTTGGGGGGGGGGATAAGTGCGCAAAAAATCGAATTGCTCAAGGGTGGAAAGGTGTCACTTCAAGGTCACTTCAGCATCAGATTTATTCTACCTATATCATCACTAATATGCCATATGGATGGACGTTGGAGGTCATCCAATAGTTGATTTGAATGATAATTCTGATTATTTCTGTAATTTCCTCCCACAGACATCAGGTCGGAGGGGGTAAGTGAAAAGGTAAAAAGTAAAAGAAATTGCTCAATGGTGACATGGTGCCACCCGATATTGTCTGACTCCGTATGTGACAAACATCCTAAAACAGCAAAAAAAACACCAGAACTATAGACAACAAATCTACGTTCAGTCCAAAATCTCGACTTATCTGCCGGACTAAACCCGTATTTATACAATTCACTGACTCTGGCACTATTAAGTTGTTATTATAGCGTGTTTCATGTACCCCAACCCCACCCCACGCACCCACTCCACCAGACACCCATATCCGTCCCGCGTGTACGCTAATTCAAATTCTTTCTTTCTTTTTTTTTAAACAAAATTCTTGTTCCTGTTCACGTCCACGTGACTAGGACACCTGTCGCCTAATGCACCATAAAGGCGTTAGTTGGCGGTCTTAAAACCTGCCATCTACGGCCACCTAATAGACACACTATATTAACCATGCATTTAGGATCTGAAGTGCCCAATACGAAAAATTACTGTTAATGTAAGAAATCATGCTATTGAATATAGTAATCTGACTGTAAACTGCTGCTGCTGCCTATGACAACAACACACCCAGTCAATTTCAAACAATATTTTGAAACAAATTTGACTTGGAGCTGTTGCTGCCTTTGGCAGCAACAGATCCCAGTCTATTAGTTCCAAAATATTCAACAGCTAAGTATGATTTTCTTAAAATTGTGTGTATGGGTCTTTATATGGTTAATTCAAGTTTCTTGCTATATGGTTTTCGTGGTCAAACATCCGATAAGGTGGCCGCGTATAACAGGTATTACGACCGATCAAAAACCGGCTTTATGGTGCACTAGGGCCCTGATCACACCTGCATCCTGAACTTTACAAATTGCGATTTTCGGATGTCGATCTTCATCAAATACAAATATCTTATATGCCTGACAGTAAAATCTATCACCAACACTTTGAGCTCAACAAACATGATACGAAAAATCATTTTATATTTTAATAAATATGCATAGGCCTATTTCTGCTAGATTTATGTAACCTAACTTGAGCTAGATCTTGTTCTGCCTATGACATACAGCCACAGACTGCAGTCAAGTTTGTTTGAAATTACATGTTACTTGTCCAGTCATCTTGCAACATAGATTCTTGGATTACAGCGTTCAGAGTGGTGAAGTTGCTTTCAACATTAACATTCCACGCTCATCCAAAATGCCGCTTCCTGATTGTTTAATGACCGGAGATAGCAATTCGCCAATAACTAGTCACCCGTGACGATATAATAGACTCATTAAGTGTCCAATCAATAAATTATCGCAATAAATCAAGCGAGAAATTTGACATCCTAACAGTTAATCACATAATTCACGACATTACTAAAAAGAATTCTAGAACATTGGGTCTTTAACTCTTGCAGACCAGAAATGACATAAATTCTTTATGATGTAATGAACATGCTGTTGAATATTTTGAAACCAATTTGACTGGGAGCTGCTGTTGCATATGGTAAAATATCAAACAGCTTTCCCGCACAGTTATTTTGAAATTGAGAGACTATTGTCCCAAGGGTTAAAGTGACAATTGATCTATTTTGCGTATCGGTTTATTCAAGATACGCTCAAATACGTCTAAAAGCGAACTCGGTCTATAGAGACGTGAAATAGGCTCATAATTAGTAAAAAGAACATCCTGAGATTGTAATTAGTTAATTCATATATGTGGGCGCGTGAATTTTGGTGGCCCCATTCGCTCTAAACATAGATTCGTCGTGATAAGAAAAGGCTATTTCGCTGATTGAGCTTTGTCCAGAAATTACAACGTACCTTTAATCAGTACTATCATTTATATGGTAAAGCGTTTGGTTTTTTAGAACTGCAAACGCGATCCTGACAATGTGCTTAGTTAAGCTGTAGGGCCTACTCCATGTTTGTCCATGCTTCTAAGGGTAGACATATCTTTGCTATGTGATACTGTACGGAAGCAGAAAGCAGTTACTGAACTTCTTTGCCACAGCGTATGTTTGAATGGAGGGATCCGATTTGTCACTCTAGTATCTGACAACATAATCAATGGACATTGTCAGTTTTATCTATGCCACGCCAATCCCTAGCTAAGCCCCACCCACGCTTTGACCGTGACGGGATCAATCGATCCCCGCAATCTCTGAATATCAATATCCAGAAAACTATACAAGCAAGCTGTTGAATATTTAAAAAACTAAGTTGAATGGGTGCTCAACAGCGACCAGCAAAATTAGTTTCAATATAGTTAACAGCATCTTTATTAAATAGTAAAGACATACAATTCGTACAGCAACGATTAGTCCGTCATTAGTTAAGCGTTCGTGACGAACTTATCTACGTTATTCATGGCGTAATTGATTATGACGCCATCCTACTCGTCGCGTAGTTGAATATGACGTCATATGATTGACTAAGAAACTGGAATCCTTCATTGTGTCAATAGTTACGTGACGTCACAGTCATAATGACGTATTTATCTCAGTCATGACAATCGCAAAGACCATCACGAATAGACGACTTGTATGTCCTTGATGCATTTACAATTTAATGAACGTATTGTTGATTATTTTGAAACTAATTTGACAGGCACCAGTTGATGCCATAGCTTCAAAATATTAAACAATTTACGCGCGCAGTTAACTTGAAACTTAGTTTCTGGGAATTTAGGTTTAAAATTTTCAAAATTCAAATCGATGCCGACACGCGTGAAAATTAGACATAGTTCAGCCAGAAATGTGCTGGGCATACCAAGAAATGGACCCCCACCCACCCTAACCCCGCCCAGTCCCATAAAGCGTACTTGTTACTGTTTGTCTATTTGGTCCACAATGATGCCGGAATACATTACATTTCGCATATACTAGAAAAAAACCCCAATATCACAGACTGAATTCCGGTGTTGGGAAATTACAGTTGCAATTTGAATGTCTAGATGCTCTCAGAGCGCATCGATCTCCGACATGCCTGGAGGTAAATCGGACGGTTGTAACCTCAACTGACTATGCAGCTCTCTTAATTGTATTATTTGTATTGGCCGGCCTGTTAAATCAGTATTTTAAAGCATACAATCTGCCAATCTCGGGGTGGGTGTCTGGGTGTGCGTAGACGTGTGGGGAGGTAGACGTGTGTGGGTGGTTGCAAGCAGGCTACGCCCATGAAGTATCAACTGCAAACCAATTACTAGAATATTTTCACAAATGGCCTCTTAATTTATCTGCACATGGACATTTTCTATGAGAGCACGTGTTTTCTTTACCAATTGTGTCGAATAAACGATTAAAAACAAACGGTATGAATGTTCCAGACATATTTTAAAAAAATCGTATGATCCAATATGTGAGGTCTTGGTTTACAGTATATTACCCTGATTAAGTTACGTCCAAAAGCTACATAACTTGGTTTAAACGTGATTTATTTTGTTCAGATGGAAGCCCGATAAGACTTAGAGTCTTATGCCCGTGTCTCCCATACACATACAGATTATTCAAAACTTTTTTACAACAAAATGGCGGCAAATCATAATAGTTTAATTAATTGTAGTCTATTGGTGTGCATAAGTGTGTGGATGTTGAGTGTGAGGTGGGGGAGAGTAGGAAGAAAGACCGAGATAGAGAGAGAGAGAGAGAGAGAGAGGGGGAAAGGGGGGAGAGAGGGTGAGAGAGAGGGTGAAAGATAGAGAGAGCGAGGAATAAGATCAAATGGAAGAATAGCTACATAACTTACCGTCGGATGTCAATAGCCGATCAGGTAACAAGCAATCATCTTTGGCTGGATTACAATGTATTAAATTTCACCACGATGTAATATTGTCACGCGAAACAACCACAAGTACTAAGAACTCGTGTGTAAATAACATTGTCAAATCACAGTAAGTATTCTGTTATGTTTTTAGTTGTCGCTTCGTTTTATACCACAGAGGTAGAAAGCGCATGTCTGCGAACATGTTAAATACAAGGAGTTTGAATAGAACGTTACCACACGTGCAGCAAAGATATACGTCCAGATTATATACCCTGATCTGATTTAATCTGGTAACAGAGGAGGGCCAGGTCAGGTTAAAAAATTAAACACCAAATCATCAGCTTGAAACACGTGCACAATTCTAGGTAATTGGGACCGAGGTTAAGGTCAGAACGTTTCAGTATTGTAATTTTAAGATATCATCAGTCGCCGATACGGACCTAAAATAGGTTTAAATCGAATTTAAAATATATATGTTAGCCTACTATTTACAAAGAAGGAATTTTGGATGGTACGGAGATTCGCATTTGAGAACTGATATACAAGCACACCCGTGTGTGTATATATAAGGCCTTACGGTGTCCGCTACGCATTTTCTACAGTCCTTTAAGCAAATACATTAAAACCTGTCTATAGCGAATACTGTATAGCCTTTTAAAAAGTGGTCCCTTAATATAACTCATTGGCTACGGTAGACAACTTTTGGAAACAAATGACGGTGGCTCTTTGAAACGGGTGGTTTTACGACCATCCGTCTTAAAGAATCGCCGTATTTTGGCTTCAAAACCAAGCGTCCGCTATAAACAGATTAGATTATAGTCTCATCGAGTTCAAGGCAGGGCCGTATTTAGAATACTGTCCCTAGAGTATATATGTCTTTACCTGCTCGTTATACGTGAGGGTATGGCCTGTGTAGGTGTATATTTGGATAGGTAGATCGGTTTAAAATGCTCCCGACGACGAAAGATCAATATTGATGGGGAGAAACGTTCGTCACAACCACACATCCAGGTTTTACGCATTCCTAAGGTTTTGAAAGGGGAATGCGTAAAACGGGAATGCCTGATGACTTGTAGTTTTGAGCCTTTAATCACTGAAATACAAAAAAAACCCGTCACTTTCATATAGCAGGATCATATATTGCTGGCGAACATTTAAAAATCTAATTTGATTGAAAATTACAGTTATTTTTTTGCCTTATTGGAAGAAGATTATGACAGATTACGTCAAATTCGAACATCTAACAACTATATGCTGTTGCCGTAGCCAGGATAAATACACTGGGTAACCTTTTATTGCTGAAGCGGGCCAAAAGCTGTATCTGCATTTGTCTCGGATAACGTCCAGTTGCGGCCAAATGAAAACTATTTTTGAAAATTTACGGATAGATTGACTAGCTCGATAACAGAGCCAGCCAATTGTCAAAAAGTCTTCTCTTGACCTGCAACTGGACACTCAACAAGCAAATATTTTGATTTTCTTGACCAAATTTAGCCAGTAAAGGGTTAATTATATTAAAAATATTAAATGGCATGTTTGGATCTTTGTTTCCTGTGATAGCAGGCATTTCAATCGTATTATGCGGAATGCATTCAACAGTATAGTTTAATATTTACATCAAACTGCAAACTATAAAGTCGTTCGTGATAGTGTATTAATTGTATGTCAGAAGAATATACAATTTAATAAACGTCTTGTTGGATATTTTTGAAAGTGTTTTTTCTGGGAGTTGGATGCTGGGAATCCATGTTTTAAAATTTCAAATGGACACCAACACGTGTAAAAAGTGTAAGGTTCTTAACTAGAAAAGGGCGTTATATATCTAGAAATGGCGCCCTGTATTGCGCATATAGCTGTTTGACTATAACGCATGCTTTGAAGGCAGTCGGTGTGACTGAAATGCTCCCCAATCCAGCCACCCAACCACGCGGACGTCTCAATCATGGAACATACCTGACTGTATCTCCTCAGACCAGGCGCTATAATTTGCTAATTATTACTTTAAATCTATGATCCTAACAGCCTGAGCCATGGTTAGCTAATTATTAGTAAATCACATACACCTAGTATCATGGGGGAACTGTGCAGCTACCCAGACCATACATAGATTTCTGCTGTAATAGGTACATAAACGTTAGCTATAATAAGTCACGCATGCACCAACTGAGAAAAACAATAGACCTTTCCACTTTATCCATCCATCATATGACGTCATAATTAACTACGTGACGTGTAGAATGACATCATAATCAATGACGTTATTATGACGTCATAAATGACGTAGATAAGTACGTCACCAACGCATAATTGAAGACGGACTATGCGTTATTGTACGAATTGTATATCTTTACTATTTAAAAAATATTCTGTTGAATATTTTGAAACTAATTTGACTGGGCGCTGTTGTTGCCAACAGCGCCCAGTCGAATTAGTTTCACAATGTTTAACAGCTTATCTGTATAGTTTTCTGGCAATTGATAGTCAGAGAGTTCGTGGATCGATCGATCCCAACATGATCGTTGTACGGGTGCAGTTTAGCTAGAGATGAGCGAGACATAGCTAAAACGGCGAAGGTCCATTGCACAGATGGGCAAATCATGTGAAATAAACACGATTTATTCTGCCCCAGAAACAGCCGAGGGATGCCCTTCCAAATTTCATTTGTAATGAATGGACAGCAAAACCGTTGGCAAACACCGAAGTTCAGCTCTATCTCGTGGGAGGATTCGAAGAAGAGACAAAAACGCGATTAGTTGCCAATCAAGTGGTATCGTCTCTTCCAGAGCTGGAATCAACTCAAGAAGAAGCCGGCGCTCGGATAATTCTGCATGCCATCAATGCAACACAGAATGTGTCGCAAAGGGGTACACGCCATTGGCACATATGGTACTGTACTTTGCATATATTATGCAATCATTCGCAACTTAACATGTTTCCAAGACTTATGGGTTCGTTTTAACCATATCAGCTATCTGCCAATTCATGAGATCACAGCAGCACTTGTACCATCGCTATGTCATCGACTTCCAACTTTCTACAGGCTCAGTAGAAGAGAAATAACAGGTTACATCTACTATACCAGGGGCGGATCCAGTGGGGGTTGTGCAGGATGTGAGCACACACCCCTCCCACCCCACCCCTCCTTGGGATGGGTGCCCTGACCCATGGTGGCGTACACTTTCTCCTCCCAATACATCTCAACTGTTTCTCTGGTAACACCACATAGTAGCACCACAGTCACTACGCATTCTAATGCATCCATACGTTTAAGTTAGTCTCTATAGTTAGTCTATAGGTAACTGTCATCTAGTTTAGAGATTAATTTTAACAGTCCTATTAGCGTCAACGTATTCAAGAGCACTTTATCGCTATGTGTCCAGCCAGGATCTATCTCATTCATATCTCATATATTGTGTGACTACTTGGACTGAAATCTGTTACTCATATTTTTAGACTAACTGGATTAAAAGTTGTTTCTGCCTTATATTGGAAGCCACACATGTATCTGCACAGGGAAGCAATGGCGTGAAGCTATTGTTGCCCAGTGTAGTTATGCAGCAATATGTTCAATCATAAGGCAGCAACCGCATTGGGCCCAGTTATAGACTAAAGAATAATCTGTAGCTGTTGGAAACTAGTTGTTCTCAGATTTTGAATGATATGGCCAATTAGGCCCATTCTTAGCACATTCACAGCCAGCATCACCCTCACACACCAAAATTTAAAATTACAATTGAATAATTTAGCAGCAAACTGATGGTTCATATTTACCTCTGGAAATACAAGAGAGGCCATTTGATAGCACATAGATTTCATATTTTTTTGCGGGAGAGAAGTTAGGCCCCTGTCTGGGTTGGATACCAATGGTCCAGGTGTTAGAGAGGTGCTCTTTTTGCATGTATGCATGCCACTATACGAGGTAAGAAGGCATGGTTTGAAGCAATGAAGTCCATTGATACACCTGCCACGGAGATGGTCGGTGTACATGACAACGGATTGACTGAGGAGGTCATAAAGCAGACCTTTCCAGGTTCAGCTATGCCCCGCCCAGCATTAGCTTAGCTCCACCCCCACCTCGCTCGTGTTGGGCTCGCGATTGATCCCAGAACTCACTGACTATCAATTTCTAGAAAACTATGCAGGCAAGCCATTGGATATTTTGAAACTAATTTGACTGGGTGCTGTTGCTGCCTATGGCAGACCAGTTAAATAAATTTTATAATATTCAACAGCATGTTTATTAAATGGTGAAGACATACAATTCGTACAACGTGTCTGACTATTAAGCATTAAAGGCGGAGCAAATCGAGTCATTCATGTCATAGTCATTTATGACGTCATCATACACGTCACGTAGTTGATTATGACGTCATATGACGTCATTTGACGGATGGATAAATTGGAAAGGTCCGTTTGGACCTGCCTTCGCGTGTTCAGTAAGCAAGGTTTTGCTGGCATTTCAAGCATGAGAGCGCACAAATTCCTCAAATTGAAATCATATTTGCGACCCAAGCTGCTTCCACCTACAGACGATTCATACTGCCGGTAACATATAAAGCGATGTGCTCTTGCTATACCATAACAGACAAACGTGCTTAGTTGGCAAATTTACAAGTACAAGTACAAGTAATTCGGTTGTACTGGAGAACACACAGGAATGGTATCAGTCCCGATCTCATCAACAGCGGACCACTGTCCTGACCGCATGCCGATGTCATTGTCCTGAAACGGGGGTTTCCAGCAGGAATAGTACTTGTTCTCATAAAGGTGTTTCTTGTTACATTGCTTGTAGGTACAGTTGAAGAGCTAGGAAATGTACCCCTTGTTAAGACATAAGCGCAGATTCTGGATCCGAATAATAACTACTAATAGGAACGCGGTATATTAATATTTTATGATAATATAATCATTATAAGGTGATGACTTAATAGATTTGCAAATTGAAAGCAAAAGAATGTGTTGAAATATAGGTTAATGCTTTTTGTGTTTATTACTTGTCTCTGACAATAACTGTGATTTTCGCTTAGCCCATCTAGTCTCAACTTAACCCTTTAATGGTCAAACTGACTAAAAAAACAACTTTGCAGTGGTCTTCAGACATGGCTATTTGAAAGGGCTAGAGAAGAGTATTTTTGAATATTTACCACTAGAATGACTGGCTCGGTAGCCGAGCCAGTCATTCTAGTGGTAATTTTTCAAAAACACTCTTCTCTCGGCCCTCAGATAGGCACTGGCTAAGTAAAACATGTCTTTACCATTACCCAATTTTGTAAAGCGCCTTTGAGCGGTTTAGTCCGGAATCGGCGCTATAGAAATTTACATACATACATACATACATACATACATACATACATACATACATACATACATACATACATACATACATACATACATACATACATACATACATACATACATACATACATACATACATACATACATACATACATACATACATACATACATACATACATACCACCAGGGCGACCCATCATTTCAGATTGTGGTTCGGAATCATATAGGATTAGTGAATTTATCGACTACCATCTTCAGCCAATTGCAAATAGACATTTTAGCTATCTGAAAAACACTGAAGACTTCCTAGCCCAGGTCTCTAAGATCTCGGTCCCTCCAAATTCATTCTTAATTACAATGGACGTCGATGCTATGTACACAAACATTGACATCGAAAAGGGTCTAAATTCAATTCGTAGAGCATTTGCCGACTATCCTGACACCAACAGGCCCGACAGAGAAGTAATAGCTCTATTAGAGCTTAGTCTGAAGGGCAATGACTTTGAATTTGCTGGTGAAATTTTTCAACAAATTTGTGGCTGCGCAATGGGTAAGCGTTTCAGCCCAGGTTTCGCTAACCTTTACATGGCAGAGTGGGAAAAGGAAGCACTCGAAAACTGTCCAAATCAGCCGCTCATTTACCGCAGGTACCTCGATGATATTTTCATGATCTGGCAACATAGTAAGGAAGCATTTACCGAATTTCTGGCCATTCTGAATAATCATGATCCGAATATCAAGCTAAAAGCTCAAATTGATGAGCTGTCCGTAGATTTCCTGGATGTAACTTTATACAAAGGTATAAAGTATGAAACAACTGGTTACCTAGACTACAAAGTTTATTTTAAGCCAACCGACTCGCATCAACTACTGCACAAGAAATCATTCCATCCACCGCATACTTTCAAGGGACTTGTAAAATCACAAATAATCCGTTTTCATAGAAATTCGAGTGATAAGAAAAACTTTGAATCATCATGTTCGACCTTATTCAAAGCCCTCAAACCGAGAGGGTACTCTTCTCGGTTCCTGCGTAAAATAAAGTCTGAAACTTTGCATAATTTGGAAATCATTCCGGATAATGCCAGAAATTCTCGGCCTACCAAAATTTGTCATAATCGTCCGATTATTGGTGATGGAGAATCTCGGAAATGTGAAAAGAAAAGGTGTAAATTGGATACATTTCTTCCCTCCCAGAGTACATTCATGAGCTTTCAAAACAAAAGCAAATTTCAAATTCAGTCGAAATTAGATTGCGATTCTGAAAATGTCATTTACTTAATTTCATGCAAATTGTGTCAAAAGCAGTATGTTGGCGAAACGAAAAATCGACTAAGATGCCGAGCAACTAGACACCTTTCAGATATTAGACTAGAGGAAGACACACATGTGGCTGAACATTTTAATCTTCCTGATCATTTAGTCACTCGTGACTTTGAAATTATGCCTATCGAACAGCTACCTCTTTCAGACACAATAGAGGAAACTGATAGACAAAGAAAACTGAGAGAATCATTTTGGATTAAAGAACTCCAAACACAATGGCCAAGGGGCATAAATTCGGACCCAGGCCTCTCTGATCAACGTGAGATTATCCCATTTACTCTCACATACAATCGGAAAAATGTTGAAATTGCGAAAATCCTAAAGGATGAGTATCACAAATTACAGGACAATTTAAAACAACCATTCAACAAGCGTCCGGTAATTGCATTTAAGAAAAATCCTAATCTACGCGACATCTTGGTAAAAGCGAAACTCAAATAAGTGTTCAAAACATCAATCAATGATTTATCATTGTATACTAATCAGGCCATATGGCATCTCTTAAACAAAATTGACAATCTCAGGTGATAAAATAAGCAAAAATATTTTCAATTTTTTCAATTTTGAAAATTCTGAGCCGGTGCGTTTACAATATTACATACATACATACATACCACCAGGGCGACCCATCATTTCAGATTGTGGTTCGGAATCATATAGGATTAGTGAATTTATCGACTACCATCTTCAGCCAATTGCAAATAGACATTTTAGCTATCTGAAAAACACTGAAGACTTCCTAGCCCAGGTCTCTAAGATCTCGGTCCCTCCAAATTCATTCTTAATTACAATGGACGTCGATGCTATGTACACAAACATTGACATCGAAAAGGGTCTAAATTCAATTCGTAGAGCATTTGCCGACTATCCTGACACCAACAGGCCCGACAGAGAAGTAATAGCTCTATTAGAGCTTAGTCTGAAGGGCAATGACTTTGAATTTGCTGGTGAAATTTTTCAACAAATTTGTGGCTGCGCAATGGGTAAGCGTTTCAGCCCAGGTTTCGCTAACCTTTACATGGCAGAGTGGGAAAAGGAAGCACTCGAAAACTGTCCAAATCAGCCGCTCATTTACCGCAGGTACCTCGATGATATTTTCATGATCTGGCAACATAGTAAGGAAGCATTTACCGAATTTCTGGCCATTCTGAATAATCATGATCCGAATATCAAACTAAAAGCTCAAATCGATGAGCTGTCCGTAGATTTCCTAGATGTAACTTTATACAAAGGTATAAAGTATGAAACAACTGGTTACTTAGACTACAAAGTTTATTTTAAGCCAACCGACTCGCATCAACTACTACACAAGAAATCATTCCATCCTCCGCATACTTTCAAGGGACTTGTAAAATCACAAATAATCCGTTTTCATAGAAATTCGAGTGATAAGAAAAACTTTGAATCATCATGTTCGACCTTATTCAAAGCCCTCAAACCGAGAGGGTACTCTTCTCGGTTCCTGCGCAAAATAAAGTCTGAAACTTTGCATAATTTGGAAATCATTCCAGATAATGCCAGAAATTCTCGGCCTACCAAAATTTGTCATAATCGTCCGATTATTGGTGAAGGAGAATCTCGGAAATGTGAAAAGAAAAGGTGTAAATTGGATAAATTTCTTCCTTCCCAGAGTACATTCACGAGCTTTCAAAACAAAAGCAAATTTCAAATTCAGTCGAAATTAGATTGCGATTCTGAAAATGTCATTTACTTAATTTCATGCAAATTGTGTCAAAAGCAGTATGTTGGCGAAACAAAAAATCGACTAAGATGCCGAGCAACCAGACACCTTTCAGATATTAGACTAGAGGAAGACACACATGTGGCTGAACATTTTAATCTTCCTGATCATTTAGTCACCCGTGACTTTGAAATTATGCCCATCGAACAGCTACCTCTTTCAGACACAACAGAGGAAACTGATAAACAAAGATCACTAAGAGAATCGTTTTGGATTAAAGAACTCGAAACACAATGGCCAAGGGGCATAAATTCGGACCCATGCCTCTCGGATCAACGTGAGATTATCCCATTTACTCTCACATACAATCGGAAAAATGTTGAAATTGCGAAAATCCTAAAGGATGAGTATCACAAATTACAGGACAATTTAAAACAACCATTCAACAAGCGTCCAGTAATTGCATTTAAGAAAAATCCAAATAAAAAAAAAAAAAAAAAAAAAAAAAAAAAAAAAAAAAAAAAAAAAAAAAAAAAAAAAAATAATCTACGCGACATCTTGGTAAAAGCGAAACTCAAATAAGTGTTCAAAACATCAATCAATGATTTATCATTGTATACTAATCAGGCCATATGGCATCTATTAAACAAAATTGACAATCTCAGGTGATAAAATAAGCAAAAATATTTTCAATTTTTTTCAATTTTGAAAATTCTGAGCCGGTGCGTTTACAATATTACATACATACATACCCCTTTAATGGTCAAGCCGGAGAAAAAGAATTCAGTGGTAAATTTACAAAAAATAGTCTTCTAAAATTAAAATATCTTGGAAAATACTGACCATCGATATGTTTAATTGATAGCCTATATCAAGTAGTAGTTTGAGCGCTTTGGGGCGCTGTTGACGCAAGAGGGGTTAAATTTGATTGCAGCCATTTTGGCTTTATATGGGTAACATGTTACGGGCATCTTGTGATAACTATACTGAAGTATTGATGTGGCAGATCAAGTTAGAAAAGATAGATGCATCTAATTTAGTACGCCATCATGGGGAATGAAGTACTATTAATTTGTTTTGTTTTTTGTTCGACCAAGTAATATTTTATTTTGTCTGTAGTTGGCGGCCATTGATCATGATTTTCAAACGGAAGTTTGATGAAATCTGTAGCACGATTTGAATGGCTTTCTTATTCAACAAACCTTTCAGGACCACTGGTATTACTACAATGTTCTTAAATGCTATAGATATTGTCTGTACTTTCAGTATGTGCAAGAAATAATACAGGAAAGCTAGAGATGGCACGTTTGAGGTTCTCTTGGGAATGGGCGTTACCAGTTTTAGCCATGCCCCGCCTATCCTTAGCTAAGCTCCACCTATGCTTCGCCTGTGTTGGGATGGATCGATGCACTCCCTGACTACCAATTTCCAGAAAATTATACATGTAAACTGTTTAATATTTTGAAACTAATTTGACTGTGGGCTGTTGATGCCTATGGCAACAACAGCGCCCAGTCAAATTAGTTGCAAAATATTCGACAGAATGGTTATTAAATAGTAAAGACATACAATTCGAAACATGTCGGACGTTTAAGACGGACCAAATCGAGTCATTCATGCTGTAATTGATTATGACGTCATCCTACGCGCCATGCGGTTGTTTGTGGCGTCATATGATGAATGGATAGACTGGCAAGGTACACTTGGGAGCGCTGTGCATATACACTATTTGGACGGCCCTAAGTTCAGTTCTGTAGCCTACAAGGCACAAATAATGGAAGTTGATGTGGCCTATGTTGGCACACCATGTCATCTGGCGCCCTTGGCGACCACCCCTCTCACCATCCCACCACGGGTGCCCTGGGGATACTGGTAACAATAATGATGTATTGGCTTGGGAGTTTGGGCCAGAATTCGCGTGTGTATATATTATTAGAACATTGCCTTGTGGGTTGGTGAGTCGTGTATGCTTCTCTATGAGCGAAATTATGGTTTTCGGATACATTGCTTTGATTGGCGGCCATCTTGGATTTCCATTTTACGGGATTGAGAAAATAAACTGACAGCGTCATACCTGCCTAATTAGTTACCATTGTCCTATATAAGATACCTATGTGTTCTTTTTAATTTTCGTGACCTTGGCCTCTTGTGTAAAATCCAATTAGAAACAAGTTCTGTGCGCTATCTTTGCCACGTTGGTGGCTTTATCAGGAAATTTGACTAACCGACAGACTGACAAACCGACTAACGCCAAGACGCGGGTATTGGATAAATTTGTTCTTGTTGAATACTGCCACTCTGCATGGTTATGTAGATTGAAAAAAGCGATCGCAACTATTATAAAAAAAATTCAGTGCCTGCCAACAAAACCCACTGATCAGAGAGTATAGCTACACGAAAAGACTTAAAGCCCCAAATCTATTGTCACTGAAATATAGATAGCGTTGAGGAGACTTAATTTAGACATACAACCCCATTTCGAAGGATGTAATCTTTCTTCTTCTTCTTCTTCTTCTTTTTCTTCTTCTTCTTCTTCTTCTTCTTCTTCTTCTAGAGGAAGGACGTGTTTATTTCCCTGCGACTTTTTGCGGGATTTAACGTGTTTATTGAAGAAATCGTTGCTAATTTTTGTGCTATGTATATTTAAATTGTTTTTGGAAATGTGTGTAATAAGATTTTTGACTGTAATTATTGGATTAGTAATAAATTCGTTGTGTTTGTGATTGTGTATAGTTAGGTAGTAGGTTTGCGTATAGTAGCCATTACTATACCGGCCTTGTTGGCTGGTCAGTGTAGGACTCCTTGATTAACCTATTGTGTGAAGACAATGTGGTCGCAGAAGGTCAGTTTTGCCAGTAAGGTCAAGACGACCAGAAGTGTGACGAGCATGCCACAAAAGGATATGTGTATGTTAAACGAGCAGGCCATAGGATCCTTTTGTCTAAATACATTTATTACAATAAAAATATATTTTAAAAAAGAAAGAAAAAAAGAGAACCTTAAACATACAATGAAAGCTCATTCGCGGCCAAGGAGAGGAGTGTTTCCGACAATGGAGCACTGGAATGACTGGCTCGGTAACCGAGTCAATCATTCCTGTGTCCAATTGTCGTAAACACTCCTCCGGACCAGCAAATGACCATTTCACATATCGCCAATCCAAAGGTTAGAGTTTCAAGATAGTCATACAGTATATGCATGGAAAATACTTCTCCTAATGTAAATAGTTTTGTGTATGCATTGTGAAATTGTATTATACTATTGTTCGTCACATTATTATGTGATTGCGCACACGTACGGGCGGGCATATGTTTACTTTGTGATGAATATATCTATCGTATATCTTTCAATTTTCCCGATTATTTATCATTAGAGCACGAAATCTAGACACAAAATATAGTCCCTTGTTGTATAAGTTTGATACTAATTTGACTGGATAGTGTTGCTGCCGAAGGTATCAAGACCTTTCGTTCAAATTATGCTTAAGATATGCAACAGCTTAACAGTATGACTTGAGTGCTAATACTAGTGTTGAAATGGTTAGATGTTGGAGACAATATATTGCGTAGACCTACTATATTGGATGTAAACTCACGAGAGTGTATGTACATGAGTTTGTGTGCGTGTGGAAGTGAGTGTGTGTTTGATTGAGAGTGCATGTGCTTTTGTGAGTTCTTTATTTCAGTAGCCTATATATGCCTAATTAACCTTTAAGATGCAAACCTTCGATTGAACCTTCTGATGTTATCCTACATTATGAATTGCTGTCAATTTTGGTGATTCTTACGCTCTTTGACCCATAAATGCGCAAGCCTAGAGACAAGTCCATAAAATGGGCTAGAGAAAAGACCATCTGCAGACCAATGGACTATTTTTGAAAATTTATGATAGAAATGACTGTCGCGATAATCGAGCCAGTCTTTCCGGTTTTAAATTTCCAAGAATGGCATTGTCCTGTTCTGGAAACTGACATTTCACAATAGATAGGCCTAATCCAAGTTTTCCTATCAAATTTAGTCACTAAACGGTTAAGACATTCGACGGCGTGGGTAATGATAATAATTCTACTAAATCTATTGTTTCTGTATGTATGTATAATCGTATGTTATAATGTGCTTAGCTGTATTTGTCTACGAAATTGAGAATTAGTTTCTATATTTTAGCACATAAAATATCGTTATTGCTATTTCTTGCATATTTCCAAAAGCATTTCAGCAGAAAAGAAAGGAATTTACTTTACAATGCTGAATATATCAATGCTAATTTGACTGGAAGTTTGCTGCTGTTGAAAGCATCAGTAGCTTTTGTTCAAATTACTCTTAATACATTCAGAATATTATATGATTATATGAAATACATTCCGTTTCTGTACATAGAGGTATAAATTTGCACATATTGTATAAAAATTATGTATATATTTTAATGAGGGCCTCTGCTAGATCAGGCCGTGTACTTGAAGTTTTACCCTCAATAAATGACGATTATTATTATTATTATTATTATTATTATTATTATTATTATTATTTTTGACGAATGTGGGCTTGTCCTCGGAGTATGAGCCGTTCACAGGCATAGACAGTAAGAATGGTATAATAATTGACTGTTTGGACGGTGTTGCTATAGAGGCATATGTTAAAGGGGCGGCTTCTGTAGCGTCACCGGCTAATATCGTTGCCGCGTCGCGAAGCAAAGGAACTATTATGATATATCTAAAATCTGACAACGATGTAGCAAAGCTATGTGTCGAAGGCGTACAAGTTGGCGGTGCGTTTCACAAAGTGTATTCCCTTGAAAACGAACCAACAAAGTTCATAATTTCGAACGTCCCTCCATATATACCGAACTTCGTGATTAAGCGCTCATTAGAGCCATACGGGAAAGTGATTGGGAGTGCCAGGGCAATTCCACTGGGTTGTAAGTCGCCTGAACTGAGGCATGTTTAGAGTTTTCGTCGCCAAGTCCAGATTTTGATTGACTACATAGACATTGCTTTCGCTGAAAAAACGCATCGTGTTTTCATAAGCACTGATGAAATAGTATGCTTTCGGTGTCACGAAAAAGGACATTTCCAACGTACATGCCCGCTTCGTGACGTCCTGGAACCAGTTCGAGACGTTAGTGAAAGCCACTTGTCTGATAATGCAAATGTGAATAATGACACTGAATTTCCGAGGTTAGGCACGATAACGCAGACAGACAATTGCTCAAAAACAGTTACTCAATCAGTAAGTAACGGACAGCGGTCGCCGAAAAAGGAAAGCTCCTAAGATTAAGTCGGACAATCGTTTTGAAGTGCTGAACTCACTCGACGATAACAACGTTGAGGTAGTTGTTAACAGAGCGTCTACATCCGACGCTGGTGTTCCCAATAGCGCACAAGACATGACTGAAAATACGTCTCCCACAGAACGTAATACTATCGTTGCTACTGCAGAGGAACAATCTAGTGAACAAATGTCACTCAATGAACCTGCTCCAATTTCCACGCAGGAGATTATCTGTGCCATAGACAATAATATCGCGATCTTAGAGCCGAAAGACTCAGTTGTACCATTCAAACCCCGTCATGACCCATGTAATGACGTCACAATAGCAGATCCAGAATTACCACCCATCTCGCAGGACCTGATCCTTCCTGATGACCATGATGATGACAGCTCAGATGCGGACAGTATGTCAGTTGTGTCTGAAATCTCGGACATGACTGATTTTCAAGAATCAAGGGACATAACATATTCTCTTGACGATGTGAAAATATTCGTAGAAACTATAAAATATAGTAAAAAGGTTGTTGATCGTTGTAAAGAGTTTCAACCGAACCGGAAGTTACTTATGCATCAGATGTTTCGATTGGAAAAACAACACAATAATGACTCTGCGTTTAGGTTACGGGTGAGTAAGACCATAACAAAGTTACATCACAGTCTCAGAAATTAATACGTTTACTGATAACCTACTTATTGTCAAACTGATTCTGTCTCTTTTATCTAATAACTAGTTATGTATTACATCACTACATTAGTATTTCTATTCATCCTGATTATGGCAGTACACTCATTTGCAACCATTAACACGAGAGGTTGTCGTGACTCTTAAACGTTTTAGACTGTTTAATCAACTACGATCAGAAATAAATGCTGATATCGCATTTGTTCAAGATACGCATACAAGTATCTCAGATGAACCTATATGGCGTTTAATATGGAGGGGAGAAATGGTGTTTTCACATTTTAGCAATAGTGCAGCTGGTGTGGAAATATTTTTTAAACCCAAACTTAATGTTCATATTATTAATACTTTTAATGTTGTCCCCGGTAGAATTTTACATTTTACTGCTAAGATAAATGATAGGTATTTTTATTTGATTAATATTTATAATCCGACTGATTCATGTGAAAAAGTAAAATGTATTGACCTCCTGAATATTCACCTATCTACGTTAACAGAGATTTACACAATAATTATCGGAGGTGATTTTAATTGTACAATCGATCATCAAATCGATAGGACCTCCGCTTCCGAGCCACACCCAATTGCTGCCGCACGCTAGAAGTACTAATTAATGGCTGCAATATTGTAGATATGTTTAGATTTTTACACCCCATGGCAAGGACTTTTACGTGGACCCGATCAGATGGTGTTTCCTCTCGCCTCGATAGATTTTATATTTCTACCAATTTTAAGAGGTTCTTACGATCATCTACAACTGTACCATGCAGCGATTCTGACCACTATACAAGAGGTGTTCAGTTTATTTTGTCACAAGATTGCACGATTTCTTGCTGCACACTTTTGGTCAATTGTCTCACTCACAATACCTTTTTACAAACCCACGAGCTTACCGACACGCTAGTTTAGTTTGTTAAAAGATCTCAACATGCCAAGACATAAAATAAGCGAGGGAGCTGAGAGTATAATTCTCCATCTTTTGAGGAGGGGAATGACGCCGTCACTGATCAGAAATGAACTTTTGAAAGAAAATATCAGTGTCAGTGTGAGGACCATTTATCGCATAAAGAATAACATCTGAAAAGAACGACAGTTGACGAATCTAACACATGGAAAATCTGCTACGTTGAAAATCAGAAGAAGACAAACTGTAGTATCAAAACAAGTGATAGACAAAGTGAAGAAAATAATAGCAAGAATTAACCCACCGACACAACGTGAGATGAGCAATCTATTCGGAATTAGTTTGGGATCCGTAAATAACACCATAAACAGTGTTATCAAGACAAAACTGAGAAAAAAATGTTTGGTTCATAAACTATCCCTAGAGCAGGTTGAAAAGAGGGGGAAGAGGAGCTGGAGGCTGTACCTGAAGATGTGTGCGGAGAAGTGGAAAAACTTTGTCACCACAGATGAGGCTATGTGTTATCTAGGTGGAAGCTATGGAAAACGGCGAGTCTGTTATGTTAGGAAAGGACAAATTGATATGGATAAGTTGAAGTTTATTAAACGTGACAGTTTCGCGCCTGGTTTCATGGTATGGACAGGCGTTAGTCATTACGGAAAGACCAGTCTTAAATTCATTGATCAGAATGTGAAAATCAATGCTGATTATTACATCAAACATGTTTTGAGACCCTTTTTGAAACATGATGTTCCCAAATTATCCCCAGGGAACAAACAGAAGGACATGGCTTTTAACCAAGATAGTGCCTCCTCTCATAGTGCACGAAAGAGCTTAACATACTTAAAGCCGAACAACGTTAAATTCATTAGCCCTGAATAATGGATGCCGAAGTCGCCGGATGCTGCCCCTATGGACTTTAGTATCTGGGGGATTGTCAAGCGCCGTCTACAGAAACGGAAAGTTACAAGTCTTAACAGTCTAAAACGTGCTCTCAAAACCGAATGGAAGGCACTAAGTCAAACTGTGATCAATAAAACCCTTTCTTCTTGGCCTAAGCGCTGTAGACTGATATATCATGCTCATGGGTCTCAAATTGAACATCTTCTGCAATGAAATTATTTTGTGATAAATTATTGTTGATTAAATAGTTATTTGAAATTTGTGACAAAATAAACTGAACACCTCTCGTATTGTTTGTTTCTCAGTTCAATTCAAAGCACCTAGGCGTAAAAGTACTGGTGCTTGAATTCTGATTTGTTAAATGAGGAAGAATATTGTAATCTAATTATTAATTTTTGGGGGAAATGGCGGGAAAGAGTTCCTCACTTTGAGAGCATCCAGGATTGGTGGGATATGGGAAAGAGGCATTTGTACATTATCTCAATGTTTTTCACGCGACCGCGCGGCTATTTTAAAAGAACAACGCTTGTGCTTGCAAACGGAGATAGAACAATTGTCCAATCAGGTCCCAATGAATGGCGAATTACGTGAAAAACTAAAAAAAAAAGGGAAAACATTTTGCAACGCTTTTGAAGCAGCAAACGAGGGGTGCGTGGGTGAGGTCACGCTTCCAACATATTAACGACTCGGACAGACCAACAAAATACTTTTTCGATCTTGAAAACAAACGAACCATAAATAAAACTTTTTCTCATTTAACATTGCCTGATGGGGCAATTGTAAACGACGATTCTGATATATTGAATTATGCCTCTGAATTTTATGGAGAGTTGTATAATAATACCGGAATTTGTAAGCAATCTGAAAATGTATTATTATCGGATCTTCCACAACTTAGTGAATGTTCAAAGAATGATCTAGAGAAACCCATTAGTGTGTCTGAATGATCCGCCGCAATTTACAAACTAAATAATAATAATAATAATAATAAGGCACCTGGCATAGATGGATTGCCTTCTGAATTTTTTTTTAAAACCTTATGCGACACTGTGATTTTCTTGCTGTTTTTAATCAATCAATTCGGGAAATGAGAATGCCTACGTCATGTAAAAGGGCTGTGATCACGCTGTTGCCTAAGAAAGGATATCTTAGCCTATTGAAAAACTGGAGACCCGTGTAACTTCTCCGCGTCGATTTAAAAATTCTTTCAAAGGTTTTATACAACCGCATGAAAACTGTTTTACCGGACATTATTCATGCAGACCAAAGTTACTGTATACCAAGACGAAAAATCGCAAATAACATTAGATTAATAATAGATGTTGTTGAATATTCTAATTGTCTTTCACCACCACTTGATGTTGTATCCTTAGATCAAGAAAAGGCATTCGACCGTGTAAGCCACCATTTTTTATTTGATGCTCTTTCCGCTTTTGGATTTGGTGGGTATTTTTCAAAATGTATCAGAACGTTGTATACAGATGTATACAGTCTAGTTAAAATAAACAACTCATTGTCGGCTCCTTTTTCCTTTAGACGTGGTATTAGGCAAGGTTGTTCCCTATCAGGTGCGTTGTATACTATTTGCATAGAGCCGTTATTAAAAAAACCTCGCATTCGCTAGATCTAATCAAGATTTTGTCAATCTACAAAATTGGTTGGTTATATATTCAGCCTCATCTAATGCAAAGATTAATTTAGAGCAATCTGAAGGGCTATGGGCGGGCATTTGGAAGAATCGTACAGACGAGCCATTGGGAATCAAGTGGAATAACAAAGGGCTAAAAATTCTTGGGATCTTCATCGGAAATTCGGCTGAATATTTTAATCAAAATTGGATAAACATGGAATCGGATGTAATTACTAAACTAGCCAAATGGCACAATATATCTCGCGCCCTTTCCTTAAGAGGCCGTATTATTGTTCCAAATCTTCTCATTGCATCTAAATTATGGCATAAATTTACTATCATTGATCCACCAGTAGATCTTGTAAATTCAATCCAGAGACATTTAATTAATTTTGCATGGATTGGAAAACATTGGCTACCAAAAGAATTATTATCGCTATCGTTAGAAGACGGTGGACAGGGATTGGTGCATCTGAATTCTAGAATTACATCTTTTCGTATTTGCTATGCACAATATTTTCTGTATTTTCGTCAATCGCATCCTTGTTTTAAAGTTTACTAGCTGGTTTCTAAAGCGAGCGCATGAGTTCAATTATGATGATCAGCTGTTTTATATTGACCTTGATACAGGTACTCTTGGAAATGTAGCATCCTTTTATAAAACATTGTTAACATCCTGGTTTTCTTTTACTGTCTCCCGAGAGTCATTGCCAGTTTGTACAGCGGATATTCTCCAAGAACCACTGCTTCTAAATGGAATGATTAAAAACCACCGAACTGGGCTAACCTTTTTATTCAAAGGCGTTTATAAGTGCCAATATCACTACAGTAGCTGATATTGTTGATTGTCACCAGAAAGTGTCTGTTGATGTTTTGTCAAATAAATTGCCCAATCATTCTAAGTGGTGTTGGTGTTGGTGGTGGTAGTAGCGGTGGTGGTTGTGGTGGCGGCAGTGGTTGTTATGGTGATGTTGGTGGTGGTGGTGGCGTGGGCGGTGGTCGTACTATTAATAATAATAATAATAATAATAATAATAATAATAATAATAATAATAATAATAATAATAATAATAATAATAATAATAATAATAATAATAATAAATCCATTGATCTGCCGTCTTTCAATATTAATTCTAAAGGAAATAGGATTGGTCATTTAAATGTACAGCACCTGGTGCCTAAGATTTACCAGTTAAAACTGATTAAGGAGAAGTGTGAAAAAGAACTTGAAGTTTTCTGTACCACTGAAACATTTCTCTCATCAACAATCCCAAATAACTCCATTGAAATTGAAGGCTATGTTAATGAAAGAAAGGCCAGAAAAGAACGTGGTGGAATTGTACTATATATAGCTGATAACTATTCATATGTGAGGAAACTAAATTTTGAAACCGATGATCTGGAAACTATGGATTGAAATTAGATCCTTTAAGACCAAGCCTTTCCTATTGGGCTGTGTCTATAGACCCCCTGATTCACCCGCTATCTGGATTGATGAATTTGAAGCTATGTTAGAAAAGGTATATTCCGAAAACTCAAATATTATACTTGTAGGAGATTTTAATTTCGACCTTATTAAAGCAGATAATCATAAATAGCAGTCTTTAATTGAACCTTTTCATTTAGAGCAACTTATACGTAATCCAACCAGAGTTACTGAGAAAACATCAAAACTGATTGACCATGTGTATGTCACAGATAAAGACAAAATTCAATCGTCACATGTCGGCTCTTTGGCACTAAGTGACCATTATCCAATATTCGCTGTACGCAAATGTAAACCATTCAAAACTCAAAATTCGCACCAACTTATTAAATACAGGAGCATCAAAAGCTTTAATGAAGCTAAGTTTCTTAGTGACCTGTCTGTATGTGATTGGCGTTCTATAGGTTATTTGGGTAGTCCTGATCAAGTGCTTGATCAATGGTATGCAAAATTCATCAACATTATAAATAAACACGCTCCTGTTATTGAACGCAGAGTTAAACGTGTATGTCAACCGGGATGGATCAACAGAGGAATTTTAAAAACAATGAAAGAAAGGGATTATCATAAAAACGTAGGAAATTGTTGAATTTTAAAATGTTAAAGCAAAGAGTTGCGTATTTGATTAAAGCATCTAAACGAGATTATTTTGCAAATAAATTAGAAGCAGGCAAAAATAATCCGGCTAATATATGGAAAATTCTAAAAGACAAATCCCAAGGCAAACAAATTACCTTCAATAATCTGTGATGATAATGGAAGTGAAATTCAAAACCCACAAATGCAATCTGAACATTTAAATATATATTTCAGTGCAATCGCGTCAAAACTGACACGCTCCATGATAAAACAAAGGCCAATGGCATTTGATAAGCTATCAGATCATGTTTTTAATAAAGTTCCAGAAAATATAGAGTTTCGAATTCCATATATAACCGTTGAATATGTGTCCAGAGAACTTAGCAACTTAAAAAAACAAATAAGTCATCTGGTTATGATGAATTGAACGCACACTTCCTCAAAGCAGCAGCATCAATAATTGCACCCTCAATTACACTTATTATAAACAAAAGCATAGCTACGGAAGAATTCCCCAAAATGTGGAAATGTGCAAAAGCAAAGCCTCTACATAAATCTGATTAAAAAACCAATGTTAGCAATTATAGGCCTATCTCTATATTACCCATTATCTCTAAGGTTATTGAACGACACATACATGATCATATTTATAAATTTATAACCAAGTATAATTTATTAGTGGAGTCGCAATCAGGCTTCAGACCTAACCATTCATGTGAAACTGCTTTGTTAAATCTAGTAGAAAGATGGCGCTTATCGATAGATAATGGCGACCTTATTGGTTCTATTATGATTGACTTTAAAAAGGCCTTTGATCTTGTCAATCATGACATCATCGCTGAAATTCAAGAAAATCTAATTAACGGTTTGAAGTCGGTAGAAGAATGGTGTGTAAATAATAAAATGTTGTTAAATACGGACAAAACTAAGTTTATGATGTTAGGAACTAAGCATAAATTGAAACAAGTAAATAATAATGTTATAATCCCTACAAATCGTGGAAGCTTAAATGTTGTGGAATCTGACAAACTTTTAGGAGTATACATAGACAATACGCTTGCATGGAAAGAACGTATAGGCAAACTTTGTAAAAAGATTTCGTCCTTGATTTATATTCTACGGAAAAATAAACATTATCTTAGCATTGAGCAATGAAATCTTTTCTATAAGTCGTATATCCATTCACACATTGATTATTGTAGTCTTGTATTTTGCCTGTCTTCACCTACATTATTGGATAGTTTAGAAAAATTACAAAAACGGGCTGCTAGGGTGATATTAGACATGCCTTACAGGACACCATCTGCACAACTATATGAAACATTAAACTGGACAAATTTAACTGAAAGAATGCAAATTAAAATGGGTATTATGACATATAAATCTAGAAATGGTCTGGCCCCTGGTTACATGAAAGACATGTTCACTTCCGTTGGGGTGGCGCACACTAGAAATTTACGTTCCAAAACACGCAATCACCTACAACTTCCGAGGATTAAAACGGAATATGGCAGAAAAAGCTTCAAATACACTGCATTGCAACTGTGGAATTCTCTGCCTGAAACGATTACTCAGTCTTCTACTCTGCTGACATTCAAATCAGATATACATGAATATATTACTAAATTATAGTGATATATGGGCAATGTGAGTTCACCTTTTTACTTGTGTTCTAATATTGCATATTTTGTTTATTTCTAAATAGCTATATATGTGTGTATGTGTGAATGAATGTGTACGACCTTACGCGTATGTATGCGTGAACGGTGATTCGAACATCCACATTCGACGAGGTAATTATTCTGCAATACTGTTTTAGTAATATCTATCGGAAATGAACAAATATGTTAATTATGTGATCTAACAGTCATTTTACTTGTGTTATACCTAATATTGTATAATTTGTATATTTGTAAATAGTTATATATATGTGCGTGCGCGTGCGCGTGCGTTTGCGTGTGCGTGTCCGTGTGCGTGTGCGTGTGCGCGTGCGTGTGTGCGTGTGTGCGTGTGTGCGTGTGTGCGTGTGTGCGTGTGTGCGTGTGTGCGCGCGCGTGCGTGTGTGTGTGTGTGTGTGTGTGTGTGTGTGTGTGTGTGTGTGTGTGTGTGTGTGTGTGTGTGTGTGTGTGTGAGGGCCTCGGGAAGATTAGTTTACTGACGATGTATACCCTCCTTAAATAAAGATTATTATTATTATTATTATTATTATTATTATTATTATTATTATTATTATTATTATTATTATTATTATTATTATTATTGTTACTAGATAATAACCGTAATACGTTATGGAAAAGTTTGCCATTGGAATGGCGTCACAAGATTAATCGTCCAGATAATGTGCCTAGTTCCCTGCATCAAATTGACCTTTCGTTTACTAATGACCTTTTTAAATGTACTGTATCATTTCCATCTAACTGCCCGAAAGAATTGTATAGAATGTCATTGTTAAAATGTTATTCAAATAGTATACGTAGCAATAGTATTAATGTATGGGCAGATGTTTTGTTGTTAGATATTTCCTCTGTGACTAATTGTCGTTGTTTTTACGAATTTCCATGTACAGGCTTTGAGGGTGATTTATCATGGAGAATTCTACATGGAGCATTGGGAACAGGAATAGTTCTTTACCAAGCAGATTATCGTCCTAATGATCACTGCCCTCACTGTGGTGAACAAGAGGACATTACTCATATGTTTTAACGTGCTCACGTATTCAGCCATTACTTTTAGCTGTAAAAAGATCCGTGTTGTATTTATTGGAGACCGATGTTTTTGACATGGCTGATTATGTGAGAGGGTTTCCCTGTCCCCAATGCTCAGCCAATTCCAAACGAAAAATTAGACACCGTTTCTCTAATTAGCTTTTATCTAACTGTAAAATGTCTATCTATGTTAGCAGACAACATCTTTTGGATGGCAATACACGAACTGACCCACTCCGAGAATGTCTCTCGGGATTGCACTCACGAATTCAAATAGAATTTCAGTTTTATCGAAACAAGGGGGCCCTGGATGTTTTCGAACACTTTTGGGCGTTTGACAGTTTTTTGTGCACGATTGAAAATGATAATCTTGTTTTTAATGGGCTTTTATAAATTGTTATCTTTCAAGGTTTTATACGTTGCTTATTTTTGCTTTTATCTTGAAGTTTGTGATACATTTTGATATGCTCATGTTTTATATTCAGACACTGTATTGAGTTTTTATGTTTTTATGTAATCGTATGATATTTTAAAGTTTTTTGTCAAGTGGAATGAGTGTAATAAAGTATATGAAAAGTCTTCTTCTTCTTCTTCTTCTTCGTCTTCTTCTTCTTCCTCCTCTCATCCTCCTCCACCTGCTCCTCTCCACCCGTCTTCTTCTTCTTCTTCTTCTTCTTCTTCTTCTTCTTCATCATCTTCTTCTTCTTCTTCTTCTTCTTCTTCTTCATTCATCAACATATATAGTTGATAGATATGGATGTTTATACGAGCACATCTGTGCTTCTCACAACTAAATAGTAAAATCACTATTAGCGAACATAGAGACTGGCGGTGACCACCATTTGATGGTGTGCACCACTTGGCGCAGGTCCTGATGAAGATCAATCGCCCCAAGTGGTCAAAATGTTTGAGTACAAGGAATAAGTACCATATTGTATCTATAGATAAATGACAGTAAGGTGCGGTGTGGCATAAAATCAAACCGGAGACGATGTCAATTTTCAAACCGGTTTGAACCGTATATCGGTTTTGTAGGGTATGGTGGGGTGGGTGGGGGCGTCAAGGAAGTTATTGGTTCTGTTGGTGTCTATCTAGTCCCTGATTCCACGTCCCATTCACGTCATATCTAGGCTGGTTTTATTTCAGTCTATTATTAGTAACTTCACCACTTTTTTTACACTGGTACCCATTTGTACTCCTGGGTGGAGAGAGGCAACGCGGAGTGAAGGAGAATGTCTTTGTTTCCAATGATCGCCAGTTGGGGCGTCAATGCAGAGTGGATACAATTATTAAACAGCATATTCTTCGATAAACGTGTAGCAAGCATACATGCGTTCTCGGGAACGTTTGACAAAAAATACACGCTCGACAAGACTAATTTCTGTATAAGCCTCAGATATAAATCAAATACTATTTCTCTACGTTATATATGAAACCAGCAGCGTCCAAGCATTTAGAAATGCACCTTTGCAACCAAAAACGTGCTATATGTTTAAAGGCGGACCGATTACAATATGGGAAAATCCATGTAGCATCCATTGTTTATTACGTCAGTTGGATTGACGTATTGCTATTTGTAAAAAAATCTAGGCGCTTTTGTGTTCCATTTACAAGCGATTAAAAGCCCACATTCATACTACAATTCCTAAAGACAAATTTGTTATAATTGTATATTTTAAACCCTAAGTTGTGCACCTCAATGTAATGAAACGAAATAACTTAACATCCGGTGATTTCATTTGGTATAAGCTACTATAATTTATTTATTTGTTAATTTGAATTAGGGATACTAGTCCCCAATTAAACTTAACAACTAATATACTAATTTATATAGAATAAAATTATTATGATTGTGATGTTAAAATTTATTTTGTTTCAGTAGATTGAGGTACACAATTTAAATGTGCATATTCACAGCAAAATGCATGTGTGCGTAGATGTAGTGAAACGAAATACACTTTAGCATATGCTGAGTTCATTACGTATACATTAATATCATTTTTAAGGGGATGCTAATCTCATCTCAAATGTTGTATTGCACCGATAGATTATGGTTTATATATTCCATATCATTCATATCCTGTCACATCCCCTTATCTGTATCACAATTATCTGCTTTGTAACATCGCGCAAATGTTGAACAGTGATCGCCACCATTTTGTCTCGTCAAGCGATAGTGTTTGATGTCATGTAAGTGTCAATGCATCACATTCTTTATTATGTAATAATCATCTTGTTGAATATTTTGAAACTAATTTGACTGGAAGCTGATGCTGCCAATGGCAGCAACAACTTCCAGTCAAATTAGTTTCAAAATATTCAACAGCTTAGCTGTATGCCTGCTTTTATACCACATCGTCAAGCTATAGTTGGGACTTCTATGACTGAGCGCGTATACCTAGACAGACACGCTGGGTTTTTTCTGATTGGTTGAAAAGTAAATCATGGCAGTCATCATAACCTGTAGAAATGTACCAACATTTAGCTACTAAAACCTGATTATCTTTCTTTGACGGGATGAGAAAAGCATAGAATTCCATGCATAGTTTATGAGTGGCATATTAGATCCTCTGTATCGATATTATGAGATGAGGTTAGTTACCCTTTAAGGTGTCAATTTGAATTAGGAACTCGTGCTCCTATTTCAATTTCACAACTTAATGGTGCGTATTCACACTTAGAAGTTAGACCAAAATTCGAAATTCGTATTTCGAAATTTGAAGGGAGCAGTTATTATTTCAAAATATATATATATATATTTTTTGTGTGCTAGTGAACCTAAATTCACAGATTATAAGACAACATCGTCTTCTTCAATAACGCAAGATATAAAAGCTGGCAGCTTCATGAGCTTTTTTTGTTAATGAGCACTGAATTTCAGTCGAATATGCTTCAGGTAACTGACACTGAGTTAACAGAATTTTTGGACGAAATTCACACAATATGTCATATGCCACGTCCGCTATACAATAGAGTCACTTTTGGAGGAATTTAACACGCTGTAAACGAATTTCAGTCTGAATATGGTTCGGGCCACTGTTGCTCGAATCGGAAATTATAAGAAAGTCTCCAGATCCATGAGCTGTTTTTGAAAATGGGTAATGAATTTCAACCGAATATGCTTCAGGTATCTGACACTGAGATTACAGAAATTCTTTGGCCAAATTCACACCATATGTCATATGCCACGTCCGCTACACAATGCAGCCACCTTTGTAAGAATTTAACACCAGTGGGCGCTGTAAACGAATTTCAGTCTGAATATGTTTCAGGCGACTGTAGCTTCGTTTACAATCATATTTGAACCAAATTCGCAGAAAATAACATATAGCACATCCCTTTCAATAGGAACCAAGGTTTCTAACGCATCTTCCACCAGACGGCGCTGTGATCCGAGTTTACAAGTCTTACCACCAGCTCTGTGAGTTGTTTTTAAATGAGCATCGAATTTCAGTAGAATATGGTTCAGGTAGCTGAAACTGAGTTTACTGAGATTTTTGGACAAAATTCGTAAAATATGCCACATGCCAGATCCGCTACAGAATGAACCACGTCTTGTGAGAATCTGGCACATGAGGCGCTGCAAATGAATTCCAGTCTGAATATGGGTCAGAGAATGTAATACATACTTACATCCACTAGACAATGCAGACAATTTTGTAATAATCCATCAGCAGGGACTGTTTATGAATGAGCGATGAATTTCTACCGAATATGCCTATTATTCACATTGATTGTGAGTTTATATGGATGTTTTAACCAAATGCAGAGAATAAAGGCCTACTATATACCTTCTCCGTGGCACAATGGATGTGATTTTCTTTGAATATGATGCTATCGGCTCTGTAAATGAATTTCAAACTGAATATGGGTCACGTTTCTGTTGTTGCGTTTACAAACATATTTGAGTCACCTTCTTAATATATACCATCTAGGGCCTATCATGTACGTTACACAAAGGGCCTCGGTCTTCTCGGAAAATTTGTCACCATGATCAGTGGCCACTGTAAGTGACTTTCAATCTGAATATAGCAGATTTTAAACATTTTAGGCCATTGTTGCGGCGCGGTACTGTGGGTGTGTTAGTGTATGTGTGTGTGTGTCTGTGCGTGCGTGTGTTCGTGCGTGCGTGCGTGCGTATGTGTGCGCGTGCGTGTGTGCGTGTTTCGGTATGTACATGCGTGTATGTGCTGGATGCATACACCGGGGTAAGACAGACTTGAGAGCATGATTGAAGGGGATTGCCCATGTTTCGAATAACGGCGAGATAGTCTACCACTGAGGAATGAACCGGGTTCGTTCTAATTGATTTATAGTAATTTTCTACAGCATAGTCTGTGCGTTCTTCAGCACCGCTGATTAATATGACATATGATAAATTTAAGCGCATTTTCTCTGCATTCTTCTCTTGTCTTTGATCGCAGTAAAAAAAAGATGCTGGTAAAAATGGATGCGGCGGGTCAAAGAACAAGCCACTCTGGAAAATTCTCTTTCAAAGGACTTGTTTCCTCTATTTGTAAAAGCAGCTCTCTTTGTGTGTGGTGCCGCTGACAATCAAAATGAATGTTGATACCGAGATAATCCACTGAGATCATTCATTACAAACGGAAGCAACAACATTTGTTACCAAAAAAATCAGAAAATGCCGACTACTTTGACAAACCGTCACTAAATCATATTTCGTTTCACAGGGCGGGAGCTCAAAATAGTGCATGAAAATATTGTCTGTGCATGTGATTCAAAAGTATATGTCCAGGCTCACCCAAAATAGACAGCAAATAAAGTTGGCGTCTCCCAATAACTAGAGAAGCAGTTAGCAGTACATATGAGTTATTTCTTGATTTCTGTGCAATTTACCCAGTATGCAATATCATGCATCCATATTCGTTGTAACGTTATCAGTTCGAAACAGAACGTATTTTATTGTTGCAACGTTTCAACAATTTTCGGCAAGTCTAAAAGGGACATAACTCTTCCAGAAATTGACGAAAATCCCTGATACACATATTGATCTGTAATTCCTCATAATAAAGAATGTACAAATTTCCAGGTCAATGTGCTAAATTAAAGCGAAAAACTCGGAACACTTGATTTATTTCATATTTCATAGATATGTCGGAATGGGCATAAATCCAAACAAATTTGCGTACGTGCTTAAAACTTGAACATCTTGGATTTCGGATTATTGTCGATTTCGATAGATTTCTTCCTCAGAGCTAGTCCAACCACCATATGAAGTTTCAAAACGATCCGATAAACAGTTAAGGAGTTATCAACCAGAAACCAATTTTCAAGATGGCCGTCATTTTGGATTTCAGATCATCGTCAATTTGGATAGATTTCTTAGCCAGACCTAGTCCAAACAACCTATGAAGTTTCAAAGAGATCCGATAAACGGTAACGGAGTTATCATCCGGAAACGAATTTTCAAGATGGCCGCTGGTGGCTGACGGCCATCTTTGACTTCGGATCATCGTCGATTTCGAGAGGTTTCTTCCCCAGACCTAGTCCAACCACTCTATGAAGTTTCAATGTAACTCGTCAAACGGTAACAGAGTTATCATTCGGAATCCACTCTGGCACCAGTATGCCCACACACTAGACCGCCCGCCCGACTGCCCACCCGCCCGACCGCCCGGCCGACCACCCGCTCACCCGCCCGCCCACCCACCCAGACAGACGGCGCCATTAGATAATCCCGCGCCAAATCTTTTGGTGTGGTATAAAAATTAAAAATATAAATATTAAACTGCACATAAGTGCAGAGTAACATGGCGCAGATCAAGTAGGGCATATAATAGCTATCACATTTGAACGTGTGAGAGATGTGCGTGCGTACGTGCATGAGTGCGTGCGTAAATGGAGCTTTTTAGTTTCACGTCAATCGGACAACCAGTTTCACAAACTGACTAGGCCTATGTTTGAAAAAATCCCGTTTGTAACAGTAGCGCAAAATATATGAAGGAGATGGCTAATATGTGCGTGCATGCGTGTGTGAGCGCACGTGTGCGTGATTGCGTGCGTGTGTGTGTTTGGGCATTTCGTGGAAGAGTCGAAAGCTTTTTATCATGCCCCCACCCCCACACACGGGTCCAGGTCGATATTCTGAAGGTCCGAAGGTTCAATGGTCCGAACTTCATAGGTCTGAGGGGTCATTAGTCCGAAATTACAAAGGTTCTTATTTCCGAAGGTGTATTAGTCCGAAATTCTGAGGGTTTGTAAGTCTGAAGGTTCGTAATTCCGAAGGTTTGTAATTCCAAAAGTTCTTAATTCCGAAGGTGTACTAGTCCGCAGGTTCGTTAGTCCGAATTTGTACACATTTCCCAGGCTTATATTTAATAATGGTGTAGCGTGGATCGACCTGTCGGGTACGATCCGGCCCAGTCTATCTGGGTACGGAACGGCCCGATCTGGGATGCTCCAAACTCACCCCCTTGGTAGCCTAGACAAGCCCGTATAGCTATATAGTAGAGGCTCAGAATAGCAGAGTCCTTGAGATGGCCCATTGCGCATGCGTGGCCATGAGAGATAGTCTACATATGCGGGTTAGAATGGCATCCTATGTATATATTTTGCCTGTTACCATAATTCGTTAAAACAGGCCCGTCCTCGCTTTTCTTGGTACTAATTAATAACAGAATTGAACGAGGAATGCAATACTTTTTGCAGATCTGAAATCGGTTCAGAACTGACAGAGATAGCAGAGAATATTCAGGCTTTATTTTGATGTCCCAACTAAAAGAGATATCGCCATAGCGCACGTGTTGGTAGGGTGAAGGGCAGCTATCACGTGCGCAGCACCCGTACCTCGTGTATAATGCACGCGCTGATTGGTCGAGTCGAGCTGGTGTGATGTCACCATTTAGTATAAATTGAGCTCAAAACATTCGATCGAGAGACAGTTGGAATGTGGGTCTAGTCCGAGTGGGAACGAACTTTCTTCTGCATACTGCATAGAGCTCGCGTTCTGCAATCTACACCAATGCAGCTAAGATCAGTCTGGTTGCCCTCAGGACAACCACGTTCCACGCCGCAAGTTAGTTTTTGTATGCTCCTGGAGATATCACCAGGGGTAATTATCTGAATTTAAAAGAAGCTTTCCCACTACTAACAACTTCAAAGGGGCCTTCTCTGCGGCATGGTCCTTTAGCCGTAAGTTACCATTCTAAACAGTATGTAGGACGTTGGTGTTCGCTGATATCTCGCCAGATCTGGTGTACCGCGTCGAAATAGTGGTGAACGAACAATGCACGTATCTAGTGGCTCAGATTTAATGTTTGAGACTGCAGTCTGGATTATGGCATTGCCTTACACGACGCAAGATCTGGACGACGTGTATCATCTTGTGGCACAAATCAGGAATCCTGCATTATTGTGGCTACAAACTTAGCCTTCATAACAAAATCGCACCAAGAACCGGTGCAAGCATCATTACAGTAAATTATACTAGATGTGCGATCATCTATGAGCCATCAAGTGTAACTTATTCTTCACCATTGCTGAGTATGAGCCACATCAATTAGACAGCCTGCGGCAATCCGCCAAGCAGCAACTACAGCATCGAGCCAACTCGTGCCATACTTACGTGATGTATCAAGAACATGTGACGTTTATGAACATTGGACTGATGACTAATAGGTGCACCGTAGAATAATATATTATTACTTTCATTTTCTTGCGCACCGATGACTAAAAGGTACAATAAGTTCGGTTGTGACCCCCAATACTATTTTTGCTGTATATAATTATTTTCATTTATCAAGTGCTGATGACTAACAGGCACCGCAAGGCTGGTTGTGACCTTATCGTTCATTGCATTGTATAAATCCGTAATGCGAGAGTAGCCGTCTAAGTTTACTGTTTAGTAGTTAGTTATAATCATTTCAAAATACTTGAACCGCACTTCGCGTAGGTTACACTATACATCATCAACAAGCACACCACTTTGTTTTTCCCAACAGCCACAGTTTTTCATTAAGGACGCTGATCGTGCTCACTCAGTAAGTACGACATGCAGTCACTAAACCTCGGCAAACTATGATACCTCAATAGGATAGGTTAAAGGTAGCTAGGGACGACTACTCACCTGAAGGAGACTGTTTAATGTAAATCCTCTTTCCCGAGTGCTGTGGCTCCACAACGACATGCACCGGCAGTTTCAATAACTGGCTACTTACTTTAATGCCTTCAAAATCTAATATACGAGTAGCTGTCTCTTCCTACGCTTCTCCGGCCACCTGGCCTATTAATTGTATGGATCTCCCTCCGCCGCATTGGTTAGAGTCGATCTAAGAAACGATTGGGGTTTCTTAACGATCAGAATCAAGGTGTCGATGACTCACGCACTTCCAACTATATCATTGGATACTTGTTAGCTAAGCCTTTTTGCCAAAGTAGGAATCACTGCGTAAATATAATTATTGTAGCATGGCCAGCAGTGAATTATTTGGGGCAACTTTCCTTAATCCTAAACTAGATAAACGTTAGCTCCAGGGAGTGGATCTTACATGGCTCGCTCTCGAAATGCTAAGTGATGGATAAAGATACAGATCACCCTCTAACTCAAGGGTGACTGGGTACGGCCTACGAGCCCTCCACGCCGTCACAGGAAGGTCACCACAGTTGGTTATCTGTTTCTTTCTCCACACTGTAAATAGATACCTGATTTCTAACGCTTTTGTAATGTGACGTGTCCTTGTCTTATTATTTGTGGTTGTGCCGCAGTATGCGGAGGGATCGCTCATCGATTCTGAAACTTTCACCAGACGACATGTATGCACCGCCGACCTGAGGGAGTGTCCCAGTGGGTATGTGTCAGGAGACGTGGCTACCCGGGGCCATCCGCCAGGAAGGCAACCCATTACAACGTTAAGTAGGTACTAAGCCACTTGCAGTCTAAATCATAGATGTTCAAGCTTAAATACTAAATGATAGTCTGGTTCCTCAAGAACGCCCACAGAAATAAAGCGGCGACTACCAAATCAGTACTTTTAACTCACATAAGCTGGCAGTATTGAATTCTTCGGAAATCAGCAACATCATCTTCACGTAAACCAGCATACATCACTCACGCAACTAACTACAATAGGTTGATTCATTTTCTCATCTTTAGCATTGTTTGAATGTGAAAGCAGTCCTTTTTCCGCATCTCCTCTTCCGTTGTAGGCATTTCCCTGTGACGGAGGCCCACGCGAGGCACTTTCCTCTCGCAACCAATAATTATTGGCCAGCCTGAGGCATGTATAGTTTATATTAAAGCAGTTAGTAGCCGCGTAAGGACTCTCCCTCGCAGGGATACCTTTCAGAATATACCAATTAAAGATCGGTTAGGTCTCTCTGGCAAGATACAGAACAAACAGCACGATTTCGTTCCCATATACTTTAGTAAGATCAGCTTCGCCTCTCTGATCCAAATTAATGGAATGAACCGACACACTGGTAACACGAACAGCCGGGATGATACAGTGATGTTCACCTTCTGTGGCAATGGTCGCGCGGAACCACTGGAACGTGATCGTCCCACCGACTCTAGAGGTCAGTCTTTGTGGACACCAGAGATGCGCGGTAATCCTTCACAATCCCCGAGGCCAGCTCACCAGCATCATCAGGCTGACGTACTGCACGGGTACGAATCAGAGATGGAAGATGATAATACGGAGCAGAGCGTATCCTTGGAGGACACAAATATACATGGTTAAATTCGGGATTCTGAAATTTTCTCTCTAGTCGTTTAGCAAGCTTGTGTAATTTGACGAGTTACATCCACCAGTCTGATGTGCGAGAATACGTTGTGAATATGTGCGTGCACGAATCTAAGAAGATAACAGAAGCAGCAAGCTGTTGCAAGGATATTATATAGATGCAAGTCCAGCTTACTATGTAACAAGTAAATAATGCACGTCAACAAGATGACTGGGATAGCTCAGTGGGTGGATTTGTAGACATTGCATTGCATAGATTAGAGTTTTTATTAAAAGCAATAAACTGGACATGAAATAAATCGGTTGTATACTTGCATGCATGCATGCGTGCGCGCGTGCGTGTATGCGTGCGGGCTGCCAGGCAGACATACAGGCGTGCAGGCAGCCAGACATACACACAGGTAGGCAGGCAGAGAGGCAGGCATGCAGACAAACAGACAGACAGGCAGACATGCAGGCAGGCCAGTAGGCAGTCAGGCAGACAAAATGCAATCGATAGATTCAAATGAATACACATTCGACTAATCACAGAATGAAATAATTAAATAATTAATTCATTCATTGAGTGAGGGATATTTGCCAATTAAGCAATCAATCAGACAATTAATAAACCAATTACTGAACAAGTGGATCGATCAATCTACCATCTAATTAAATAATGGTCCGTAAACCAATCCATTCATCCATCCATCCATCCAAGCACCCACCCACCACACACACACACCCACCCACACACCCACCAATCAATGAATCAATCAATGAACCTACCTAATCAATCAATCAATCAACCCTGATCAACAACTTAATTGGTAAATTATTGATTAATCCATGATTCAATTGATTTCTCAGTCAAATAATAATCAAATCACTCAGGCAATCGGCCAATTTGTTAAGCTGGTTGCTTGGTCGATTGATATGTCAATCGATGACACGTTCAATCAACCAATCGATAATCAATTCAATTTACTGATCAACTGATTGTTCAAATCATCCATCCATTCATCCATCCATTCATCCGCCCATCCACCTATCCGTCCGTCCGTCAATCAATCAATCAATCAATCAATCAATCAATCAATCAATCAATCAATCAGCCAATCAATCAATCAATCGAACAAACCGTCATTAAAACCATCATTGATTAATCAACCAAGCAGTCTATCTGCCAGTTGTACAAGCCGGCCAGTCAGTCAGCCAACCAGCCAGCCAGCCAGCCAGCCAGCCAGCCAGCCAGCCAGCCAGCCAGCCAGCCAGCCAGCAAGCAAGCAAGCAAGCAAGCAAGCAAGCAAGCAAGCAAGCAATCAAGCCAGCAAGCAAGCAGGCAAGCACACAAGCACGCAATCAAGCCAGCAACCAAGCCAGCAACCAAGCAGGTAAACACGCAAGCAAGCAAGCCAGCCAGCCAGCCAACCATCCATCCCGCCAGCCAGCCAGCCAGCCAGCCAGCCAGCCAGCCAGCCAGCCAGCCAGCCAGCCAGCCAGGCAGCCAGCCAGCCAGGCAGCCAGGCAGCCAGCCAGCCAGCCAGCCAGCCAACCAGCCAGCCAGTAGGCAAGCAAGCAAGCACCCAATGCTTGATTACTGTATTCTGCGGCTATAGTGGTAGAAACATCCTACAGCTGCAATCAGTCCTTCTTCGCTTTTGTTTTGTCCACCGTGTCTTGTCCTCAGCTGAAATCCTTAGCTTCCTTAGGTCAATTCTTGACTTGAGTGTATCGAGTCCTGCTTTCCTGGTGTCACCTCGTAGTGCACTTAGCAGATTTATGCAATGACGTCCTCTCCTGGCTTTGTATTTGCTGGCTCCGAGTCGAGCCAACATGGACCATCTTTGTTGGGTGACTTTTATAGACAGTGGCGACGTATAACACATCTTGTAAATGTATCGTTGGAAATTATGCTGTCTGGCCATCGGTGTCCAGTGATGGTGCGTAGGTGTTTGCGGTGGCAGGCATCGAGTTTGTCTAGAGCTGCCTTTGGAGCTGCCCAGTTGTTACAGTTATACAGCCTCAAGGATACACAGGTTGCATTGTATAAACCTAGCATTTTTATCAAGGGCATCATTGATCTACGAATCCATAGCTTCCAGAAGGACTGGAAAGCTATGTTCCCCATGACGCAGCATGCAGAAATGAGCCCAGGATTTTACTTTTCCTCCATGGTTCACCGCCACGATGTGGATAGTCATTTTCTTTAGCTTCATGCTTTGTAGATAGGTATATGTGGATGAACTCTGTTTTGGATTCATTCATAAAGAGATTCTCAATTTTTAGTTTGCTTGCAGCTATTTGGAGAAGTTCGTCAAGGGGTTTCATTTCCTCGTCTATGAAGTCTGCATCGTCGGCATAGTCTATCTCTAGCGTCATACCCCATATTGACACTGGTCTTGTGGAACTTTCCCGCATGGATTTCAATGCAGCAGCAAGGTAACAGTTGAAAAGCACCAAAGATAGCCCATCTCCCTGTGGGGAGCCGATTGATGTCTCAAGCACTACAGACTTCACTGACTTGACTTGTACTCTCAGCTTGGTGTCTGCAAGCAGTAGTCTCACCAGTCGTAGCTCATCTTCATTGCACCTGGCCTGGCGTAGTACATCAAGGATCTTTGAGCGCTTATTTGTGTCGAAGTCTCGTGACATGCCAATGACCATTTTGTGGAAATGCAAGTGTTTGGACATGACTACCGACACAAGCATGTGTTGAGCCCATACAACATCTGCGCAGCTGCGTCCACGTTTGAAGCCAATTTGACATGATCCTGTGATGTCATCGATCTTGTCTCGGTTTTGAGATAATGTCACTTGCATATTTGAATAGTCCATCGCGCATGCCATCAGGGCCATCCATTTTTCCTGTTTTAATTGGTGTTAGTAATGGCCTGGGGTCTCCTGAGAACGGGTGCAATGGTTCATCATCGTGACCGGTGAACCGTTCCTTGAACCATTCTCGAATCGCCTCGGCTTTTCCCAGGTCAGTTCCGATAAAGTGTCCTTCAGGGTTGTGTACAGTAAGTGGTGGTGTATAGTCAGTAACTCTCAGGGTTCGGGCTGCCCGAAACATTTTGTGACAGTCATCTGTGGTAATGATTTCATCTGCTAGGAAGTCTGCTTGGTGAATAGCAAAATCCTTTAAGCGTTCACTAATGTGGCGCGGAATGTTATTGTGTTCACTGCGTAGTTTGGTGCGGTCTTCACTTTGACCACTTTGATAAATGCGCAGCCGTAACGCTTTCTGTTCTACTAGCAGTTTTACTACTAGAGGGTCGTCAGTATACATAGTCTGGTTGATTTTAAGAACACCTATGGGGCTGGTAGCTGATGATTCCATGGATTTCAGTATTTTGGTTAGGGATTCGTTTGGATCGAAGCTGACGTCGATGTTAGCTATCTGCTCCCCGAGGGCCTTTTGTGTGACATTTTCGTGTCAGTGTCGCTGATGAGCATGGGTGGGTTGTAGGTGACTCTACCCTTTTGCGTGGCATGGCGTTTATATATTAGGTGCGGATCGTTCGTAATGACTGGCTTATGGTCAGAATTGAGGTCTGTGCCTCCATAGGAACGAGCATTCCGAAGTAGCGGTTTTGCTTCTATCTTGCATAGCATGAAGTATATTTGGTTAAAGACAGCTGTTGTAGCCTTAGAACCTTTTAGGGCTTTGCGATCAGCAATGTGTCAAGTCCATGCACGCCAGCAATTGATTAAATGATCGTGTAATCATTGATACAACTAACCAATTAAAATCAATCAATTGATTGATTAATTAATTAATTGTCTAATCAAACCATCAGCCAATCAATCAATGATACATCAATCAATCAATCAACCAATTACTTAACCAGTAGATTAATCAACTTATCAGTTAATTAAACAAATTATCCAGCAATCTCTGAATCGATCGATAGATCGATCACCCCTCTCTCTCTCCTCCAACCAACAAACTCATACCACACCAACCACTCACTAATCCACTCACTCACTCACTCACCCACCACCCAGCCACCCACCCGCCTGCCACCCGCTTGCCTGCCTGCTCTCCCACTCGCTCCCTCACTTGCGCGCTCACTCAACCGCTCACTTACCAATCCACACATACACCCATCCACCTACTCACTAGCTCACTCACTCGCTCGCCCGCCCGCCTGACCGACCGCCCGACTCACTCACTCACTCACTAACCACGCACGCACGCACGCTCGCTCGCACGCACGCACTCACGCACGCACGCACGCAAGCACGCACGCACGCACGCACGCGCGCACCCATTCACTCACTCACTCACTCACTCACTCACTCACTCAATTATTCAGTAGATTAATGAAGCAGTCAGTGTTCGGCCAATCAAGCGATCAATCAACCAATTTGTTGATTAGTTGGTTGTTCAATCAATCAATCAATCAATCAATCAATCAATCAATCAATCTAACAGTTGATTAATTGATCAGCTAATCAATCAATCATTTGATCAATTAATCATGCAATCGACCAATCGGTCACTTAGATAAACAGTTGATTAGCAGTCAATCAATCGATCAATCAGATCATCGATCAAGCAGTTAATAAATCTCTTACATAACCTGTCTATTAAGCAATCTAACGTCCAAGTAAACAACGATCCATCAATCCATCAAATTAATCAATCAATCAATCAATTGATCAAACAAACAGTTGATGATCAATTAATCAGTTAGTCTACCAGCTAATCAATCAATCAGCAAGCAAGCGAGCAATTGAATAAACAATCGACCAGGTGCAGAAGTAATAAATCGATAGCTTGATTGATTTTTAGTAATAATTCAATCAACTAATGATTCAATCCTCCATTAATCAATCAATCAATCAATCAATCAATCAAGCAAGCAATTGTTTAACCAGTGGATGAAACAATATAATCAGCCAATCAATCAATTATCCGTCAACCATTAAATCATTCAATCAATCAATAAATCACTTGATCAACCAGTTATTTAATCAATTATTCAATCAATCAATCAATCAGTTGATTGATAGATTGATCAGTCAATCGCTTGATTCAATCAAGCAATCTACCAATGGATCATTGATTGATCGATCAATCCATCAAATAATCATTCAATCAATTGCTCGATCAAAAAGTCAATCGATACTTTATTGACTTTACCGAGTACATTTAAGTTATTTCTGAACTGTACTATATCCCTACTACTATAATATTCAGTCACAATTGGTCAATTTTCCCAATAATTCCAGTTGAGTGATACGTGGTTCTTGGACCTCTTGTTTTTACACACACGCGCGCACGCACGCACGCACGCACGCATGCACGCACGCACGCACACACGCATATATTTGAACCAAATTGGAGCAATAGGTTTTTTAGATACACGTGCGGGAGAACACACACGCACAAACTTCGCAACACTCATCCGTCACCCGTTTAGAGAATATAACAACTAGAAGCCATTGCATCTCGTTACCGCAGCTGCCTTAATACTGACAAATTATGTTATTACATGTGTCGGAATAGTGGGCTGTCGGAATAATGGGTTTTCAAAAAAATGGGATTTGTCCGAATATTGGGCTGTCGGAATAATGTGACGTCGGATTATTGGGCTGCCGGAATAATGGGTAGTCGGAATATTGCTCTGTCGGAATAATTGGCTGTCGGAATATTGGGCTGTCGGAATAACAGGCTGTCGGAACATTGGGCTGTTGGAAAAGCGGGCCGACCCCTGTTTATCAGCTAAATGTCATTCTAAGAGCTGTACAAGTAGTGGACTATACCCCGGTATCTGTAACCTAACCAATCAACCATACTGGACAGCATTATCCATTAACTTATATTCTGTCGGACTAATGGGCTGTCGGACTAATGTGTTGTCGGAATATTGGGTTGTGGGACTAATGGGCTGTCGGACTAATGGGCTGTCAGAATATTGGGCCGTTACCGAAATTCTGGTGTGAATTTGTCCAGTGTGATTCTGTCAGGTGGGAATATGTCTGATTCGATTTTGTCTTGGTGGGATTATGTACAGTGGGATTTTGTCTGGGTGGGATTATGCTTGACGCCTCACTAGCCGACAACCCAGTAGTCCGACAACCCAATAGTCCGACAATTTTACCCACTATAGCTATAGTCCGACAACCCAATAGTCCGACAATTTTAACCCCTAGTCCGACAGTCCAATTGGCCGACATCCCAATACTCCGATAATTATACCCAGTAGTCCGACAGCCCACCAGTCCGACACAGCAGAAAATTTATAAACCCAGTAGTCCAACAACCCAATAGTCCGACAATAGTAATTTTATTAGAGGGTGCAATTACTTCAAAACCGCGCAGACGTTGAAATAGGATAAGATTGGTACGTCGTCATCTGAAATACCGAATGTTTTTTTAATTATAGGTCTATATATTACTGTAGCCTAGATCAGAGAAATCAATCTTGGGCACTATACAAAAGAGTGAAGGGCACGCACACAACAACAATAACAGCAAGAGAGACAGAATTTGATCACATCATGATCCGGGCATTATCGGGATCAGGGGCCGTCTGGAAATCCCAGTTCAAAACCAAATCGGGCCATTAGTTTTTGTCTTTTTTTTTAAATACAGCTCCGGACACACATATGCACACACGTATGTAACGTTTGCAATTTGTGTTCTACTGAAAGCTAAAAGATATAAAATTTAGTTTTATTATTTGAATTCGTATTCTGTTCGCTCACTTCCAAACAAATTCATACAATTATTTGTGTTAAATAAATGTGCTTTAGAATGCCGTTTAATAATTTGTTGCAAAACAGCGATTTAAGAAAGATTCGAATGAAGAAAAGCCTACAGAGCCATTACACAGTTATTCTCAGATAAATGAATTTGCGTACTTCAACTGATGATGTTCATCTACAAAACATCATTTCAAAAATAATTGCGTATATTAGTCTTTCAATTGGCATAAGATATGTCAAGTTCCTCGCCAGTCCGTATTATCAAAGGACAACATAGCATCTTTGATGTAAATATCACATGTTATCATGTGTCGATTCCGCAAACATCCCCTCTGTATCTCCGGATACCAGTTAGCGTAAATATCCATGCCAAAGTAAGAAGCACTGCGAAAACATCTGGAAACTCCAAAAACGGGAGGCGAGGGTCTGCATTCTCCGATTGCTATTGCTGTAAGCTGTATCCCGCCATTCTTCCCTCCTCCCTCACTCCCATCATCCAACCAACCATCCATCCATCCATCCATCCATCAATCAATCAATCAATCAATCAATCAATCAATCAATCAATCAATCAATCAATCAATCAATCCATCCATCCATCCATCCATCCATCCATCCATCCATCCATCCATCCATCCATCAATCAATCAATCAATCAATCAATCGGAGGTCGATACAATTATAAGCCTTGCAGCTGGAGAAGTGTAGGAAGAGACAATCGCTCATATATAAATAAGGAGACCCTAAGGTATATGGGCAATTTCTAGCACCTAGCCGGCGTGCGGTGTTACATATCCGCTACATCCGGAAAAGAGGCTTGCACAAATGACTCCTAAAGAGTGATCGTCCCTAATTACTTTTAAACCTATCCTATCGAGCTAGAATAGCCAGATTTAGTCGATCTCATGTCAGGTTCGCTTAGTAAGAACCTGATCACTGACCTCAGTGTAAACGTGATGCTGTGGGAAAAAGGTGATGCGGATGTATTGTTGATGCATAGTGTAGCCTAGCATACTGCGGTCCTAGTATTTTATATAAAATAAACAAAACAAATAACTAGGATAACCAACTATCACAACATTGACAATAAATAAGGTCACACGACCTTCATTAATCATAAGCACAAAATAACAATAATATATACAGTAAAAATATAAACTATAAAATGCGGTCTTAGACGACCGGTCAGTGCCTATTAGTCATCGGTCCCTACAAATAAGTATAGAAATACAATAATATGAGAATACAGTTAGATGAGTACCTGTTAGTCATAAGTATGGAAAGAGTTCATTGGTCACTGTAGATGATGCATCACAGATGAGGAACGTGAGATGGAACGATTCTGATGTTGCTTGGCAATATCCGAAGGTGAACTGTTGATGCAGCTCACTCTCAAGGATGGTGAAGAAGAACGATTGCGGTTGCGGATGTCTACTAGATAGTCATATCAGTTTACAAGTCCTAATTTAAGCAAACTGTTAAAAAGGTTCTGTCCTGTAGTGGAATTTGAAATTTTCCCTGTAGTATTGAAGGGCTACGGTTGAAAGTTAACTAATGATGCATGTGCATCTTCCGTGTACACAGTACATGCTGCACCGCATAGCTCATGCGGCGCACCAGGCAAAGTCCCACTAGACTGTGGTCTAAAAGTTAAATGTTGCACACGATACATTGCGCAGAGTTTGATTACCACTTTTTAGCGTGGTCCGGCAGATCTGACGAGTCGTCCACTAAGAATCACCACTCATTCTACATACTACGAGTTCTTTACATCGGGGCCGCAAGGCCCATCCGCAGGAAGGCTCCTCTGAAGTTGTTGGAAGTGAGGGACCTTTCGTGATTTTTTTTAGTTGCCCTCGGGTGATATCTTCCTGAGAGCGTACAAAAACTGAGATTTCTTGATTTTTTTAGTTGCCCTCGGGTGATATCTTCCTGAGAGCGTACAAAAACTGAGATGCTGATGCGACGGTTATGTACCAGAGATTAAGAGCTGAAATTCGAGAAGCACTGCTGCGGTTGTATGATAACCAGCAGTCAGTAAGCAGTCACCTACGTCTTGTACTGCTCCGGCCACTACAACCTACCACCTTTCTCTCTCATCAAAGTGTGGTCTCGATTCTCAGTTCTTCGCTCCTTTTATACTCCTCGCGATTTCATAGCTAGTGTAGCACGGATCGACCAGTCGGGTACTGGCCGTACCAGCTAAGCTGGGTACGGGCCGCCCATCCTGGATTCGTTTTTAAGCGCACCCCCTGGGTAGAGCAATAAGCGTTAGAACGCGTGGTGCGCATGCGCGCACCTGCCGCTCTTTCGACGACACATGTGCGTTACGACCAAGAGTGAGTATGTACTTTTAGTGTACCGAGTTGATACTATTTAATTCTTTAAAATCACTTGTTCTCGTCTCTTCTCGAATCAAGACCAGAATTTGACGAGCTATCCAAATCTGTAAACCATTTCAAAATCGGTTCAGAAATGGCTGAGTTACCGCCGATTTTCCCCTTCAAATTATGCTCAAAATATAAAAATAACATCGTGATCGCGTGTATATATACCAGCCAATCAGCGTGCGCTCAGCAAATTCTGATTGGTTGAGGCAGCCAGTTCTGACGTTCCAACAAGTATAAAAAGGGATGATTTCAGTATTTGTCATGGATGCACACTCGCCATGCCATCCAATCCTTCTCCCATCCAAACCCCCTTGGGTGAGATCAGAAAATTTTGAAAAACTTCAACCTTGGAGAGAGAAATTAGGCTGCAATGGAGGTGGGGGTGGGGAGGAGGATGTATGGGGTGGGTCCTTAGGTTAGTACTCTGGATAATTAAGCGGTTCTGGGATCCTCCCCCAGGAAAATTCTTTTCAGACAATATTTCTAATAAATGGGCTTAACAAATGTGGGGTGGGGCACTAGTGGGGTAGCTGGATGCTTGGTTTCCAACACCCGTGTTTGCAGGGGCCATGGTTTTAGGGTTTTTTGTGGGATGCCTTTGGGGGGGGGGTGATGTGGGCATGGTGGTGGCGGCGGAATTGATTTTCCCCTGATTTGATGAGGATGCAAACTTAATCTCTGACCCTGAGTCCCCACCCTACCCCCAAGTGAAATAAAGGGATCCCCCACCTCCCACCCACTCTTACACTGCATCCAACACTTACACCCGCCAACAAGAGTTCATTAGGCAGCAGCAGGCACCACATACACCCCTAGCAACATCATACATTTTTTTTACTTTTTCAGTTTTAATGCTTGTTTATAGCAACCCTTCAGGGGAGCATCGCAACCCTTCGGGGAAGCACCTCTCAGAGTGAGTCTTGGCTCAAATACATCTCGGTGTAAGTGGCCAATAAAACCAACTAAACGAACGAGATCAGGAGCATCGTCGGCCGGAGGCCGAACAGTCGAGAGCTGTCCACAGTGTGGGACCTTGACGAACCACCCAGAATACCAAAGACCCATACCTACATCATCTCTGTTCCTGAAGGTTTTCAGCTCAGCTCGCACCGTAGCAGTTCTCGGGTCATCACACCTTCAATTTTGTAAGCTCTCGGACGTCCGACCGGGGGCAAAATAAGAGCTAAAATTATGTTCCTCTTTATTTAATATCTATAAAGGAACTGTTATGCAGGTTTTTTACAGTTAAAAAACTGTTATGCAGTTTTGTTATGCAGCCCTTTGTGGGCCCGAAATGTAATTCTACGTGATGTAGAGCATCGATGTTCCCCGGTGGATGACTCATCGGATCTGCCAACCACGCCGAAAAGTGGACTTCAACCACCACACTGCATGTCGTGTGTGTTCTTTTAACGTTTTGACCACAGCCAAGTAAACTTTGCCCGGTGCGCCACAAGATCTATTTGACGCACCCCCCCCCCACCGTTAAGCTTTAATATGTACATGAATTAATTGCAATTATATAAGTAAATCTCCTTGTTAGTGGGTTATGATTAGCTTTCTTAAACTACCGTCGCTGAACGGGAACTTTTCGTCATTACAGTATTTATTATGCATGACTTCCAAACTATTTGGTAAACATTACTTACTACTGTGTTTCACTATCCTGAGCTCGTACCGTTTACAACTTGGAGCCAGCATGCGCGAACCCTGTTTGCGGAGATCTACATGCGGAGATGTATCCAACTTTAGAGAACGTGTCGACTCACGTCACAAGTCTAGTGATGTCTCAATTTCAGTAACATAATAGCCCAGGTGTAAGAGTGGCTACTGAATAGTCAAGTGACCATACATGGTATCTTTAATTATACAATATTATTTCTGTAAAAGGTACTAATGACAAACAGGTACCATACCGGTCCTCGGACCGCATCTTATAATTTCTTTATTATTACTGTTTATAAATACCCTTATTTATTGTAAGGTGTTTAGACTAACCGCACCGTATTAGGTCCATCAACCTGTATTATCACTGTTCTAATCAATCCGTATACCGTCATTGTTCTGTACTTGGTTAGTTATGTATATGGCCAGCGGCTATCTTGTTGATATGTTTTGCTTATTTATAGGAAACTTAGGACTGCAGTGGATTAGGAAATACTATACAGCAACATTTAAATATGCATCACTCTCCCCCACCACCAACAATTTTTCACTGAGGTCGCAGTCCGTGCTATAACTCTGTTTAGCCCGGCATGCTACTGACTAAACCTGACTATTCAGCTCGATAGGATAGGTTTAATGTGATTAGAGACAATTTTCTCATTAGGAGACATATAGTGTACGCCTCTTTTCTGGTCGTTGCGGTAATCTATCCCCGCACTTCGGCAAGGTTGTATAAAATTGGCCAACTTACCTATAGGGCCTCATATTTATAAAGTCATTGTCTCTTTTCATGTTCCACTAAGCCTTATGGCTTCTTAATTGTTTGGATATCCCTATCCGCACCGTGGACTGATCCAACTCTAGGAAACTATTGGAGGTTTCCGAGCGGTGATGGCCAAGGTACGGTGTCACATACACCTCCCCTGTATCTTCGGATACTTAGTAGCTAGTTATCCTTGCCAATGAAGGAAGCACTGCGAACACATTATTAGTATTATTTGATAAGAGTATATTTCTCCCTCACCGCAGTGCATACTGGGCAATTTGACTATAAACCTAATGGCAGGTCAATTCTTAGCTCCGTAGGACGTGGTGATGGGCAAGATGCGCATCTCCACCCAACTCATTAAAATGTCTAGGCAAGATGTTGGAATCTGCCACGCCCTCACGGGAAGGACATTTGTTGTGGATATTCGTCTCTCTATCCCCACCGTAACGATAGGTCAGTCATCAAAATCTGCTTATGTTACAGGTAGCCATTGTGCTGTGATGTTTTTGTGGTTATGGAGCAAGGCATCCGGATTCTCACCAAGCTTGGATCTCTTGCAAAGTGACATGTACGCATGCTGTCCTTGGAGGTAGATGCTTTGGGGCATATGTGCCCATTGGACAGCCGTATCTAAAGATAGGTAGGATCCCCGCCATTTGCGGCCTAAATTATTTTTGTTTCTAACACCTAACTGGTAGGTTATTCATAGCAGCCCCCACAAATAAAAGCGACACCTACCAATACAGTATCTTGGAACTACATAAGACGGTGACTTGGGAATCCCTCGGGAATCGCTCATCCCATCTTCAGTAAACAAGCACGCAACACTTTAGTTATATTTTTCACTGGGATGGTCTTTTTCACAGCACTTTTGGTTGAATAAAAGAGTGGCCCTTTTTGCCAACTCTTTTCCTCCGCTGTGGCGTTGAAGGCATCTTCCTGTGACGGAGGCCCTCACCAGGCACTTGCCTCTCGCAAGATATCCAGTGACGGCAGCCGGCACGAGGCCACTACGTCTCACAACAATAAGTATCATCTAGTAGTAATGCCCGCGTGAGGCACAATGCCTTTCGCTACGCTAGGCGTTTCTTTTTCCTTTCCTTTTTAGCATAGGGGTATAATAACTTATATTAAGTTAATTAGTGATCTCGTATGCGGGGATACCTCTGCGGACTTACGAGTCTGTGTGGTACCTCCGGTGTCACCATGTTTAAAGCGCATCAGCTGTCTCTATGCCATGTATTATTTTATGCTCACTGTTATCTTACAAACTCTGTGGGTTGTTTAGGTTATATTTTATTCTTTTGGTATTTTGTCACAAATCCTTGTAAGTCCATAGTTCTAAATTACTATGGACAGGCATACCGGTGACACAAACTCATGGGCAGCCACCATTCAATTCAATTTTAGCGGCAATGGTCGCACGGCCCCACTGGAACAATTGAGTTCTACTGGCCTTAGGAGCCAGTCTCTGTATCACGCGGAACAGTGTCGCATGGGATCCGGAACTCCGAGACTAGGAGCTAGCCAGCCCTCTCATCTGTCGTGGAAATGCGTCGCGGTGACCGAACAGTATGTACCGGAATGACCCGATGGTACCCCACAAGCTACAGGTGGCACCAATGTGGGGCTCGATGAACATCACGAAGCGAATTCATGCCCACACCTTTCAGCGAGCTAAGTTCATTATCTCCATTCAGCGATGACTCCCTCGATCAAGAGGTAGCATCATACGATGGACGGAATGCTCGCATGCTCACCGGTCATGTACCAAATTCCAGTGGTGCGGAAACACCAGCACAGCACCTACAACAGTTCTTGCCCATCAGTGAGGGGACATTCCGTGAAGCCTCAAAAGCAGGAACTGAATTTCGCACCATATCAGACGTCCATGGTAGGCTAATACCATCAAAGCTGTACAGTGGACGATCTCATCAAAGACCCTTACTAAGGGCCATACTACTTATCCTTCACAATATTACTATTCACCCGCGTCATCAGTAGGTGATATGTGGCAGGATAATAATGATAATGTACAATATCCCATGTCTCCCCCATTAAATGCACCATATCATTTTCAGGGAACAACACGATATGAAAGGGAAGAATCAGCACCTCCATCCCATCGGTACATCAGACATGCCACACACCACACCCGTCAGCCTACAGCACCACCACTGTACGAGGAATGCCTACAACCACAGCCTGAAGAACGTCCACGTCGTCTTCATAACACACTGCCTCCCGTCTACAGACCAACACCGGTCTATGGATCCGCATCAGGGCCGGTATCAGCTAACCCATATATGCGACGCTATCCTAATGAATACGACTCTTGAGAAAGGCAGCCTCTGCATCCTCAACAGCGCTGATGGGAAACACCAACACCACGACCGCCACCTACACGTCGACCAGCATCATCATTTTCATCAGTCTCCCAATTACCACCACCACCCGGATTTGCACCACTCAGTTCATCACGTGGACCTGGCTGAGTCATTCTTCTGCCCTCAAGGAGAAATTATTTCTCCCAGACCATGGTAGCCTCTCCCAACTGATGGCAACTGCGGTATTGATCGAGAACTTCTTGGAGCGAGAAAAGAACAATCACCGCCAACTTCACCCAATCAATGAGCTGGACAGTACCAACTTCGCCACATCAGCCGACAACCGCATCACACCTACCACAACATCAGCTACAGAAACCTCAGTACAACAACAGGCACCGCAAGCACAACACACTAACCAGAATCACGCGCCTAGAGGAAGGGGGCGTGGCTACTGTGGATGCCACAACAGAGCCCCGGGACGTGGCAACCAGCACAACAACAACAATCGTCCAAACATGCATGATAGAATAGATGAGATCAACAAGCGAATCTCGCACTCACCAATCTCATTACCACACTGAGCACTAGCATCGCAACCACACACAATAGGGCCGCAACCACTAGCACAACCGCACTGCCACCTAACACATATTTCGGATGTGGTCAGCCGGGCCACTGGAGGGAACGATGTCCTAACTGACCTCCGTCTACTACACCGATCGCTGACCACAGAACACCACAGCCCGATAAGCCATTAAACTCCTAAGGGCACCGATTGAAGAGTCACATTGGTGCCCATTCTTACAACCCGGCTAAACTGCGACTTCCGCACAACAACATCCAGTGGCCAACTAGCATCATCAAGCATCAGCATACACCCACACACCTATGCACCCAGCTTCATATATGTTAGTGCCTACGATGCCTCCCAAATCAGCAGAACCGCCATCCCCCTCTTACGGACAAAGTAATCCCACAATGTCCGCATCTAACCGACCTTCTTTCCATGTAAAACAGCAGTGGTGGGTTGTAGCACCTCCGCTGAAACAACAGTTTTACAAGCACCACGTCTCGCCACCAAGACACTGGATTCTCGGTGTCCCTTGGTGGTATGCAATACACCACCTCGCACAGCATCATCTGCATCCACAGACAGCACCAGTACGGGAGAAACTATCCAATCGGCATCATGGATCCATAAACGTAGATGCTGCCATCGACATGAAAGAATTCCACGACGTCACTGTTTTTTCTGTGCATCAACAAAACATCCAATGATGCACTGCAAGAAGTGACTCGCTCAGGTCGAGCTTATCCGTAATCGGGGGAATCCCACCCACACCGCTGTCTACACAAACACCGCACATACAGAAACGGCAACAATTCCACCACCACTGCTACCACCAGCTCTGCCGTCACCAACGCACTCACAGCAGCGGCGACAATGGACTGGCCCTTTTCTCACTCAGCCATCAGCAACACTACAGGAAGCCATCCGGAAGCAAACCAAATACATACAGAATGATTCCATTCCGCAACCTCTTTCACAGACGACATCATTGGAGACACTTCCGCAGGGACACAGAAAGGCCATCAACAAATGTGCCTGTCTGTTTAGCCGTATTTCCACCAGTGCCACCGTTGACACAGAGGCTTCCATTACCATTTTAACAAGCGCTTGTATGAGAGCATACCACCTCATAAGAAGCCACCCCTTAGGCCTACAAACATATTTTTACGGACAGCTACAGGAGCCGATGTGCCCGTGGCTGGAGTAGCTAATCTTATCATGCAAATAGAGGAGATCCAATTCATACAGCGAGTTGTCATCGCCTCTATTCAAAATGATGCCCTTCTTGGCTCTGATTTTCTTAGTGCCAGCAAAGCAATTATACACTGCAAGCAACAGGAACTTGACATACATGGCTGACGAATACCCTTGAACCGGAATCATCATTATGCGATATGTGTGCAGTAATACTTTCAAGTACAGCCACCGTTGAGCCGGGACAAGAACAGATCCTATGGGCCACCACACCACAGTTAGGAGACAACACACACACCGCCATGCTGGAACCCGACCCCGATTACATCATACCCTCACAATGCGCAAGTCCCCGTTTGATCGTGGATACCACCAACAAGGAACACATACCCTTTAGGGTATTCAATGGCACAGCGGACCCAATAACTCTTGAACCAGGAGTCCGTTGTGGCCACTTGGTGGATGTGATCTCTCTGGAAACACCAACACACACCAGCGCCCCCACAGAAATTACTGATGATTTACTGGAACATTTACACGAATTGTACTTACGTGCCCCAGTAAGTTTAATGCAGTCTCCAAAACAACTAGTACGGACCCTACTTTATAAATATAGCGATAGTTTCTCCTCAGGGGGCATGGATGGGGAAACTCATCTTGTACAACACTTCATCGATATGGGAAATAATCGCCCAGTATGACAACCGGTATGACGTCTTCCCATTCATAAGGAAGTAGGAGTTCATCACCAAGTAAACGACATGTTGCGGACCGGTATTATCGAACCATCAGCATCCCCATGGGCCAGCCCCATGGTACTAGCAGGCAAAAAAGATGGATCCTTGTGGTTTTGTATTGACTACCGCCACCTTAATGATCTCAGCGTTAAAGATGCATATCCATTACCCAGAATAGATCAGGCCTTGGATTCCTTGTCCTGAGCCAAGTGGTTTTGTACCCTTGATTTAGCTAGTGGTTACTGGCAAGTGGCCATGGATGAAGCTGACATGGAAAAGACCGCATTCGTATGTAGGGATGGTCTCTTTCAATTCCACAAGATGCCCTACATCTTGTGCAACGCTCCTGGAACTTTCGAGCATCTCATTGAGCAGGTATTATCTACGCTGCAATGGGAAATATGTCTGTGGTTCTACGTTTGAGCAAATACCAACTAGCTTAGACACCATGATCTCAAGATTCCGCACGGCAAACTTACAGCGTAAGCCAAAGAAATGTCATCTCTTCAGACAGAGCGTCGAGTTCCTGGGACACATCATATCTGGTAATGGAGTGGCTACTCAGCCATCAAAAACAAAGGCAGTAGTAGAGTGGCCAATGCCCTCTTCAATCACAGAGACTCTGAGTTTTCTCGGCCTTTGCCAGAACTATCGCCGATACATCCGCCATTTCAGTGAGATTCCTTCACCTCTTTACAAGATCACTGAAAAAGATCGACAATTCGAGTGGATGAGTGAGTGTGAAGGTTCCTTCAGGGCATTGAAGGAACTCTTGACAACAGCCCCGATTCTCACTCATCCTAATCCAAGCCGCGATTTCATCTTGGACACTGATGCATCAGCTTGCGCCATTGGCGCCGCTCTATCTCAGGTCACAGAGGATGGAACGGAGCAGGTGTTGGGTTATGGTTCTTGTACATTAAATAAAACAGAAAAAGATACGCAACCACGAAGCGAGAACTACTTATGGCAGTACATTTCATCAAGTATTATAAACACTTTCTGTACGGCCGCGCATTTGCTCTCTGTACAGACCATCCCTCACTATACTGGCTCAGAAACCTTAAAAATCCAGATGGCCAGGTAGCGAGAATCCCTGCAGGCCTATAATTTTAACGTTGTTCACCGTCCCGGCAAATTGCATGGAAATGCCGATGCCCCCAGTGGAATCGGGCAGGGAAATGAACACGAAGAGGCCACAACCATGACACAATCAATGCAGTCATCTCCGGAGGTCACCGAATTGCAGTGCGCAGAGTGGAATCTGGAGAAAGTTGCACATGAACAAGCAACAGACACGCAAACACGACATATATATGCGTGGATCCAGAAGGGGGTACACCCTCCCTGGAATCTGTTACACCACTATCCGCAATGGCCAAATACTACTACCAGCGGTTTGAAGAATGTCACATCAACAGCAACATTCTCTACTTCAAACAACCATCTGGTAATCCCGTAAAGTTATCGAAACGACATATTGCAACAATTGCACGATAACGCGGGACATTTGGCCGTGGAAAGAACTGTCATGTGGATAAAACAGAAATTCCACTGGATCGGAATTCGTGATAGTGTGAAGGCGTGGGTTACCAAATGCATACCATGCCAAGACGCGCTGTTGGCGGCACCACTCCACACCCTTACAAATTAAAATAGTTGGTGCACCGTGTGAGTGAGTGGCTGTTGATGTGCTCAGACCCTTGAATACGATGGATGACGGAAATAAGTACATCCTCGTATTACAAGATTACTTTACGAAGTGGGTAGAAGCATTTGCTTTGCCGGACCAAGAGGCGTCCACAGTAGCGGAGGTCCTGGCAGGCAATGTATTCTGCTGTTTCGGTATGCCCTATGATCTACACTCCGATCAGGGAAGTAATTTTGAGAGCCGGCTCATATCAGAGCTCTGCAAATTGTTTCATATCGTCAAAAGTAGAACAACACCATACCATCCTAGGAGTGACGGGATGGTAGAACGATTCAACCGCACACTTGCGGAAATGTTGATGAAGGAAATGCGCCTTGATTGTAGAGATTGGGATCTACGACTCCCGTATGTACTCATGGTTACCGCACTTCAATACATTCCAGCATGGGTTACACCCCTGCTCGGTTAATGTTAGGCTGTGAATTAGCCTTGCCCCTGGATCTGGCTATGCCCCGGCAACCAGGAGAGAAAAATTCACCTTCTCTCTACGTTGAACTCTTGTGGCAGTGGATGGAACAGGTCCATGAGTTAGTGAGAGCAACTTTACCCACTGTACACCAGCGGCAAAAGACATGGCATGACTGGAGAGTGCATGGAGATCTGTATTAAGCAGGAAGGATGGTATGGGTACACGATTCGCGATGATCTGCAAACGTGTCAAGTAAACCGAGTTACCAGTGGAAAGGCCCCTATGTGGTAGTAAGTAAGACGCCGGACGTAACCTACCATATCCATGCTTCGTATGGCCTGACCTCAGTCATCCACTTCGATTGGCTTAAACCATATGTCATCGATGACTCAGCACCAGAGCTCGGACTGGGCATTCCCCGTGACACCGGCACCCAGCCAGAAGTTTCTACGGGAACTAGTATTCCCACAGTTAGCGCTGAGCACCGCGGTGCCAGTTCAGCCCATCTTCTACCAAGCCAGGCTGTCCAAGGGGTCAGATGGAAAGATTGTTCCACCGACCTCTTCCCACTCCCACCCACTTCATGCTATGCCCCCATTATAGAGTTACCACAAGCAGAAACTGAGGCTGACCCAAGCCCTGCTTCCTGTGGGGTGGAACATGTAATGAATAGCATGGAAGTGAAGAGGCCGGATGGGGTCTTGGCGTCTCTAGAACCGCAGAACTGTATAACTAGGTTTACCCGACCACACCCCGAAATTGCCTGACCACTCTCCAACCAACCCGCACCCTTGACGATGACGGCACCAACATCCCAGTTCCAGCTGGCGTCCCTCATCTATGCACCAAGTTCAGACATCACCAGCCCAGTCCATTTCACACTCCACTCGTCGTCTGTTGACCGTCAATCTTCAGATATGAGAGAGACTGCTGCTAAAAAAGGAGGTGGCATCCCGCACCGCACCAACCAACAATACACCCACCCACCCCGTAAGAATAGAACTGTTTAAACCACACAATAAATTACCTACCGCTTTACTGTCACATTTTTTATTAAGAACACAACTGTTCTACCGTGTATACAAATCATTAGCGTATGGGCCGGTGAAGCGGCATCAAAACTTTGACAGTATAGTTACAAGGAGAATTTCAAAAATTCTCTTACCTGCATTCCAGCCTATAATCGACACAGGCTGAGGACTACCTATTTACAGACAATCAAGTCACATGTATAAGAACTCGTGCAATATAGGGACGCTATGCCAGAAAAGACCAACAGTAGAACATATATTTTCATTTCCCACATCAACAATGAATATACATCAGCAGCATCACTCGACCATTAACATAAACAATATCTAAGTTTTTGATCTACCACGTGTTTTCCAGAGCTATGTGACTTTCACTTCTATTCCAGTAAATTGGATCAAACGCTTTAAACAAATGAGCCGCCCAAAATACGCGACTACCACAGCGTGATAGAGGAGCTGAGAGGGGTGAGTCAGGGCCATTGCCGCTGACGTCACCACGCTCTCACACACCCCATCGGTCACTCCAGCCTAAAATTAAAAGAGGCGGGTTTATAAGCATCCAATCTGAAAAACCGACACACCGTAATTAAAAGGTGAGCTTCCACGGGAATAAGTAAATCCTAGTTTTTGTGTTGATCGGAAACTTATATTTTCGCAGAATGGAGACGAAGTTGATTGACCATTTTCCTTATAATTAAAAATACTCCCTGTATACGGGAGGAATAATTTATGTGATGGCAGGAATTAATAATTCAAAATTGTCCATGCAGCGCATGACCAAATCACCCACACACTGACGGGTGTGGTCATCCGCCCTCTTGTGACATCACTAAACTGTATAAAAAGGAGAATCGCGCACTGGAACTTCGTCTTCCAGTCAAAATTCGATACCAGGGAAGAACACAGCACTAGGCTATTTTCGTGTCGTAGACCAAATTCTGCTCATTTAATTATTATTTCTTTTATTACTATATTAGGCCTGGAAAATTTAATGAAGAGTTAGGACAATTAGCTTAGGGTAGGATACGAGGTTTTTGTACGAATTGTCAGTACCTGTTCACCACAACACGCTACGGAGTGACACACGCATTGAAATATAAACACCGTGTTTTGGAAGTGACATTAGTACCGGGAGAAGAAAGCGAAAATATAGAAGTATTGGCCACTTGGTTCGAAACCAGACTTCCTGTAGTTGTGCTCCCAATAGACAAAATGGCCAGGACGAAGAACACTATGTGGCGTCAAGAAGTTAGTACCCATCACCGCTCCATCACCCCCACACAGTACCCACCGCACATCATACGTTCAGCCACCTAGCAGCAATCGCCACATCACCACCAGCCGCTTTATCCCATCCAGCCTCCAGTGCGAAAAAGGTACACACATCACCCGCATGATCCAGTCTGGCAGCACCCGCAGTTCATAGTCAGCAGGCGCACCACAAGCCACCAGCAACCGCCACCGCATCCGCAGCATCATCAACAGTCACCGTCGGCCGACCAATACCCATGATCACGTTGCCACCAGACGAAGATTATCCGCGATCACCATCTCCGGATGACCTAGTCATTGACGAGGAAAGCCGGCGCGCACCGTCAACAGCCACCAGCAGCACCGCAGTTCTCATTCCAACATCACTACCACACTCCAGCCTCATGGATCCAGCCGTCCGTAAAACAACAACTCCAGGTCGCCTGTTTTCAGGGAAGAGACGCATGGCCCATTCGCAAGAAATACTGCCCGTTCCGCGCATCACAGCCAGCCGGTTGCTCACGGCTGCAAAGATCAGGAAGCAGTCATATCAATCTGTTGCCGCAGCTGCATCTCTTCCGCAACCTGCCATCCGCATGACCACCTTGGAAACATCAGTGACGGCAACAACAGCACCTGCACCAACAACATCAACTACCGGTATCACCGTCACCACAGCAACAATCATGATGACACCGCCTCCCGCAGCCTCCATCAGTGTGAACATTTGTGATACCGCCACTACCTCCTGTGCATCTATGTCAGACATTAACATTCTAGATAGTGCCATATATAGTGGAGAAATTTCGGCCATTCAGGAGAACCCGCCACGTCCATCCACCACCAACCGTCGAACCCAGACTCATTGGGGGCAACTTCGCAATGGAGACATGCGGGCATTTCTGCCATGGATGCAGCAGAATTTTCCAGTAGTGAAGCGAGGAATGGAACATTCTTGAAATGTTATTTTTATTATTTTTGAAATACTTTTCTCATTATTATATATGTTCTATCAATTGAAGCCCAGTCCCCAGGATAATTACGGTTATCCTACACAGCTGTGTCTCTATTAAAATGAGCACTGCGGGTCCTTGCATTGTAAGAACATCATGTGCGACATATAACATACAACGCACCACAGTGCAATAACTTGGGTGTTCTCTGCGAAGAAAATAATTATTCGCACACATAGAGAACACCCATGTGAGCTATTGTTTTAGGAATGAAGATAACTAAAATAAAAAGTCAGCACGCACCAAAGGATGAACCAAAAAAAAGAAATTACCTGAAAAATAATTCCAGGTCAAAAATTAAAACTAAAAGTATGCCTCCTTTGTCCTCTGCGGCACCTTAATGTGCTCTGTCTCTCATAACATGCGCCTATTGCGTCACTACTCCTCTAAGGCCACGAGCCTACCCGGGAAGTCTATAATTCCCACCTAGCATGCGCCTGTGCGGCGATCCACGATGCGTGATCGTTTGCCACGGATGTCAAACTAGGAGGGGGTGGTGTAGCATGGATCGACCGGTCGGGTACTGGCCGTACCAGCTAAGCTGGATTCGTTCCTATAAGCGGGCCCCCCCCTCCCCCTGGGTTGAGCAATAAGCGTGCATAAGGCTATATGAGAGGAATTTCGTCGTGAAAACAACTAAGTTCGTTAGAATGCGTGGTGCGTATGCACGCATCCTGTCGCTGTTTCAATGACACATGTACGTTACGACCAAGAGCGAGTATGTACTTTTAGTGTACCGAGTTGGTAATATTTAATTCTTAAAAATTACTTGTTCTCATCACTGGCTGGTTCAGCAAATTCTGATTGTTTGAGGCAGCCAGTTCTGACGTTCCAACAAGTATAAAAAGGAATGATTTCAGTAGATCAGGAGCATCGTCGGGCGCGGGCCAAACAGTCGAGAGCTGTCCACAGTGTGGGACCTTGACGAACCACCCAGAATACCAAAGACGGATACCTATATCATCTCGGTTCCTGAAGGTTTTCAGCTCAGCTCGCACCGTAGCAGTTCTCGGCTCATTGCACCTTCAATTTTAGCTCTCGGACGTCCGACCGGGGGGTGGGGGGTGGGGGGGGGGAGAAATAAGAACCAAAATTATGTTCCTCTTTATTTAATATCTATAAAGGAACTGTTATGCGGTGAGCCCTTTGTGGGCCCGAAATGTAATTCTACGTGATGTAGAGCAGCGATATTCCTCGGTGGATGACTCACCAGATCTGCCAACCACGCCGAAAAGTGGACTTCAACCACCGCACTGCATGTCGTGTGTGTTCTTTTAACATTTTGACTGCAGCCCAGCAAACTTTGCCCAGTGTGCCACAAGAGCTATTTGACGCACCCCGCACTGTTAAGCTTTAATATGTACATGCATTAATTACAATTATATAAGTAACCCTCCTGGTTAATGGGTTATGATTAACTTTCTTAAACTACCGTCGCTGAACGGGAACTTTTCGTCGTTACAGTATTTATTATGCATGACTTACAAACCATTTGGTAGACATTACTTACTACTGTGTTTCACTATCCTGAGCTCGTACCGTTTACAACTTGGAGCCAGCATGCGGGAACCCTGTTTGCGGAGATCTACATGCGGAGATGTATCCAACTTTAGAGAACGTGTCGACTCACGTCACACGTATAGTGATGTCTCAATTTTAGTAGCATAATAGCCCAGTGTGTAAGAGTGGCTACTGAATAGTCAAGTAACTATACATGGTATCTTTAATTAAACAATATTATTTCTGTAAAAGGTACTGATGACAAACAGGTACCGTACCGGTCATCGGACCGCATCTTATAATTTCTTTATTATTACTGTTTATAATTATCCTTGTTTACTGTAAGGTGTTTAGACTAACCGCACCGTATTAGGTCCATCAACTAGTATTATCACTGTTCTAATCAATCCGTATACCATCATTGTTCTGTACTTGCTTAGTTAGGTATATGGCCAGCGGCTATCTTGTTGATATGTATTGCTTATTTATAGGAAACTTAGGACTGCAGTGCATTAGGAAATACTATACAGCAACATTTATATATGTATCACTCTCCCACGCCACCAACAATTTTTCAGTGGGGTCACTGTCCGTGCTATAACTCTGTTTAGCCCGGCATGCTACCGACTAAACCTGACTATTCAGCTCGATAGGATAGGGTTAATGTGATTAGAGACAATTTCCTCGTTAGGAGACATATAGTGTATGCCTCTTTTCCAGTCATTGCGGTAATCTAGACCCGCACTCTGGCAAGGTTGTGTAAAATTGGCCAACTTACCTATAGGGCCTCATATTATAAAGGCATTGTCTCCACTAAGACGTATAGCTTCTAAATTGTTTGGATGTCCCTATCCACACCATGGACTGATCCGACTCTGGGAAACTATCAGAGGTTTCCGAGCGGTGATGGCCAAGGTACTGTGTCACATACACCTCCCCTGTATCTTCAGATACTTAGTAGTTAGTTATCCCGGCCAATGAAGGAAGCACAGCGAACACATTATTATTATTTGATAGATTGTTAAGAGTATATTTCCCCCGCACTGCAGTGCATACTGGGAAATTTGAATATAAACCTAATGGCAGGTCAATACTTAGCTCCATAGGACTTGGTGATGGGCAAGATACGCAATTCCATCCAACTCATTAAAATGTCTGGGCAAGATGTTGGAATCTGCCACGCCCTCACGGGAAGGACATTTGTGGTGGATATTCGTCTCTCTATCCCCACTGTAACGATAGGTCAGTCATCAAAATATGTTTATGTTAAAGGGAGCCATTGTCCTGTGATGTTTTATGTGGTTACGGAGCAAGGCATCCGGATTCTTGCCAAGCATGGATGTCTTGCAAAGTGACATCTACGCACACTGTCATTGGAGGTAGATGCTTTGGGGCGTCTGCGCCCATTGGTCAGTCATATCTAAAGATAGGTAGGATCCCCGCCATTTGCAGCCTAAATTAGTTTTTGTTTCTAACACGTAACTACCGGTAGATTAGTCATAGCAGAAGGCTGGCACAAATAAAAGCGGCACCTACCAATACAGTATCTTGGAACTACATAAGACAGTGACTTGGGAATCCCTCGGGAATCGCTCGTCCCATCTTCATGTAAACCAACACGCAATACTCTAGTTATATTTTTTACTAAGATGGTATTTTTCACAGCACTTTTAGTTGAATAAAAGAGTGGCCCTTTTTGCCAACTCTTCCTCCGCTTCGGCATTGAAGGCATTTTCCTGTGACGGAGGCCCGCGCGAGGCACTTACCTCTCGCAAGATATCCAGTGATGGCAGCCTGCGCGAGGCTACTACTTCTCACAACGATAAGTAGCATCTAGGAGTAATGCCTTTCTGCGTGAGGCACAATGCCTCTCGCCATGCTAGGAGTTTCTTTTTCCTTTCCTTTTTAGCATAGGGGTATAATAACTTATATTAAGTTAATTAGTGATCTCGTATGCGGGTGCCTCCCTTGCTGGGATACCTCTGCGGACTTACGAGTCTGTGTGGTACCTCCGGTGTCACCACGTTTAAAGTGCATCAGCTGTCTCTATGTCATGTATTATTTTATGGTCACTGTTATCTACCAAACTCTGTGGTTTATTTAGGTTATATTTTGTTATTTTGGTATTTTGTCACAAATCCTTGTAAGTCCATAGTTCTAAATTATTATGGACAGGCATACCGGTGACACAAACTCATGGGCGGACACCGTTCAATTCAATGTTAGTGGCAATGGTCGCACGGCCCCACTGGAACAATTGAGTTCCACCGGCCTTAGGGGCCAGTCTCTGTATCACCCAGAACAGCGTAGCACGGGATCTGGATCCCTGAGACTAGGAGCAAGCCAGCCCTCTCGTCCGTCGTGCACATGCGGCGCGGCGACCGAACAATATGTACGGGAGCGACCTGACGCTACCCCACGAGCTACACTAGAACGCCCAGCCGATCAGCGTATGATCTGTAGCCAATCAGCATGCGAGCTCTAAGGGCAAGGACATTATCACATGTTGGACGTCCTCCCTATTCATTCGGTACATGCACACGTTTATAAAGTTTTCAATATTTTGAGCATAATTTAAGGAGTAAATTAAGTGGAAATCGGTCATTTCCGATCCGATCTTAAAACAGTTAACAATTTTGGATTCCTCGTTTCATTCCGGTCCTGATAGGTACCAAGAATGACGAGGATGACATAATTCAAAGAAATTTCATGCAAAACCTAGTACATTTATAGTATGCATTCTCTCCTTTATATGGCTTTATTTATATAATGTATATGAGTACTATCCTACTAAGGGGGTTGTTGTTGGAACGTACCCGGGACGGCCATCCCGTACCCAGCTGGGATGGTCCGTACCTGTCCAGCCAATCCGCGCTACAAAATCACTACGCCAATGGCTACTCAATTTCTCGATCTCGTATCGAAGGAGATCTCGCGAGATACAAATGATTATGTATGCGTGAGATTTTGTCTGGTGTGATTTTGTCTGGATGGGATTTTGTCCGGTGGTATTATGTCCTGTGGGATTTTGTCCGGGATTTGGGTTGATGTGTCTGTGTGCCGTGTTGTCCGGAATATATATGCCAATTTTGCGGTCAAAAATTAAAACGCAACAGTAACAACTGTTAGCAACGTTGTTTCCAAAAAAGAAACGTTTGACCTTATGGTGGCCTGGCTGAAAAAATATATCAACGACACAGGTATTGGACAAATTTGTCCTTGTTTTCATAGCAAAGTGCATTGTTTATCAGCTTGCGTTTGTAATGAATGATCTAATAAATTAGCTGTCAAAAGTAATTAATTCTTTGAAGATGCCGTTATCATTTGTTTTGATCGCCATCCGGCCTAGCGCAAAGAAAATAGGCTTTAAAATAGCACACAATTCTCACATCAAACACAAGAGAAAAATGCCGAAGTCAATGAAGAGAAAATATACTTAAAGTTATCGTAAGTTTATTAACAAGAGCATGTGCAATGGTCAGCACACAGTGGTTACTAGCCAGCGAACTATGATCGCGCCACCATAGCAGACTATCTCATAAGTATAAATGTGAAGAAGTGTACAAAAACTGAGATAAAAGGATTGAGATATAATGTAATCCACGATACAAGCAGATAGACTTTCAATCCATAAATTAGTAGATATAGTTATCATTGTATCGTCTCATTAAATTGATATATGCTCACAGGAAATTGCTCAACTCCTCATTGCATGACCTCTCCCCACCCAGAAGTAATATGGGAACCTGTGTAAAAGTTGGTGTCCTTTGGAGGGGGTCATTAAGCAGTCGAACCTGCCCCGTATCATGCAAGTGCTATCAGGTTGTAAAACTGATTTAAGCATCACTTTCATGCATGAGGTGTGCACTACATCATTGAAGTATGGCCCAAATACATTTAGGTGGAAGCGCCCAACAAAAACAAATGCGCACAAGTTCGGCTAGTAAATCTGGTTGCTTTATAGAAAATGCTCATGGATCAGGTCACTTTATATGTAAGGTTCTATTGCACCGCCTCCGTGAGCCAGGTCTCTAAAAACTGGTTCCATTGTGCAGCGGACCTGCTATATAGTATATACTGTAAACTCGGTGGCAGTGACCTGAACCATATTCAGTTGAAATTCATTACTCATTGAAATAATGTGCGTTAAATTAAAAAAAAAAGCTCATGGATCTGGCGAATAACCGATTACAACCCCCCACCCCCACCCCACCCACCCCCACCCCTTGCGTCAGATTCGTCCGACTGTGGTCGTATTTTGTAGGAGACATGGCATATGTTATGTTATGTGAATTTGGTTCAACTATGATTGTAAATGGAGCAACAGTGACCTGAACCATATTCAGACTGAAATTCGTTTACAGTTCCCCTGCTGTTAAATTCTTACAAAAGTGGCTGCATTGTGTAGCGGACGTGGCATATGGCATATTGTGTGAATTTGGTATACAAATTTCTGGAAACTCAGTGTCAGTTACCTGAAGCATATTCGACTAAAATTCAATGCTCATTAACAAAAAAAGCTCATGGAGCTGGTGACCCTTTCTCGTAAACTCCGATTCCAGCAACCCCCCCCCCCCAATCCCCACCCCCACCCCCGATGAAAGATTCTTAGAAACATTGGGCCATTGTGTACGGGGCGTGGGATATGGTATTTTCTGTAAATTTGATTCCAATATGTTTGTAAACGCAACAACAGTAGCCTGAACCATATTCGGTTTGAGTTTGTTGCTCATAGAAAACGCTCATGGATCTGGTGACTTTATATGTAAAGTTCTATTTCACCGGCCCCTTCAGCCAGGTCTCTAATAAAACGTATTCCATTGTGTAGCGGACCTGGTATATAGTACACACTGTGCATTTGGTTCAATTATTTTTGTATACTTAGTGGCAGAGACCTGAAGCATATTCGGTTGAAATTTGATTACAACACCCCCTTGCGTTACATTCGTACAACTCTGATCCCAACGTGTAGGGGACATGGCATATGTTATTTTCTGTGAATTTGGTTCAAATATGATTGTAAACTCAGCAACAGTGGCCCAAAACATATTCAGACTGAAATTCGTTTACAGCGTCCCCGGGTGTTAAATTCCTCCAAACGTGGATGCATTGTGTAGCGGACGTGGCATATGACATATTGTGTGAATTTGGTCAAAAGATTTCTGTAAACTCAGCGTCAGTTACCTGAGGCTAATTCAGTTGAAATTCATTACTCATTGAAATAAAAGAGCTCATGGATCTGTTGAATTTACTTTCAAAATCGATTACAACGCCCCTTTAGGTCACATTCGTACAGCTGTGGTCGTATTTTGTAGGGAACATGAACTGAAATTCGTTTACAGCGCACCTGGTGTTAAATTCCTACAAAAGTGGATGCATTGTGTAGAGGACGTGGCATATGGTATACTGTGTGAATTTGGTCCTGAAATTTCTGTAAACTCAGTGTTAGTTACCTGAAGCATACTCGGCTGAAATTCAGTGCTCATTAATACAAAAATCTCATGGAGCTGCCCGCTTTTATACCTTGCGTTGTTGAAGAAGATTATGTCGTCTAATAATCTGTGAATTTAGATTCACTAGCACTATATATAAAATAGTAACTGCTCCCCTCGAATTTCGAACTATGAACTACGAATTTTGGTCTAATTTCTAAGTTCTAACAGAATGCACGAATAAATGTCAGAAAAAACTTCTTCTCTGTCAGGATTTTTAAGCTCTGGAACAGTCTCTCGGAATCAGTAATTTCAATGCCATCACTAAACTCATTCAAAAACGCATTGACAGATTCTGGTCTACACATGCAGTTCGGTATGTCTATGAAATCCTATTCACCGGAAGGGTCAGCACAACCACCCAGATTGAGGAAGACGAGCTGAGCATAGAGGCTTAAGCCTGCGCTCAGAACATTACCTAAGTTACCTAATTTACCTAAGTTATCAGGGTATTGGAAGAAGCCATCCACAGTGACCACATTTATGCAGCCGTAAAAAAAGATTTTATTACTAGAAATTTATTTTGTTATTAAATATGAAATTATAGGTTGTGCCTTCAGTGGACAGCCTTGACTCAATTATGTAAAACATGTTACTGTCAAATAAATAATCTTTGATTTGATTTGAATCGAAGGATGGGCATCTATAGTTCCTTTGTTATCCAAAGTTTTGGTCCAGTTGTCTAAAACATGCAACAGCTGGAGGACAGTTGATCTGCCACAGATAAAGCCATATTGCCTATCGCAGCGGATTGCACTCCTCAAAGTAACTATATATCACATCCCTTACATAGCCTCCATTAGGCTACTTCGTTAAGCTACACTACATACAGGCATGACAGTAGGAACAACAATAGAACTAAATACATGTAAATGTATATATGGATAGATGTATATATTTATATATAGTGTAAATATACCACAGTCCAGATCACTACTTTCCGGAATGAGCTGTGACCCTTGTAAATAAAACAAAAATGTATAAAAAGTTCCCTGATAACATGTAGACATTGGGCCAACGTTGGCAACAGTTTGGCAGATCCCAGTTGGCATTACACTGTTGGCCCAATGTTGGCTGTGTCACTTTTTGCCAATGTTTGGCCCACGTTGGGCCAGCATTGGAAATTTCACATTAAATGAAACAAAAATCAACTATTCAAATATTAATTTTTACATTGGTAAATTATATGCTCTCTGGTGTGCTATTTGAAACATGTCAAAGATTTATGCCTGTTGGCTCACCGTTGGCCCAATAATGCATTGCCAGCGTTGGGCCAGCCTTGGGCTGATAAGCAAAACTACATTGGCCCAACATAGTGGTAACCGTTGGGCCAACGTTTGATCTTGATTAATCTTGATCCTGATTAGTTATGGCGAAACATCTAAAGGACATTATTTCGCCGCACATTCGTCAAGTAGCTGGTTTAGACATGCTTTTTGTCTCTGACTAATTTGGTAAATTTATTTGTTGGATTTGCAGAGTTTTCTTAACTGCTTAGAAGATCCTGTGATAGTTTGTGATAGTTTGTTCCAATCCCTTATCGTACTGGGAATAAAGTTTGCTTGCTATCAGGGTTGGAAATTCGGTATCCAGTCAACTCGTCCTAAATACATCCCGTCCTAAGTACAACTCGCCATACTTCTAACTCGTCCTAGGTCAACTCGTCCCAAATAATGTTCATATATGAATATACATGATTATATTATATTATTCAGGATAATAGAGCTCTGATATTATGTGATTATCAAATAACATTGCATTAATCACATAATATATGCTCTATAATCACGAATAATATAATATAACTATGTAAATTCGCATATGAACACTATTTGGACGAGTTTACCTAGGACGAGTAGGGCGGGTTGTACTGAGGACGATCTTTTTATATACGACAGAATCTCAAGTTATCAGATGTTTTTAAAAATAGATATTCCAAGAGTTCCGTCTATATTACTATTCGAACCTATCTGTAATGGATAATGGATTACATAGGGCTGAAATAGTAATAGGCCCTATATAGATTCTACAGAATTTCTAATCTATAAACCATCCAATTCGGCGTCCATAATCTGTCATCATACTTTTATTTTAGCCACTATGAGATGTTTCAAATCTAAAAGATGAAGAATATTTGACATGATATTCTTCCATCTTCAAGATTGTAAAAGATACACAGTATTGAATCAAGAGCTAAGAAATCTTATTTAGCTATGTACGAATTTAGGTATAGGCCCATACGAATCAAAATCTACTACGAAAATTAGACTTGAATAAAAATGTGAATTATTTTCAGATGTTAAAATTTTTTAAACAAAATTTCCAGTGACAAATCAGGGCAGAAATACGTCTAAAAGAGTCCGAGTCCAAATACAGACTGATCTCGTATCTAAAGCCAATACTACATGAAAATCGAAGTGGACATAACGTGCTTTCTCATTGGTTCAAAGACAGACAATCATGTGCCATTGTTGGAAGTACTGTGTTCTTTCTGTGGTTATAGCGCCTGTCCATTAGTGACGTGGTTGTCCTGTAATTATGTTGTGTGTTATTTCACGTCTTAGTGGGAGTTGTCTTAGCCCCGAAACTGTGAATTTTATTTTGAACTCCCACGGGCGCAGTTTATTCATTGATTTTTGGAATATTACTGTGATTGCTTGTCTTAGTGGACCACATACATTTGTTGTTGTGATTGCTTGTCTTAATGGACCACATATAGAAATTGCGACATCAACAAAGTTGTCCATTCATTAAAGATTTTGGGAATACTTTTCATGAAAGCCGTGCAAAAAATGAATGGTGGGGTGGCTCTTTAAGAGACTTAGTCAAGAGATTAACTATGGCCCATAATCAGAACTGGAAGAGTAATGTGGGCAGCAACACCACTGCTGAAAACTATTGCTGAATCTTTGACGGCAATGATATTCAGTGATACCATCCTCCAAATGAATACCAGTTACCATGATCAATTAAAACTAGGTGTCACCAAATATAGAAAATTGTAAATAATCATAATAACAACAAATTTTAACATGTTTGCAAATATGTACTTTAATATTGTATATACATGTATATATTATGTATAATAGATATCCAGCAACAGAAGGCCCTAGGGGAGACCAGTTATTATTATTATTATTATTATTATTATTATTATTATTATTATTATTATTATTATTATTACACCTTTCACTAACCAAGAGATGGTAACAACTTTCGGGTAGAGAACTACTACTAGACAAAAAGGATGGCGGTTCTTTAACACTATCAGATTATCTTAACTCCTTATGGAAATGACAAAGTAATTATGATTTAGGGAATTTCATGATGAGTATAGCGGCGTATTCAAGTCAAATTAGTTTCAAAATATTCAAAAGCCTACAACCACAATCTGCTGGCACGTGGTGGCTCAGATGAGGATGGATATAAGCATTGCCTTATATAAGAGTGGCGATGACAATGGATCTCACGGATGTGATGAAACATTCCGTTTCCAGGTGAACTACGGATGGATAAATGTTTGAATGGCATTCATTAAAAAACAAATCTATACGAAGTAACTTGTATTTGCGTATTGTGTCTATTATAAATTAATTATGTTAGAAAAAAATTGGCGAAACGTTACTTTACAATAGAAAGTCAGCCGGATATACCACGTCCGACGGACGTGAAGTAAACGTAATAACTACATACATTATAGCTCAGAATTATAACGTAGCATGTTTCCAAAACAAAAACAGAAAGCTGTAGTAGATACTACAATGGACCCTTCCAGTTTTAGCTATGCCCCACCCATCTCTACTTAAGCACAGCCGATCGATGGATCTCGGAACTCCATGACTATCAATTTCCAGAAAACTATACAGGTAGTCTGTTGAATATTTAGAAACTAATTTGACTGGGTACTGTTGCTGCCATGCTGCCTATGGCAGCAACACCACCGAGTCAAATTAGTTTCAAAATATTCAACAGTATGTTTATTAAATAACAAAGACATTTCGTACAACGTGTCAGACTATTAAGCGTTAAATGTATAGTGGTCTCTTAATACAGGTGGTCAATGTTGGCAATTGACATCTAGGTGGTCGGTAGATACATGCGATCAGAATAGGGTGATTCACATTGACAAGTGGCATTGCCGTATTAATTGGCAAGTGTTCAATAAATATGGTGGCCAGTGTTTGATGGACTACATTGGCAAGAGGTATCAATTTGGCGTGTGGTCCCTTAATGAAAGTGATCCGTGTAGAGTGAGCGCACTGTCAAGTGGTATTATAATTGGTATAGGTGGCCTCTTAATACAAATGGGCAGTGAAGAGTGGACCACATTCGGCAAGTGGCCGATAATATTGTTAGCTCCAATCACCAAATCGCCGCATTTTATAAAGTCAACTCGTCCCATCTAGGAAAGTCAACTCGTCCTAAAATAATAGACCGACTCGTCCATTTGGAAATAGGGACGAGTTGACTTCTTCTTTTCGGACGACTTGACTTTCCTAGATGGGACGAGTTGGGAGATGAGACGACTTGACTGGCATTCGGAAATGTTCTGTATAACAGGTATATATACTTTTGTAAACGCCAATGCGCTAGTGGAGAAGCCACTAGACTTGACAAGCTAGCAGCGGCTACAGGCTACACCAAGCCTAATTCACTTTCAGCTGTAAAAGATATAAGATAAGATAAGATTGATTTGCAGAACGCAGGCTAAAAAGCCTCTATCTTCCGTTTTGTGTTAGGCTGCTATAGAGTTAGGCTGCTATGATAGTTAAATCTTAGTTCTTGGTTTGCCCAGTATGTGTCTAATCTATTCTTGAAGATGTTTAAATTTTTCGATGTTACAATGTGATCAGATAGTGAATTCCAGGCATCGATTATTCTATTGGTAAAGTAATGTTTTCCGAAATCATGTGAAAAGTGATGTTTCTTTAGTTTATATGTGTGTCCTCTTGCTATTGAATTGTTTAATGTGAAAAGATGTTTTGTTAGATGTGTGTCGTAATAACCATGTATGATTTTATATAATTCAATCATATCTCCCCGGTGTCGTCTGTATTTTAGAGTTAGAAGATTTAGTCTCTTTAGCCTGTCAGGGTAGCTCAGTCCTTTCAATGACGGAATCTGTCTGGTTGCCCTCCTTTGAACATTTTCGATAGTATTAATATCTTTTTCTTTGTATGGGCACCAGACACTGTTAGCATATTCAAGGTGAGGGCGTACTAATGCTTTGTACAGCAAGGTGAAATTGTCATTATTTAGGTATGTGTAGGTTCTGCGAATTATTCCCATTATCCTGCTGGCTTTATTTACCTGTTCCTGTATATGTTTTCGAAAGTTAAGTTGTCTGTCTATAAATATGCCTAGATCTTTTTCAAACTCAACAGATTCAAGTGGTATTGGGAGACCATCCTCTCCGTGTAGGTGATAGGATCTGTTTTCAACATTTTGTTTGCTTTTTATTTCCAGAACTCTAGATTTGTTTGGGTGGAATTTTAGTAGGCATGTAGAAGCCCAGTCGGTCATGGAGTCAAGATCATCCTGTATTATTTTACTGTCTGTTTTGTCATGGATTTCTTTATACATCTTTGTGTCATCTGCGAATGAGTAGATTTCAGAACTGACATTATCCGGTAGGTCATTTATATATATAACAAACAGGATAGGGCATATCACACTACCCTGTGGTACCCCACTGGATATATCTTGCCATGCAGAAAATTTGTTATTAATCCGGACTCTCTGTTTACGATTTTTAAGAATTCCCTTATCCATTGGCACATTGTATCACTAAATCCATATGCCTTCAATTTGATCACGTGTCGTTCATGTGGGACCCTATCGAATGCCTTCATTAGGTCCATAAATACTATGTTTATTTCACTGTTGTTGTCCAATATTTTTGTCCAGTGGTCTAAAACATTTAATAATTGCAGTGTTGTTGACCTCCCGGAAATAAAACCAAATTGTTTGTTAGTGAGTAGATCATTTGACGTTATGTGCTTTAATATCTTATCCCGAATGAGCTTTTCCATGAGTTTGCAAACTACACTTGTAAGGCTTATTGGTCTGTAGTTGCCTGGGTCCTTCCCCCCCCCCCCCTTTTTTTTAGAAATTGGTGTAACGTTTGCAAGTTTCCAATGGGTAGGTACACATCCTGAGACAAATGATTTGTTGAATATGATGTTAAGTGATTTATGTAGTACTTCTCTTAATTCATATATGAGGCGATGATGTACCTCATCAGGTCCAGGTGATTTAGAAATGTTTATTGATTCCATAATTTTAAGTGTTTCGCTGAGGCTGAAGGTAGTGTCACTAGAGAGAGTTGTGTAGTTTCGCCTAGTAAGGTGTGGAAGTGTATTAGTATCTTCATCAATGAAAACAGTAGTATAGAAATTTGCTAATACATCCGCCTTGTCAATATCATTTTGTACTTTCAGGACTGTACCATTTGCTTCAACCTCAAGTTCAGGTATTCTGGAGGTGAGTTTTCTTGTACAGTTGACATGATACCAACACTTTTTAGGATTCCTTTTTACACTTCTGGCTATTTCTTTTTCTTTTTCTCGTTTAGCATTTCTTGTGAGTGTCTTAAGTTTGTTTCGCTGGTGTGTATATTTAAGCCTGTCTTCATCTGTTCTGGTTTTCATATAGTTCGTCCAACCTCTATTTTTAGCTTTTATTAGTTTAAGAATTTCTGATGTGATAGCTGCTTTCTTTCCCTTGTTGTGTGGCTTGTATCTGGGGATATGCGCTATTTCTGCTAACTTTAGTTTGTTAGAAAAAGTGGAATACATGTCTTCAACATCTTTACCTTCTAATATTTTATCCCAGTCGAGATTTAGTTCATGTTTCATTGCCCCATAGTTCCATTTGTCATAGTTTAATTTTTCTATTTCAGTTGTCACTGTCTCATTTGCACATTGGAGATTACATGTGATCACAACATGGTCACTGCTTCCCAGAGGGCTATCGTATGCAATATCTGACACAAGATTTTCATCGTTGCAGATAATTAGACCCAGTGTATGTGGGGTGTCAGTGCCTCTAACTCTAGTGGGGTTATCGATTTTTTGAAAAAGGAAACAATCTCTTATACATTCTAGGAATCATTCCGTACTATCTGATCCTGTCCAGGAGTCCCATTGGATGTTTGGAAAATTGAAATCTCCACAAATGAAAATGTGTGTGTATTGCTTTGTGTTATTTGTTACTTGGCGCAGGAGGTTGTTCATTAGGTTTATATTGTTCTCGTCACCAGTGGGGCCTCTGTATATAACACCAACTAGTAAAGTTTCATTATTTTTAGGCGTATTTTAATAAAACAATGTTCCTTAAAATTACTTTGCACATTGATTTCATCCGAATGTAGTTCCTGTTTCACAAGTATCATAACACCTCTTCCGGTTTGTTCACAGAAGTTGTTTGGGAAAGTATCTTATCCTGCGATGGACATTTCTTCTTTAGTAGGGAGAAATCGGAAATTTTTAGGAAATATCTCTGTTATCATTATAATGTCTGGTGTTTTTTTCATGACCAAAAGCCTTGCTTTGAATTCAGGTATTTTATTAGAGAGACTATCTGCATTGGTGTACATGCATTTCAAGTGTAGCTCAGATCTCTCATGTTCTGATAGCTGAGATTGTGTGGATTTACAATATGTTCTAGGTTCTGCTTGTTTCCTTAGAGTTTTCAATTTTTTACTTTGTAATACCTGTGTGCTTTCTTTTCTGTTTGATGGCGAGATAGCTGTTGATATTGTATCATGTATATATTTGTTAGTATCCATTGCTTGTGGAACTGTACATTCATCAACCAAATTGTGGTATCTGTTATATAGATGTATAGGCTTGGTTATTTCTGCATTTGGTAAATATTTATACAGTATATTGCCTTTTTTTCTTATGAATTTATTCCTAAAAAAGGATGAGGGATTGCATTTCTACAGGTAGTGTTGGCTTGAAGGGAATCGATACGCGAGTTCAGATAGTTCATTATGTTTTCTGATAACAGTCTAACTCCATGATAATTTGGGTGAATAAAGTCTCGAAAAAGCTCTTCATTCGCTTCCCCAGAAAAGCTCTTCATTCGCTTCCCCAAAAAGCTCTTCATTCGCTTCCCCATATCATCATATCATATCATCATAATCATAATCATAACCATAACATGTACAGCTTTTTAGGACATTGTATCCTATTATCAGCTAATTCAATAAATTTGGTGATGAGCTACATTATCTAATAGTCATATTTGGATTACATGGTTTATCTAGAGCTCTATAATTATAGTATACAGGATGTTGAATAAATAGTTTATCTAGTCTGGTTTTAAAACTATTTAGAGATGGAGCTTCAACAACTTCAGGCGTCAGGGAGTTCCACCAGTCTATGACACGGTTAGAGAAAAAGCTTTGTCTAAGGGATGTATTTGCTCTTGGTTTTAGTAATGTAAATTTATGACCTCTAGTTCTCTTTCTTGGACGGATAATTAGAAGTTTTCTAGAGTCCACAGTATACAGGTTATGCATGTACTTATAGATATTTATAAGATCCCCTCTTATTCTTCTGTATACTAGACTTGGTAGTTCTAAATATTCTAATCTTGCCTGGTAATTTAGATTTTTTAAGTTGGGCACCATTTTCGTAGCTCGTCTCTGAATTTTTTTCAAGTTTTTCTGCTTGTTTCCATGTGTTTGGTGACCATACAGGGGCAGCATACTCCAGGTGAGAGCGTATTAATGTTGGATAAAGTTTCATGAACAGGTCTTCATCTATATATTGGAATGTACGCCATATTATGCCTGTCATTTTATTAGCCTTGGAAGTTATCTTCTCTATATGGCTCTCAAATGTTAGTTTTGTATCTATTGACACGCCTAGGTCATTGATTATATTTTCGTCATGTAATTTTAGGGTTTTCCCATCATCTATCATTTGATAGGAAGTATTAAAGTGATTATGGCCTATGTGCATTACAGAACATTTTTGAGGATTAAATCGGACCTGCCATGTTTCTGACCACTGCTGCAGTGAGTTAAGGTCTTGTTGTAGTTCTTTACAATCATCTGCATGTGCTATGGTTCTCTAAGCTTTAGTATCATCCGCAAATAAAGAAATGTCAGATTCAATCACAGATGGCATGTCATTGATAAAAATAGTGAAAAGTACTGGACCGAGTACACTGCCCTGTGGAACTCCACTCAAAACAGGTGTCCATGACGAAAAGGCTCCATTTACTGCAACCCTCTGTTGGCGATTTGTTAAAAAGGATCTTAGCCAGTTTAGTAGATTACCTGAAATTTTGTATTGGCTTAATTTACTTAGAAGGCGTTCATGAGGCACTGTGTCAAATGCCTTCATGAAATCAAGATACAGGACATCTATATCTTCACCCCTGTCTAGAGCAGTCGTCCAGGCCTCTAACACTTCTAATAATTGTGTAACTGTAGATCGCCCAGCCATGAAACCATGTTGATATTCAGTAAAAAACCTGTTATTTATCATGTGGGCTACTACCTTGTCCCTCACAATGCTCTCCAGTACCTTACAGGAAATGGAAGTAAGGCTAACCGGTCTATAGTTATTTGGTTGTCTTTTTGACCCCTTCTTATGTATGGGTATGACATGGGCATATTTCCAATCTGTTGGCACTGAACCTGTGTCTAATGATTTTGGTATATAAGTGTCAAGGGCCTTGCTATGACATCCTTTAATTCTTTGAGTAGCCGAGGATGTAAAACCATCAGGTCCTGTGGATTTGTTTTGCTTTAAGTTGCCTAGTTTTTCTTTCACAGTATCCAGATTCACTTTAATGTTGCTCAATGCATTGGTTTCGGGTTTTAAATTTCATAATGGGAATAATATTTATATTTTCTGGGGTAAATATACTAGAAAAAAGTTGATTTAATAATTCTGCTTTATCTTGGTCTGTTACAGTAAGGTTACCATTTATGTCTTCAAGATCTCCCACACTTTCTTTTGTTTTTAGTTTATTATTGAGCGATCTAATTTTTTTTAATTCTATGGGTGTAATGCGACGAGAACCAGCCCAAGGGAGGTAAATTCCTTTTCTTTTTGAAAGAGACAATTTTGTTATGAAGTATAATTTTGCATATATACTTGATATTTCTTTACTGTAGCGTGTGAGTAAAGCTTTAAGCTTTGTGGTTTTCTTTGCCAACCACAAAATAATGCTAATCTATTTCGATTTTATCGTAAAGGAGTCTTGTAAAGATAAATGACCAGTTTTCGTTTTTTTCATTATTTCTTTTGTTTATTTTTTGGTTTATTCTATCATCAGCCATAATTTCTTCGTTGATAGACCCATCATGTAATCTTTTAGTCACAAAGAATTAAAAACACGATTTTGACGATGTAATAAGCTATCTCGGAGTTCCGAATGCGCATGTGCAGCAAACGTCGGGTCAAAGGTCAAAGCACATAAACAAACCACTGTGTGCTTTCGCTTAGCAATAATCACATAGCCTTTACAGCGTTTTCAGCTAAATAAACTTTTTACAAACATCTCGCTTCATAAAGATAATATTCTTACGTAATAATCACTGCGTGTTTATAAAAGAAATTTCATATCGCTAATATGAATCGCACGAAATACCCTATTTTCGTATATGCCCTATATAGTTAGCCTATATAATATGTAGTACTGCTATGTTTAATTCCAGCGACTGTCGCCGGGTATTATATTATTATTTTTATTTCATACCCATATTGATTAAAACCTACACAATCAACAGTTTGTAACTATTATTTTTTATCTATATATAATTAGCAGCCTCGGCGGTTAGCGCGTCGACACCCCCCTCCCCCAACACGCAGACCCCCCAAAATAGCCACGGCGGTGTTGTCAAGAACGTAAATATTTGTTATTAAATCTTTAAAGAAAACTCATGTTTGGCTGTATGTTTTAACCAATTTCTCCCCAATAGCAGTTGGCTGCTATAACCTTTTGGAAATTTATATCACATATCATATATAGCGCCTACATTCATAGGCGTGTAGGAACGTACTTTGGCGCGGTGGGGTGGGGGGTGTGTGTTGATGGCGCTAAACTATATGGGTGTGACTAAAACCTAATGGGCGCTACGGAGAATACACTGAGAGAAAAAAAATGAAGGAATGCTAGCGCCCCCACCTCTCCCCTACGCCTATGTATATGGCAAGCATCTCGAAAATTTAAAAGCCAACTTGTCCTTGTATGGTATCTGTGTTAAATCCAATAAACGAACTTGTAAGGTTCTGAAAACAAGTAGGGTTTTTTTTAATTTACGTTCGTGATATCCACACCCCACACATAGACTATACCCCCTCCAACAATGGCAATCCGGTGATTTCTTTGGTTTGAAAAATCCAAATTTGTAAACAAGTTTAGGGTGAATTATTGTATGTTGTGGTGCATTGTTTTAATTTTATTTTAAGAGCACACCTATGTCTAAACTCTACAATTAAAGTATTAGAAGGATTCTCAGATCGAGCTTAATGTTCAAAGATTTCCATTGGGAAGATCTAACTCACACCCTCCCGACACTGCCTCCTGCCACACTGTCAACCAAATAATGTGTCAGACCAATGCGATTACTGATCACCCATGTACCTAAACAATCTAGCAACCAAAGGATCAACAAGTCAGCCACTCTAGAGCAATCAGAATAATAATTCAGTCAATCAATGATTAAAGAATAAAGAAATGAATCAAGCAATAGTTGGATTCAATTCCATTCAATTACAGCCAGCCATGCGATCGTTCGGCCAATCAATTAGGTATATATATATACGCACAATTGCAGTGGCGTCGTGTATGGGGCGGTTTGGGCTACCAAGTAGCCTAAATTTATGAGTGAGTGATCGACTAACCAACAGAGTACATAACTGGCTGGCTGGCCCGCCGACTGACTGACTCATAGACCGACCAACTCACAGACCGACCGACTCACAGACCGACCGACTCAGAGACCGACTGACTCACAGACCAACCGACCCGACCCGATCCGACCAACAGACCGAGCACACACACCCATCCACTCACCAACTCGCTCGCTCGCCCGCCCGCTCGCTGGCTGGCTCACTCACTGGCTGGCTCGCTCGCTCACTGGCTCGCTGACTCACTCACTGACTGGCCAACTTACTGACTCACCCACCGACTCACTCACTCACGAGTGAATGACTGATAAATTGTGTGAGTGAGTGCGTGGCAGGATGATTGGCCAACTGGAAGGTCAACCGACCAACTAACTGGCTGAGTGGGTGGGTGGGTTGGTCAGTGGTGGATTGGGTCAACGGTCGATGTCTGTCTTCCGCTGGGGCTGCCACATGCCTGGTTGTCTGGCTGCCGCCCTGGCTGATTGCCTGACTTGGCTGCCTAATTGCCTGCCCTGCGCTGCATGCCTGCCATGCCCTGGCTGCCTGACTACCTATCATGCCTTGACTGACTGCCTGCCTGTCCTCTACTGCATGGCTGCCTGCCAGCCCTACTCTGGCTGGCTGATTGCTTGCCCTGGCTGCCTGCCCTGCTCTGGCTGCCTGTCATGCCCTGACTGACTATCTGCCCTGGCTGCCTGCCTTCCTGTCATGCCCTGACTGACTATCTGCCTTCCTGTCCTCCCCTGGTTGCCTGATTGCATGGCTGCCATGCCATGCCATGCCCTTGCTGCCTGCCTGCTCTGATCTGGCTGACTGATTACCTGCCATGTCCTGAATGACTGCCAGCACTGGCTGGCTGGCTTCCTGCCTGCCCTCCCTGGCTGCCTGATGCCTGCCTGCCATACCATGACTGCCTGCCTGCCCTCCCCTGGCTGCCTGATTGCCTGCCTGCCCTCCCTTGGGTACATGATAGCCTGCCTGCCCTTGCTGCCTGATTGCTTGCCCTGCCATGGCTGCCTGATTGGGGGTAATATTACATAGTGCACCGGTCCTGCCCTGGCTTCCGGCCTGAGTGGTTTGTTTGACTGATGTTTATTTATGGATAATATGATAAACAAAATTATACTCTGTTTGGGGTAATTCCTTTATCAATGAATAGCGCAATCTACGCGCACGTATTACATTGAATGATTACATTAGGTAGCCTAATAGTGCCTTTATGAGACTAGAGAATTTTATAGTGTTAAATTGGGAATATTAGAACAATGAAATTGTAAAACCCAAGTATGCGTAGTACCATACACACTAACTATATAGGCCTAACTATGAAGCTGGTGTACGTATGTAGGCCTACGCTGTCAGTCTCACGTAATCGCTGACATTACATAGACTTAAAAATAAGCATATTGTAATTGTACTTCTAAAATACATATAATAACTACATTTATTTATTGAATTTATGCAAAATACACTAGTGTGAATCCTCTTCTAATCGGAACAGCGAGTTAATGGGCCGAATTGGCACCGGGGTGAATGCGCTTGACCGCGTTGTTTTCCGCCTCCAGTTGCGTAAATATTATTTGATTTTCTAATTCTGCTGCATAAATATCTTGATATGATTCCATATCAAGCTGTCGCTAAGAAGTTCACACATAAGAACACCATAAAACATGCATGAATGAGGAGGAAAATTTGTAGCGTAGCATTCATAACCGTAGAGCTGTCAGACTCGAGAGATTTGTTTATGTGCTTTGACATTACCCATAATTCTTTGCGACGCCGTAACTCCGAGGTAGCTTGTTTAGAAAAAATGGGAAAGTCGTTAAAAATGTCACGTTTGTTTAAAATCTGAAGTGTGTACTTTTCCATCGCATATTAGCAGTACACGAGTACAATTGTAATCGATTCACGCCTGTGTTCATTGTGTTTATATCCTGCCATGCCATGCATTTGCCGAATAATTACTAATCACAACACAAAGCGCTACGATAAACAAGCTAACAATAGTACAGGGTAGATCTTAACTTTTTAGAGTTAGAGATACAGAGATGGATGAAGTTAAGCATTTTGCCTATTTTATGTCCATTTTGAAATATGATACCCTATCCTACTGCTGGGTTTGCTTCCAAAAGTTGTCTAGAGCAGTTTTAAAGGCATTTACGGTTTTTGATTTGATCACATTTTCTGGTAGGTTATTCCATTCGTTCAATGAAAAAAATTGTTCTGGATCAATGTTTTCTTTTTGTGTAATAATTTTGTATGTTTCTATTAGGTCGCCCCTGACTCGATGTTGTTTTAGAGTTGGTAGACCAAGTATTTTGAGTCGTTCTTCATAAGTTTGGTTTCATAATCCTACTACTAATTTGGTGCATCGGTGCTGTACTTGTTCTAAGTGGTTGCTGTCTTTGACAAGGTATGGTGACCAGGCTTGTACACAATATTCTAGATGTGGGCGGACATAGGTTTTGTATAAAATAAGAAATGTTTCTCGGGCGAGGTGGTTGAATGCTCGTTTGATTTGTCTCATGATATACATGGCTTTATTTGCTGCTTTTAAAGTCTGCATAGTTGGTTTAAGGTCATTTTTTATCCAGATTCCTAAATCTTTATCATGCGTTGTAATCTGCAGTGTATGTGTTTCGCTTATGTGTTTCATGGTATAGTTATGCCATTGATTATTATGACCTAGGTGCATTTACTGGCATTGAATTTTAAAAGCCACTGGTCCGACCATCCATTAAGATAGTTTAGGTTGTTTTGTAATTTTGTACTATCCGAGTCGTCTTTAATGTGGGTCCAGAGTTTTGTGTCATCTGCAAACATTTTGATGTTGCTTTGAATATCGTCTGGAATGTCGTTTACATATACCAGGAATAACAGTGGACCCAGGACGGAGCCCTGTGGAACTCCACTGTCAACACTTGCCCAGTCTGAGTAGTTTCCTCGGATGTGAACCATCATTTGTCGATCTTGGATAAATCCTTGTATCCAGGTCAATATGGGGCCAGTGACTCCGTATGCCTCTAGTTTGTGAAGTAATCTTTTGTGTGGTACAGAGTCGAATGCTTTTTGACAGTCTAGGTAAATTATGTCTACATTGTTGTTACTGTCAAGGGACTCTGTCCAGCTTTCTAGAGTTTCTAGCAGGTTTGTCAAGCAGCTTCTCCCTTGGACGTATCCATGCTGGTGTATCGTTAAAAGGTTGTTGGACTCGAAGTGTTGTACAAGTATGTCAAGGTTGATTCTAATATCTTGCATAGTACACATGTAAGTGAAATTGGCCGGTAGTTTTCTGCAAGTTTTTTATTGCCTTTTTTGAAGATAGATGTTAACCAGTTGCAGTTATTGCATTTTTCCATATTTTGGGGATAGTCCCAGTTGCTATTGAAAGCTTGAGTAGTATGTGTAATGGTGAGACTAAATTGCTGGCACATTCTTTTAGGAGTTTCGGGTGAATATTATCCCGGCCGGGCACTATCTGGTTTTAGTTTCTCTAGTTTTTTAATGATATCACTGCTTGAAATAGATATAGTTTTGATGTACTTTTGTTTATTATGCCTGGCTGGAAACTGAGGCATGTTATCATTTTCATCTCTTACAAAAACCGATTTGAAAAAATTATTTAAGAGATGTGCATTTTCAGTATCATCTGTAGTGAAGGTTCGGCCTTCTTTCTGCAGGTTTGGTATTGCGAGCTTGGTCTTCTGACAATCCCGAATGTAGCTATAGAATCTTTTTGGTTTATTTTTTAATTCTTTTACAAGACCTTTCTCGTAATCTGTATGTGCCTTTTTACATAAAATACTGGTTGCATTACGGTGTTTTAGATACTGATTGTAGTCTTCCCTCTGTCTACTAGTTTTGTAGGTTTTCCATAGCATATGTTTTTCCCTGATGGATTTTAGTACGCCCTTAGATATCCACTTTGGTTTACTGGTGTTTGACGGTCTTGATTTTATGTCACTAGTCCGTCGGACTAGTGATTTTGAAAATAGACTAGCCCGTTTATCTGTATCTGTACGAATACTAGGCAAAATCCTAATGGACATCACGCCTAGGTGCGGGCCTCGTAAACATGGCTGGGTTTCAGTCCGCAAGATTAAAATTGTCCGTTGATCCATTTAAAAACTGTATGTACACTATTTACATCGTCTCGTTCGGTCTTAGAATGTCGTCTCACGGATGTAGGTCTGAAATATCTCTACATCCGCGACGGTGATTGTTTCTTCAGCCAGGTTGTTCCATATTGGTACATGTACAGTTCTCGGTAGAAATTAGCTATGGTACTGGCTAACTGTTGTCTGATATGGCTGTAGCTTCAGTCGGTGATTGTCTGATGGTGTTTGCGTTGGCCCACTTAGGCCGGTATTCTGTTGGTATAGCTACTTGCCTAGGGCTGGGGCGAACATTCGAACCTTCGAACAATCGCGAACTCTGGGAAGACGAATCATATTCGAACATTTATTTGACGAACCTTGTGGTTCGCAAACCATACATTAATTATTTTTCACATGTGCTTTCCATCTGTCTAGGGCAAATATATGAAAATCATGACGAAAACGATTTACAAAGCACTTATTCTAGCCATATACAAGTTTTGAACGATGAACCGTAATTCAGTTTTACGACAATATTTTGAATTATTTTCCTAGTGAGTTCAACCCACACCCATGATAGCGTAATCATCCTAGAGTAACACATACCTTCCTCGCTTAAATGGTTTAATTTACCGGCAAATATCGACATTACAAGCCAAGAAAATGTTGTTATCATGTGTATTACACCATCTCAACATATTACAGGCTTATAAGGTCTACGCGGCACGCATGCTCTGTCCAAGAAAAGGCGAACGTGACACATTTTCTTTATTTGCAATTCTTCCATTACGTTTTCATTGGATATTTTAATGAACACCAGTCAGTATATCCAATCAAAATGCGATGTGCTTTCTCTGATTAAAATCGAGGATGTTCAGCGCGCAATTGTTACTACCGCAAATTGGTAAATGTCGTAAAATGCTAGATATAGATATACAATTACAGTATAGATCGCACTGAATGAACTACCAGTAAAACCACTGTTTAGAACAGTTTTCTCCACCAACTGCGTTTATATGGGCATATTTTTTTGCAAAATGTTATGCATTCTAATTATCTAGTAATATCTTGATACAAAATCCAGTTCAAAGTAGCCGAGAATTTGTATTCAGCAAAACTATTTTAGCTGTTTAAACTCAAGATCTATCAGATCTAGATATCTGTGTTGTCTAGATGAGGTTCCCATACTAGCCAGGTTCCCTGTATCATTGATTTATTTAAGTAGTGTCGTCTATAAAACGGCAAGAAGTAACCAACTAACCATGCAATGAAACTTATTTGAGTGTATTGAACTTATCTGGCTGTTATATGCTAACCATTTGTTGTGTATTTTGTCCCTAAAGCCACTTGGAATTTGCAAATGATTTTGTGTTTCACAATATTTCTAATTCTATTTCATCAGTTCACATTTTGAATATTAGATGGCTCATGAACCGGACTAGCGTATCGCGAACCGGTTCGGTTCGTGAAAATCTTCACGAACCACAGCCCTATGCTTGCCCATGCCCATGTCTTGTACATGAAGACGACATTGGCCTTTAATCACCATTTTTGTGCAAGGCTTTCCCATCCCAGTCGGTTCATCATTGCTGAGACACTCCCTCGGATAGAGGTGTTAACTATAACGTGGAAAGCCACAATATTTGTTGGTATACCTGATGCTTGTCCTCGATTGGAGGACGAAAGTCGGATGCTTAGCACTGGTTCTGTGCTCGCTATTTATATGCCTTGGTACCCTGGCAAGGGTCCCCTCAACTGAGCATGCGCACGCGCATGCTCCCTGTTTGAACCCTAAATCGGGGTACCAGTAGCAAGGGTACCAAGCAATGCGCATTGTATCGGACCCTTGCTTGAGAGGGACCCTTGTGGTTAAGGGTACGACTTCAAGGGTACCATTCAGAGCGCATGCATGTGTGGATGCGCAGTAGGGGGAAGAAACCCCAAGAAAAAATTGTTTCACGGGTGTTTAGCAAGGCTGTTTGCCGTGTAGTTATACAAGCGTGCTTGTATTGTTAGTGGTGATGTTTTTAGAATGGTGACGCTGGTGAAAGACGAGTTGGGTGGGGGGACAGAGGCATATAGTCAATAGACTTTGGGAAGCAGTGGGCGAGGGGATGCCTGGCCCGTTCCGAGAGCCGGCTTTATGGCGTTTCGCTCCATAGTGGAAGCTCATCAGAGGTTTTATAACCGTGTTGTGAAAGGAGTGAAGAACAACAAGATCTATGGGAGTTTTATGAAGTTCTATTATAAGAAGTTTATTAATGTTGTGAAGTCTTAGAGGGATGAGACTCGATTTGCAGTGGTGAAATGAAATATGATGGAAGCACTGTGCGATGGATTGATGAAAAAAAATTTGTTTAAAGTTTTTAAAAAAACCCATAGTTTGTAAGATACACCGGGTTGGTGTATTAGTGGATGTCGTATTCTTCACAAATGTTCAGAATTTTAGTGGATGTCTCCTGTAATGTTTTGGCAAGATTCGCCAGTTCGTGCCATACGGACCCGCTAGGAGCACCTTTCTTGAAAATTTTAGAACGTGGTGTGTCCTCTGAACTGGATGTTTCCGGGCTAAGCGGTATTGGGCGTCTGGCTGGCACCCGGGTGAAGGCTGATAGGGGGGTGGGGGGGGGGGGTTGTGGAGTGGAATTTTGTCCCTATCTGTGCCAAGGTGGGCATGTAGAGGGGCCCACTGTGCGGGGACCCCTCTCGCCATCGGGGCATTTTTTATGCTGGTGACGTCGAGAGGGGGCGTCGCGCATGGTGTGCTGAAAATCCCACTAAGGGGGGTGGGGTGTGTTGTGAAGGGGGGACAAAATCCCACTTACCTCAATGCTCAGTGGGCTCGGCAATATCGAGCCAAAGAGACTGCTCAGGCTATTCTTGGCATCCGTAATGGCTGTTATGGTGTTCGTGTTGAACGATTCATCGCCACCGTTTGAGAGGGAATTCAACATTTCCTCCACCATAATTGCGCGTATTTTGTCGTTGATGCCGCTTGTTGAAGGCATTAGAGTTTCAGCTGGTGTTGGAGGAACTGTGGCGAGGGCGGGAACTGCTGCCTTCTTGCCACCCACAGGAATGAAACTAGATTTATTCATGCTGGCATTCACAATGCTGAAGTCCTCCTTCAAAAATAGTTCTGATCTGTTCAGAGCCTTTGGGGTTGTATGGTATGCTTTCAGTAGAATCGCCTTGCTGTTGGTGGAGCTGGGGCCATTTCTGACTGGCGTCTGTTTGTCGGGAATGGCGGTGAGATCTTGTCCAAAATTGATGTTGGTGCCATCTAAATTGCCCTTATCTATGATTTTATGGGCATTTGTAGTGGAAAACCTGTGTGGCCCTGTTAGATGGGCCACGGCGCCATCCTTTCTGAGAAAAGTCTTAACACAGCAGGAACATGTCCATTTTAGTTGCTTCATCGGATCACTGTGCAGATCTTTGAGGTGTCTCTTATAGTGTCTAAGTGAACTGAAACCCTTTCTGTGAGTGGAGCAGTAAAAAGCTACTGCTTTAAACATATTGGATTACTTTGAGAAAGATTTAAGAACTTAATGGTTAATTTTATCAGGCTAGTGCCATAGCTAGCCGTGATGTCATAAATGGGTGGCGTCATCAGGTTGTGTGGACTACGTAGTCCAAACTTATGGCATCATTGGTTCTGACATCATTGGATTGTGCAGATAGGCCATCAAAATATGTGGAGATTTTTAGCAGGGAGAGGAGCTGTAGTATAAGACTAAAAACATGGGGGGAGGGGAGGAGGGGGACTAGAAGGACAGCTCCTATCCAATATGGTTCATGCCTAAAGGTTCCATAGTGTGGAGTTGGTGTATTCAGTATGCTTCCTTTTTCCTCCTGATTGAGGTGTTGGTGTCCATATCTGGGTCTCCTCTCAAGACCTGAATGATGCGGAAGGAGACATGTTTTCCATGATTTGGAGAGTTGAAGTGGCGGGCTACAGGAGAGTCTATTGTGAGAGATGTCCCTGTAGTGTTCTTGGATCCTGATTTTAAAGATTCTTTTAGGTTCACCTACATATTGTTTGGAACAGTGCAGGCAGGTGATGAGATATATCACGTTGCGTGTCCTGCAATTGCCTATAATTTTGGCTATAAATCTGTATCCTGTGTATGAGCTGGTGAATGACGTAGTTTTGGTCATCTTGCGGCATATGCCTCAATTACGCTTGGTGCAGGCTAATAGCGGGTTTAGGTAAATCAGGGTGGTGTGGGGTGGGAGGATAGGCGGGAGTTTGGCTCTAATTAGTTGGTTCCCTATGGTTGGGGTTTTTCTGTAGCCAAAGAGGGGTTTGGTGGCAAAAATGTTTCTGCCTTTTGGGCTGCTTGTTAAGACAGGCCAATATTGGTTGATGATGGTCTTAACATGGATGGATGTTGGGTTGAAGTCCCCTTCCCCCCCCCCCATCCCCCCATGTTTTTTAAGTCTCGGATAGATGTACACTGAGCGACCTAGTACAAACCTTACAGCCTTCCTTTGTACGACTTCAAGTTGGTTTTTCAGGTTACATGTTGGTGGATCCCAAGCTGTTGAAGCGTATTCAATTTTTGGTCTGACCAGCGATTGGTAGGCACACGATAAAAGCGGTAGTCCTGTTACAGGGAGTTCGGAAAATCTACATACCACACAATACAGTACATATCCTATGGTACTCACATTTCCTGCCAAAGTTTTTAGTACTCCTATCGCTTAATTTGAAATTGCATAATTAGTTTGGAACCGCTATCAATTCTTTTAGCGCTTAATATTATTTTGTACAGGAAACCAGGCACCACATGTAATTTGTTGTGTAGTTCCAGTAATCGACAAATCACTCATATGAATATATATGCGCAGTCATGTTAAATAAGATTTTTTCTTTAAATCTGTGAGTGAAATATAGGATTAACATAATATGCGCCATGATCATAAATTTTTGGTGCATCGAAGAAGAATTAGCATATTACGTGTCCAAATTGCGTTACTATTTTATAAGTCTTGGCAATATCTTGACATGCATGCATATATTATATATTTTTATAGCACACTAACCAGGAAGTTAATTATGCTGTCAGAACTGCAGTACACCTTACCTGTTGCGGTAGCTTGGTTCCCTGGGGAATTTATTTGGGAACCAGGCTACACGGTGTCATACACCGTGTAGCTACTATGCACTGTGATGTTTTATCTATAACAGACTCTTAGACAGTCAGTCACCGAATTGGAGTACGTGTAATGGCATAATTTTTTCTCGGTTCTGACTATCGCTATCCTACCACCGTTTTGTCTTTAAAAAGTTGTCAATTCAAGCCGTGAAATGATTAAATTTCGAATTGTATTGTCTAGAAAGCGCGCTCACGATGTTCTACTAGTAGCTTAGTGATAATTTAATGCATTTTATCATAACATTTGTCCCAAAATCGGTTGATATAGACATTACTATATTCGACACGACAATGTTCCTGGATAATAGCAATTCTCATATCTCCCTCTAGGACAAAATGAACCGGAAATATCAATTTCCTCGGGAACGTTGGGAGTGTATATGTTCCTCGGCAAAATCTGTCATCAGTATACTTGTTTAATTATTAAATGTAGAGTGTACAGATATTCGCGTTGGCTTAATCGTTATACTATATTATATGTAGTTTCCAAGCCATATACATATGCCCAGTGTTGCCCACAGCATCTGATTTTTGGGGGTCCCAAGGACCCCACACTCAGATTTGGGGGTCCCACTGTAAAATCTGGGGGTCCCATGGGGTCCTCATCTGAAATATGGGGGTCCCATGTTTTTTTCTTAAAATAAACACAACACATTGATCTAATTATAAAGCACTTTATTAAACATGTTGAAAGCACTAGTTATGACATTGTAAATACTGTTAATGTATATATATAGAGAATATTAACTATGCATAGTTTATTAACCTTTAGCGCTTAACACTTTTGGCCACAATTGTAGATCACCAAAATACCCATTTTTGAAAGTTTAACACTTGAATGACTGGCTCTAAACAGCGCCAGTCATTCCAGTGGTAAATTTTCAGAAATACCTGGGACGAGTTTGCTCAAGGACGACTTGACCTACTTCGGTATAATGCGGGCGTATTTTTTATAATGTAACTGGAATGACTAAATATAGTGGAATACATAGGCTAAGATCAGACAAAACAATAATTTATCAAAAATAATCTGTATAAATCAGATTAAACTGCGTAATTAGTGAAAATATATCAGCCGGATATGTCTAATTCATAGGGAGTAACTATGTAACGCGATTGCTGATTGGCTGAAGCATAGATAACGCATTAGCGTGTATCCAATAAGGACTCTTGTATCGGGGAGCTTTGAGCTATACGCTGTTTGGAAAAAATCAATATTTTAACGTACGCCTACCTGTAGATCGACGATATCGTTGAACATCATTGCTGGGATGAACTTTTTACTCATCATATATACCGTCCTGATCTGGGCCTCATGGCTCTTCTTGTCCCGGCATAACTGACGATCGAACTCTTCATTTGATGCGGCCACTGATTTTTCTAATCGAATCCGTAGTACGGAAGCAGTCTCTGCCTCCTTGTGGTCTTGCGATGCAATATGTCGGTCTAACGCGGATTTCTGATAATTTGTACTACCGCTTACGAAATTATTAGCCTTCTTCGCACTGCTACAAAATGTACACTTCATTTTACCATCCAGAACCTCAAGCCATTTACAATACGCCGGTGTTTTTAACCAAACGTCACTGAATTTCCTAGACTTCACTTGCTTTACTTTAACCACATTTTCACAAATTTTCGCACTGGTGTCGCAAGACTCGCTACAAATTTTGCTACGCTTTGCCATACTTTCATCGTTATCATCACTATCAGCACATGTAGAATCTAAAGGTCGCTTAACGCCAAACTGAAACAAGCTTCGTTGCATTTTGACTAATTTAATGAAGTCAAGATTGCTCTCGTATATATACACAGATAAATCAAGTCTAATACTCGGCATGATTTGCTCAATTATTGTCTTAAATTCAAAGAGAATGACGAAGCGGACAGATTCTATTCAGATCAATTTAGTTGAGAAATTGGGAAAACCTAACGATCGAGTATTGTTAAACATTATAAACACTAATCCATCAGTCAATCAATCAGCCGCTATTGCTAAATAAAAGACGGCTTATAGCGCGCAGTGATACCGTTATTCAAACAGCAATACAAAGACACCGCCGCTAATCCGTCAAATGACCATTCAAATGTAAAAGATATCACAATATTTTCCATATATTCCTTCATCCATTTAGATATTTTGATAATTAAATAGAAAAAAATATTTTGCCTGTAAGTTAGGCAAGTAGGCATGCGCAAATTAATTTCAAAATATTCAGCAGATTAGTGATAACAACTTTGTGATCTGTCCTATGTTCTGAGCTGTGAAAGGGTTAAGACGCCCAAACACGTGTGTATACGCTTGATCAGTTGTATTGGATTTCTCAAGCGTGAGTTCTTCTAGAGGGAGATTCCGCTGTTATCCAATCAAATACTGACACGTCACACTGAAGTTTAGCTCAACAGACAGAAACATGGCGGGTATTTTTGCAATTTGTAGGCCAAACAAGGCGACTAACATCAGGCTTGTAAACTCATTATTTAAAAAAATTAGAGCAAATGGAATACTAAGGATGATTTGGGGATTGTGTTTACAATTAAATATGGTAGTTGAATCTGATTTATGGGCATTAACAACTTTGGGTTGTGCAAGAAAACATACAACAAATAATAGTCTTAAACAACGCAGTAAGTTCGTTTTTATTGAACACACAATACATTAGGTATATTTTTTAAAGTAAAAACATGCACAAATAAATATACACACACGATAATATAATCGCTAATTAAGCTCACGCAAAGTTACCAGTTTCCGTTACTCTTTTTCACTGCGTCCCTTGTGCGTCCTCAGGGACGCAGAGGGTTAATTTTTATGCGTCCCTCTGCCATTTTTATGCGTATATACGCGCAAAAGGACGCATATGGGCAACTCTGGGTAGCCTGATTAGGGCGTAAGCGCAATTCTATATAATTCAAGGGAGGTTAGTACATTTAAAACATGTCCTCCATTTACCAATCAGATTTCCACACTTTGGCGACCATATATATTGAAATGTTTTTATTTGATGGATTTTGAAGCATTTTTTTTTATATACGTCTTTGGGTACATCTATTGCGATTTCAAATGTTCCACTTTTCGACTGTTTGATTAACGGGTTGGCAGCCATCTAGAATTTTTTACCCTCCGAAAACTCCCATAGTACTTAAAGTAATAGGAAATTTTTAATGTCTTCTGGAGAACCACTGGATCGATTTTACCCAAATTTGGTTGGACAGTTCCATGTTCTTGTTGCAATTCTGGCCAAAACCTTTGGGTTCTACTTATGCAATGTTATAGGCAATGAGCTTTACAATTGAGATGCCTATGTTCATTGATGTTTCAGGTGAGTGATACAGGCCCGTTGTTATTTTATAGATCATGCCAGTTATTAAATAGTAAAGATGCACAATTCATACAACAATTCTTAGTCCATCTTCAATTATACATTCGTGATGTACTTATCTACGTCGTTCATAATGTTATTGATTATGATGTTATCTTACATGTCACGTAGTTGATTATGATGTCATATGATGGATGGATAAACGGGAAAGATCCATTATTAGCTCACCCGAATGGCCAAGTGAGCGTATGCCATGACGGTCATCCGCCCGTCCATCCGTCAAATCACATCTCATTTATGCTTTAACAGATTTCAACCAAATTTAGCAGGAAGGATCCTACATGTATGGTGGTAGGCGCCAGAACTTCTATACTGAATTTTGATTGGTCAATTTTTCTGGTGGCCATCTTGGATTTTACGAAAAATTCCCAAAAATCTTTTAGAATGTTATTCCTCCAGTATAAATGGCCCAACTTCAATGGAACTTGGGTGGACTAATTTTATCCTGGTATGATTCAACACTTCTAATGAGCATTTTGATTGGTCAATTTTTCTGACGGCCATTTTGGATTTTATGCACATTTTCCGGAAATCATTTAGAATGCTAATCCTCATTAACCACTTCAAGTAAACTCGGTTGGGAGGACCCTAGACGGGTATGCTTCAAAACTTGTATACAGAACTTTGATTGGTCTATTTTTTCGGTGACCATCTTGAATATTCCAAAAAATAGCTGGAAATCATTAAAACGCATCTCCTCATTTATGCTTTGACTGATTTCAACCAAATTTGGCTGGAATGATCCTATGGTAGTAGGCTCCAGAAATTCTATATTATACAGAATTTTGATTGGTCAATTTTTCTGGCGACCATCCTGGATTTTCCGGAAATGATTTAAAAGGTTACTCCTCCAATATAAATGGCCTTATTTCAATGAAACTTGGGTGGACTAATTCTATCCTGGTAGGCTTCTACACTTCTAACGAGACTTCTGATTGGTTAATGTTTCCAGCGACCATCTTTGATTTTGTGAACATTTCTGAAAATCAGTTAGAAGTCTAATCCTCATTAATCACTTGCCTGATTTCAAGCAAACTAGGCTGGAAGGACCCTAGAGTGGTATGATTCAGGGCTTGCAAACATAATTTTGATAGGTAAATTTGTTCGTCAGCCATTTTGAATTTGCCGAAAAATGGATGGAAATCGTTTAAAACTACTCCTCATTAACAGTTTGACCAATTTCAAACAAACTCGACTGGAAGGACCATAGGCAGATTCACTTCAGAACATGTATACAGAATTTTGACTACTTGATTTTTTCCCGGCACCCATCTTGGATCTTCTGAAAAATAGGAATTCATTTAGAACACTACTTCTTATTTGAATGCTTTGGCCAATTTCAACTAACTTGGACAGAAGAATCATTTAGTGGTAGCCTCTACTTCCTGTGGCCATCTTGTTCTCAAAGATGACTTCTCAGAAACTGCTGTATGGATCTGGCTGAAACTCATTTGATTTAATTTCATCGATAACTAATGGTGATTAAAGTTTATTCAAGAGAACTTTATCCTTGATAAAACATGGTTGTCATGGACCAATCAAAATTTTGCCTTTGGTGGCCATATTGGATTATTTTATTGGCTGGATGTTCAATCTGATTGTGTGATCAGTCGTCATCATTAATTTCCCACTAAATATCGTTTGTTCGGAATTGCAATTTTTAGCCCATCTACCCTGAAAGGCCACGTAAGCTTATGCTATGGCGGCTGTCCGTCATCTATCCATCTGTCAAATCACCTCTTCTCCTTAAAGGTTTGACTGATTTCAACCAAATTAGGCAGGAAGGATCCTATGCTGGTACCCTCCAGACATTTTTTTTTCAGAATTCTGATTCATCAATATTTTTTGGGTGAAAATCATAGATTTTATGAAATATTTACTGTAAATTGTCAAAATGCTACTTCTCCTTAGCTACTTGACATATTTCAACCAAATTTGGCTAGACTGATTCTATGGTGGTAGGTTCTAAAACATCTATTCAGAATTTTGATTGATCAATTTTTTTTGGGTGAAAATCATAGATTTTATTAAAAATTTACCGTAAATCGTCAAAATGTTACTTCTCCTTAGCTACTTGACATATTTCAACCGAATTTGGCTAGACTATGGTGGTAGGTTCTAAAACATCTATTCAGAATTTTGATTGATCAATTTTTTCTGTGGAAATCTTGGATTTTATGAAAAATCTACTGGAAATGGTCAAAGTGCTACTCCTCTAGCTGCTTGATATATTTCAACCAAATTTGAATAGATGGATTCTATGGTGGTAGGCTCTAGAACATGTGTTCAGAATTTTGATTGATCAATTTTTTGGGTGAAAATCTTGGATTTTATGAAAATTCTACCGGAAATGACCAAGATGCTTAACTACTCATTAACCGCTAGGCGGATTTGAACCTAGTTTGTGTGAAAGGACCCTATGGCCTATGGGTGTGGTTTCAGAACTTGCATACAGATTTCTGATTGGTAAATTGTTGTGTGAAAATCTTGAATTTTATGAAAAATTACTGGATATCATTTAAATCGCTACTCCTCATTAAATGCTTGGGCGATATCACCCAGACTTGGATGGAAGAACCCTCTATGGTGGCTTCAGGCTTCAGATCTAGTATGCAGAATTTTGATTAGTCAGTTTTCGGGTGGCCGTCTTGGATTTTCCAAAAGTTTTGGTAAATCAGATAATAGCCTACACCTCATTAACCGCTTGGCAGATTTCAATCAATCTCAGCTGGAAGAACCCTAGGTGGGTAGGCTTCAGAGCATCTATACAGAATTTTAATCCATCTATTCTTTTGGTGGCCATCTTGGATTTTCCGAAAATTATCCATCATGTTTTAAATGCAAATGGTTCAAATGCTAATGGTACAGGTGAGCGCCACTCGGGCTGAGGCCCTTGGGCCTCTTGTTTATTTTATGTCTTGTTAATGCTGAATTATTATGTCTTCAAATGCTAATTGTTCAAATGCTATTAGTCCAGGTGAGCATTAAGGCCCTTGGACCTCTTGTAGAATTATTGCCACTTGTTTTCAAATGTCTAAATGAATCATTATCTCCTCCTCAGTTGTTATCCTCATCATGCTCATTGTAGACAGACATGACGGATTGGTTAACCCTTTAACACTCATATCAGCCAAAAACGGCTTTGAACATCACTGGTCTTGAGAAATGTCCATTTGCAGACCAAGAGAAGAGTACTTTTGAAAATTTACCACTGGAGTGACTGGCTCAATAACCGAGCCAGTCATTGCCGTGGTAAATTTTCAAAAATACTTGTCTTGGTCTGCAAATGGACATTGTCTATGAGGAAATTAAATTTTTATTGAACAAATTCGAGGGATAAAGGGTTAAATAACAATCTGGACGTCTAGGTCGAGATCTACCAACATTAAATGTCATATACTTACAATGCTACTACTGCTAATCATTATACTGAGCAGCCTAATGTCGCTTCATATTCATGTTATTGATATGTATAATTTTCATACACACTGACACAAAGTGTAAGTATAACCATGTACACATGCATTATGCATTATGCATACACACGCTGCCACACGGTAAAAAATTCCATGCAGTATTTGTTGTGATTTTCCACAGTCCACACACATGTACACATATACATGTAGTTATTGATTTTACATTAAATAAAGCCTATATATGAATATTTCCCGCCGTTTACAGAGACTCAACTAAACTTGGCAGAGAGCGACAAGTGCAAACATGTTTGTCTGTAGGACACTATGATAGGCTATTAATAGTCAACAGCGTAGATGTTCACTCATCAAGGAGGCTCAGCGATAGTGGCACGCTTTATGAATTCATATTTAAGAAGTGTTTAGGCAAAAGTTCAGATTACCATGCAGCTTGCTTTTGAATTTATAGGTTTGTATTTCTCTGGCATTGTACAATATAACTGCTTCTGTTGTCCATGTGAGCATTATGCTATGATTACGCTACCAGAGCTGGCGGACAAATTACTATTTTCTTTAAAAGTCATTAGCAGGTTGATAGCTTTAATGGCGTTAACTATAAGATTTGGTGATTATTTTGAGAACAGTTTGACTGAAAGTTGTTGCTGCCTTGTGTAATATATAACTGCTTTATCAAAAATCATTAGCAGGTTGATGGCTTTAATGGCGTTAAATATGTGGTCTGTTGATTATTTTGAGAACAGATTGACTGAAAGTTGTTGCAACAACAACTTTCAGTCAAACTGTTTTCAAAATGAGCAACACTGTTTTGTCTTTTTGTGTTGTGTTGGATAAAAGAATATTAGGTCAATTGATGTTGGAACGTTAGAGTCTTCACTGTACAATGTATGAAGATTAAAGAAATTTTATAAAATTTAAAAAACGACAAAACAGAAGTTACAGAACAGGTGCAGCAAGGTAAGAATTAGTGTTCATTAGTAAAGTTCTATTAAATTCAATTAAATTGTGTATGATTGGGTTACAGAGTTTTGAATTACATTAATATTGGTAATTGGTGGACAGACACATGTCTCATTCATTGTGCGTGAGTTATTTCTGACAATGATGTAATTGAACTGCATCATTTGTGTGAAATAAAACATTGGATATCTCGGCTTGTGCCACAGAACATCAAGACAGACCATCAAGTCGCCATCGCTTTCCCGTCTGCATATGAGGCATAGTTCAGCTTTTAAAGGTGCATATTCACAGCAAAATGACTGAAAATAAAATTGTTTAAATTGTGTACTTTTAATAAAAAATTTTACGCTGTGAATTTGAATTAGGGACCCGTGCCTCTATTTCAATTTCATAACTAAAAAAAAATTATTAATTTATATGAAATGAAATCATCATATGTTAAGATTTATTTCATTTCAGTACATCTAATCACACAATTTAAGCCTTTAAAAGTATACGACTTTAACAATGTTATTATTAACCCATACCACTCTGAGGTCAATATTGTATGTTTTTTCTGCGTCAATAGCAAAGAAACCGGTTTACATTGTTCAACGATTTTGGTGGAAGATTTTTATAGACAGCAACATCTTCCATCAAATTTGTTGAAAAATGAAAACCAGTTCATCTTTTAATTTAATTTGACAATTAAAAATTTTAACATCAGTGTGGTAAGCAGAAGTGTAGATATCAAAAGTTTCCACTGAAGATCCCCCCCCCCCCCCCCCTAATGTCGCTTCATATTCATGTTATTGATATGTATAATTTTCATACACACTGACACAAAGTGTAAGTATAACCATGTACACATGCATTATGCATTATGCATACACACGCTGCCACACGGTAAAAAATTCCATGCAGTATTTGTTGTGATTTTCCACAGTCCACACACATGTACACATATACATGTAGTTATTGATTTTACATTAAATAAAGCCTATATATGAATATTTCCCGCCGTTTACAGAGACTCAACTAAACTTGGCAGAGAGCGACAAGTGCAAACATGTTTGTCTGTAGGACACTATGATAGGCTATTAATAGTCAACAGCGTAGATGTTCACTCATCAAGGAGGCTCAGCGATAGTGGCACGCTTTATGAATTCATATTTAAGAAGTGTTTAGGCAAAAGTTCAGATTACCATGCAGCTTGCTTTTGAATTTATAGGTTTGTATTTCTCTGGCATTGTACAATATAACTGCTTCTGTTGTCCATGTGAGCATTATGCTATGATTACGCTACCAGAGCTGGCGGACAAATTACTATTTTCTTTAAAAGTCATTAGCAGGTTGATAGCTTTAATGGCGTTAACTATAAGATTTGGTGATTATTTTGAGAACAGTTTGACTGAAAGTTGTTGCTGCCTTGTGTAATATATAACTGCTTTATCAAAAATCATTAGCAGGTTGATGGCTTTAATGGCGTTAAATATGTGGTCTGTTGATTATTTTGAGAACAGATTGACTGAAAGTTGTTGCAACAACAACTTTCAGTCAAACTGTTTTCAAAATGAGCAACACTGTTTTGTCTTTTTGTGTTGTGTTGGATAAAAGAATATTAGGTCAATTGATGTTGGAACGTTAGAGTCTTCACTGTACAATGTATGAAGATTAAAGAAATTTTATAAAATTTAAAAAACGACAAAACAGAAGTTACAGAACAGGTGCAGCAAGGTAAGAATTAGTGTTCATTAGTAAAGTTCTATTAAATTCAATTAAATTGTGTATGATTGGGTTACAGAGTTTTGAATTACATTAATATTGGTAATTGGTGGACAGACACATGTCTCATTCATTGTGCGTGAGTTATTTCTGACAATGATGTAATTGAACTGCATCATTTGTGTGAAATAAAACATTGGATATCTCGGCTTGTGCCACAGAACATCAAGACAGACCATCAAGTCGCCATCGCTTTCCCGTCTGCATATGAGGCATAGTTCAGCTTTTAAAGGTGCATATTCACAGCAAAATGACTGAAAATAAAATTGTTTAAATTGTGTACTTTTAATAAAAAATTTTACGCTGTGAATTTGAATTAGGGACCCGTGCCTCTATTTCAATTTCATAACTAAAAAAAAATTATTAATTTATATGAAATGAAATCATCATATGTTAAGATTTATTTCATTTCAGTACATCTAATCACACAATTTAAGCCTTTAAAAGTATACGACTTTAACAATGTTATTATTAACCCATACCACTCTGAGGTCAATATTGTATGTTTTTTCTGCGTCAATAGCAAAGAAACCGGTTTACATTGTTCAACGATTTTGGTGGAAGATTTTTATAGACAGCAACATCTTCCATCAAATTTGTTGAAAAATGAAAACCAGTTCATCTTTTAATTTAATTTGACAATTAAAAATTTTAACATCAGTGTGGTAAGCAGAAGTGTAGATATCAAAAGTTTCCACTGAAGATCCACTCACCCCCCCCCCCCCCCCCCCCAATCCCTGGCCCCCCCCCCCCCCAACGACCCGCCCACACAGTACCTTACAATTTGTGAGTTTCTGAAGCTACTTTACTGTTGAATTCAAAATCCCACATCTATTGCCTATTTTTTATTTATTCTTACTATTTTTAACCTCTAACCGCAATTGTGTCTCGCGAGATCTCTTTTGATACGAGACCGAGAAAGGATTCCACAATTCCCTCTATTTGGTTTTCACAGCAAGTATACATGAAAACTGCGTTGAAAATTTTGAGATTAATTTGACTGAAAGCCGTTGCTGCCCTAGTTCTCGTTCCAGTGCTAACCTTTCAAAAATGGTCTTGTCTTGAACTAATTCAAGGCTTAAACCGTTAACCGAGCTAGACATTCCAATGGTAAATTTTGAAAAAGTGTTTGCCTGCATATTGACATTTCTCAAGGCAAACAGCATTTTGGGGCGGCGTGACGGTTAACCCTTTCACAAATGCATCCCACTTTCTGTCAATTTCAAAGCAACCATACAAGAAATCTGTTGAATCTTTTGAAATTAATTTGCCGGGAAGTCATTGCTGCCTAAAGCAACCATGGCTTCCAGTGAAATTATTTTCAAAATAATCAGAAGTGTTTGAATATGATTGTTTTGAGATTTGTATGTCAGGATTTCATCGGTCAATAGGGGTTAACACCACTCAGGCATGGGTTTATCTGATTGCTTTGAAATGGTTGTAGCAATCTGTGGTAACTTTGAGTGCAAAAACATGCACTGAATGCTAAACACACAGTAGTAACAGTACTAGTGTTATTAGCTCACCTGGACAGAATGGCCAAGTGAGCTTATGCCATGGTGACAATCCGTCGGCTGTCCAGCATCCGGCCGTCTGTCCATCCGTCAACTTTTTTCGTTAAACGACTTTTCAAGAACCTCTGGGCCGATTTCAATTATATGTGGCAGGAAGTATCCTTAGGACATAGGGATCCAAGTTTGTTCAAACAAAGCCGATCGGCCAATTGGGCCGGTGGCCATCTTGGATTTTGGCCGATTTTAGGAAACGTCTTTAAAAATATTCTTGTCCGAAACCGCTTGGTGGATCGATTCAAAACTCACGAAATATCATATAGGGCAAGAGCTGAACCAAGTTTGTTCAAAGGAACTTGATTGGCCAAATGGTTCAGCGGCCATCTTGGATGGCCTAGTTTTCGTGAAAACGACTTGTTTTGCAGAATCGCTGAACGGATCAGGCTGAAATTTTGGGGATATGATTATGGACTACGGGCCATTAAAGTTTGTTCATGGGAAGTTGATAGGTAACAAACATGACCGCCGTGGACCAATCAAATTTTAGCGTGTTTGGCTGCCATATTCAATTTTTTTTATTTGATGGATTTTGAAGCCGAAATTGGTTTTCTTAACTCCGCTTACTTGTCAGTCAGCTGTCGTATAGCGATGACGCCATCAGTCTTCTGTATGTCCATCCATCCATCTGTCTGTCCGTCACCAACAATGTTGGCTCATTTTGTTATTTCTTAACGGATTGACATCAAACTTAGTCACAATGTTAATGTTGGCATCTAATATCTGTGTTGTGAAAATGAAACTGATAAGACATCAAATGCCAGAGTTATCAGCCCTTAAATATTTGCCTTGTCACTTTCATAGGGAAAATACAGGTTTGTTCTCACCATCCACTGATTCATCACCATGTAAGATTTTATTGCGATACAATAGACTCCAATTAACAGATTAACCTTTCCATCACTGGCTAAATATTTAACATATGTATTATGTGCTCTGACATCTATGCTCGTAAAAATATTTTGAAATGTATTTGATTGATAGGCAGCAATGAAAGTTGTTGCTGCCTAAGGCAGCAATGACTTTCAGCCAAATTATTTTCTAAACCAACTCCAGCTCACCCTACTCCTGCTGCTAACTTGGTGATTCAGCCAGATGCACATGTGTTAAATGGATTGTGTGGTGGTGGGGGAATAACCTGCTATAAAGACCACCTACCTGCCTTTAGAGACCATCTTCTTCAATTGTATTTAAACCTCTACTAGCCGTCTGACTGGTGAGTTTTTGCAGACGACATATTCCAAAGGTTATAAAGCTGATAAATATTTTGAAAACAATTGGACTGAAAGTTGTTGGTGGCTAGTCGAATTGTTTTCAAAATATTAAACTAGTCAAGAGCTTTTGAAAATTGAAATTATTGGCTGCACTGGCTTGCAGCAGTGAGACGGTTAAGAAACCACCTGTTGTTAGCACTAATATCATCGATTTTAGCTTAAACATTGTTCAAAATCACTAATGCAAAAAAGCAGTCCAGACATTGTTGTCAATATCTCGAAAACTAACCCATTTGACTGAAAGTCATTGGAAGTGACACCGATGGATATAAAACTTATGTAAGATTAGTTGAAATGCCAATGTTCCAGGTGAGCGATACAGGCCCATTGGGCCTCTTGTTTCATTTATATAGTGTGTTTATATGTACCTGGTTAGCTTTAAAAAATGTTTACCCTTGCCCAGTAAGCCGGTATTGCAATACACGTTTTGCACATTGACGTCATTACGCCGGGATTCCCCTAAATCAACGCTCAGAGCAAAACTGCTGGCTGATACATTGTACCACCGCCAACAAGCCACTGACCCGCCTTGAGTTATTTTTGCACTAAAATACACCGCAATTTAAACTGTTCTTATGATAAACTAAAATCATTATTAGCTCACCTGGCCTGAAAGGCCAAGTGAGCTTATGCCGTGGCGACCGTCCGTCAACTTTTTGTTTAAACGACATCTTCTCAAGAACCACGGGGCCGATTTCAATTATATTTGGCAGGAAGCATCCCTAGGGCATAGAGATTAAAGTTTGTTCAAATGAAGCCGATCAGCCAAAATCCCAGATGGCCGCCGGCCAAAATAGCCGATTTTTAGAAACACTTTAAAAAATCTCTGAAACCGATGGAGGAATTGATTCAAAATTCATAACACATCATCTAGTGCAAGGGTAGACCCAAGTTTGTTCAAGGCAACATGATTCGTCGATTTGCTTGGCGACCATCTTGGATGACCTAGTTTTCGCGAAAACGACTTCTACCGAACTGCTGGCGGGATAGAGCTGAAATTTTGTATATATGCTTAGGGACCAAGGACATTTCAAGTTTGTTCAAGGGAAGTTTGTTCGCTAAAAAATATGGCCGCCATCATCCAATCAAAATTTAGCGTTTCTTGGTCATATTGGCTTTTTTGTATTTGATGTATTTTGATGGCGAAAATTGCTTTATATATGCTTATCAGTGTGGCCAGTTCAAATATCCCACTTTCAAGACTGTCAGATAAACGGTTTTCCTGCCATCTTGGTTTGTTTTCCCGCCATAGTCTCCCATAGTAAAGCAATGGGCCCATAGTAAAGCAATGGGGAATTCTTTAAACAACTTCTTCTCAAGAACCACTAGGCTGATTTCAATTATATTTGGGAGGAAGCATTCATAGGGCATAGAGATCTAAGTTTGTTCAAACAAAGCAGATCGGTCAAAATCCAAGATGGCCACCGGCCAAAATGGCCGATTTCTAGACACTAAAAAATGTCCGAAGCCGCAAGAGGAATTGATTCAATACTCATAACACATCATCTATGGCAACGGTAGACCCAAGTTTATTCAAGCCAACCTTATTGGCCTATTTGCTTGGTGGCCATCTTGGATGATGTGGTTTTCCCGAAAACGACTTCTCCCCCCTTCCCCCCCCCCCCCCCGAACCGCCGAAGGGATAGAGCTGAAATTTATTAAATATGCTTAGGGACCAAGGGCCATTCAAATTTGTTCAAAGGAATTTTGTATGTTAAAAAACATGGCCGGCATCAACCAATCAAAATTTAGCATTTGTTGGTCATTTTGTTTTTAGCTCACCTGGTCTAAAAGGCCAAGTGTGCTTATGTCGTGGCGACCGTCCATCGTGTGTCCGTCGTTCGTCCATCCGTCCGTCAACTTTTTCTTTAAACGACTTCTCAAGAACTGCAGGGCCAATTTCAATTATATTTGGCAGGAAGCATCCTTAGGGCATAGGGATCCACGTTTGTTCAAATGAAGCTAATTGGCCAATTAGGCCAGTGGCCATCTTGGATTTTGACTGATTTTTAGAAACATCTTTAAAAATCTCCGAAACCGCATGAGGGATTGAAGGAAACCTCATGAAATATGATTTAGGGCAAGAGCTCAACCAAATTTGTTCAAGAGAACTTAATTGGTCAAATAGTTTGGCGGCCATCTTGGTTGACCTAGTTTCAGCGAAAATAACTTCTCCAGAACCGCTGAAGGGATCAGGCTGAAATTTGACAGATATGATTAGGGACTAAGGGCCAGTAAAGTTTGATCAAGAGAAGTTGATCCGTCAAAAAACATGGCTGCCGTGGGCCAATCAAAATATAGCATGTTTGGCGGCCATATTGGATTTTTTTATTTGATGGATTTTGAGGCTGAAATTGGTTTTGTATAGGTTTTTGGGTATTCTGATCTCAAATTTGCAATTTTCGAACCGGTCGGATAAATGGTTTGGCGGCCATCTTGGATCATTTTCCCACCAAAAGCCCCCATACTAAGGCAATGGAAAATTATAAATATCTTCTCGAGAACTGCTGGGCCGATTTCAATTATATTTTGCATGAAGCACTCTTAAGGCATAGAGATTCAAGTTTGTTCAAACGAACCCGATCGGCCAATTTGGCCGGCGACCATCTTGGATTTTGCCCGATTTTTAGCTCACCTGGCCTATGTCGTGGCGACCGTCCGTCAACTTTTCCTTTAAAACGACTTCTCAAGAACCACTGGGCTGATTTCAATTATATTTGGCAGGAAGCATCCCTAGGGCATAGAGATTCAAGTTTGTTCAAATGAAGCCGATCGGCCAAAATCCAAGATGGCCACCGGCCAAAATAGCCGATTTTTAGAAACCCTTTGAAAATCTTCTTCCCCGAAACCGCTGGAGGAATTGATTCAAAACTCATAACAATCATCTAGTGCAACGGTAGACCCTATTTGCCTGGCAGCCATCTTGTATGACCTGGTTTTCGCGAAAATGACTTCTCCCGAACCGCTGAAGGGATAGGTCTGAAATTTGGTAAATATGCTTAGGGACCAAGGTCCATTCAAGTTTGTTCAAGGGAAGTTTGTACGTTAAAAAACATGGCCGCCATCAATCAATCAAAATTTAGCGTTAGTTGGTCATATTGGCTTTTTTGTATTTGATGTATTTTGATGGTGAAAATTGCTTTATGTATGCTTATCCATGTGGCGAGTTCAAATATGCCACTTTCGAGACTGTCGGATAAACGCTTTGGCTGCCATCTTAGTTTGTTTTCCCGCCATAGGCTCCCATAGTAAAGCAATGGGCCCATAGTAAAGCAATGGGGAATTCTTTAAACGACTTCTTCTCAAGAACCACGGGGCCGATTTCAATTATTTTTGGGAGGAAGCATTCATAGGGCATAGAGATCTAAGTTTGTTCAAATGAACCCGATCGGCCAATTTGTCCGGCAGCCATCTTGGATTTAGGCCGATTTTAGGAAATGTCTTCAAAAATCTTTTCCGAAACGGCTTGGGGGATTGATGCAAACCTCATGAAATATGATTTATGGCAAGGGAACTTGATTGGTCAAATGGTTCGGTGGCCATCTTGGTTGACCTAGTTGTAGTGAAAATGACTTATTCTCTAGAAGCGCTGAAGGGATCGGGTCCAAATTTGGCAGATATGATTAGGGCCTAAGGGCCAGTAAAGTTTGTTCAAGAGAAATTGATCCGTCAAAAAGTATGGCCGCCGTGGGCCAATCAAAATATAGCATGTTTGGTGAGCATATTGTATTTTTTATTTGATTGATTTTGAGGCCGAAATTGTTTTTATATGTGTTTTGGGGTATTCTGATCTCAAATTTGTAATTTTCGAAACTGTCGGATAAATGGTTTGCTGGCCATCTTGTTGACAATGGCGACCGTCCGTCGTCTGGCGTCCGTCAACTTTTCCTTTAAACAACATCTCAAGAACCACTGGGCCGATTTTAATTATATTTGGCAGGAAGCATCCTTAGGGTATAGGGATTCAAGTTTGTGCAAACGGGCCCGGTCGGCCAAAATCCAAGATGGCCGTCTGCCAAATCGGCCGATTTTGAGAAATGTCTTAGAAAATCTTCTCCGAAACCGCTCAGAGGATCGATTCAAAATTCATGGAATATCATCTAGGCATGTAGCTGATCCCAGTTTGTTCAAGGGAACTTGATACTCCATATGGTCTGGTGGCCATCTTGGATGACCTGCTTTTCGCGAAAACGACTTCTCAAGAGCCACTGAATGGATCGGGCCCAAATTTGGGAAATATTATTAGCTCACCTGGCCTGAAAGGCCAAGTGAGCTTATGTTGTGGCGACCGTCCGTTGTGTGTCCGTCATCCGTCCATCCATCCGTCAACTTCCTTTAAACGGCTTCTTCTCAAGAACCGCTGAGCCAATTTCAATTATATTTGGCAGGACGCATCCTTAGGGCATAGGGATCCAAGTTTGTTCAAATGAAGCCAATCGGCCAATTAGGCCGGTAGCCATCTTGGATTTTGGCCGATTTTTAGAAACGTCTTTAAAAATCTTCTCCGAAACCGCTTGAGCGATTGAAGGAAACCTGATGAAATATGATCTAGGGCAAGAGCTCAAGCAAATTTGTTCAAGGGAACTTAATTGGTCAAATAATTTGGCAGCCATCTTCGTTGACCTAGTTTTAGTGAAAATAGCTTCTCCAGAACCGCTGAAGGGATCAGGCCGAAATTTGGCAGATATGATTAGGGACTAAGGGCCAGTAAAATTTGTTAAAGAGAAGTTGATGCGTCAAAAAACATGGCCGCCGTGGGCCAATCAAAATATAGCATGTTTGGCAGCCATATTGGATTTTTTTATTTGATGGATTTTGAGGCCGAAATTGGGTTTATATAGGTTTTTGGGTATTTTGATTTCAAATTTGCAATTTTCGAAACTGTCGGATAAACGGTTTGGCGGCCATCTTGGATCATTTTCCCGCCAAAAGCTCCCATACTAAAGCAATGGGAAATTTAAAATATCTTCTCGAGAACTGGTGGGCCGATTTCAATTATATTTGGCATGAAGCATCCTTAAGGCATAGTGATTCAAGTTTGTTCAAACGAAGCCAATCGGCCAATTAGGCCAGTGACCATCTTGGATTTTGGGCGACACTTAGAAATGTCTTCAAAAATCTTCTTCCAAACCATTTGAGGGATCGATTCAAAGCTCATGAAATATGATCCAGGGTAAGCGCTGAATCAAGTTTGTTCAAGGGAACTTGATTGACGAAATGGTTCAGCGGCCATCTTGGATGACCTAATTTTCACAAAAACAACTTTCCCAGAACCACTGAAGCGATCAGGCCGAAATTTGTGCTATATAATTAGCAACTAAGGGCAATTAAGATTTGTTCAAGAGATGTTGATTCGTCGAAAAACATGGCCGCGGTGGACCAATCAAAATATAGACTTTGGCAGCCATATTGGATTTTTTTATTGGATGGATTTTGAGGCCGAAATTCATTTTATATAGGTTTTTGGGTATTCTGATCTCAAATTTGCAGCCATCTTGGATCATTTTCCCGCCAAAAGCTCACATACTAAAGCAATGGAAAATTTAAAATGTCTTCTCGAGAACTGCTTGGCCGATTTGAATTATATTTGGAAGGAAGCATCCTTATGGCATAGAGATTTCATTTTGTTCAAACGAAGCCGATCGGCCAATTTGGCCGGTGGCCATCTCTGATTTCGGCTGATTTTTAGAAATGTCTTGAAAAATCTCGTTCTCCGAAACGGCTTGGGGAATCGATTCAAAACTTATGAAACCTCATCTAAGCGAAGAGGTCAGCCAAGTTTGTTCAAGACAACCTGATTGACCAAATGGTTCGGCAGCCATCTGGGATGACCTAGTTTTCCTGACTTCTCCAGAACCACTGAATGGATCAGGCCAAAATTTTGGAGATATGATTAGGGACTAAGGGCCATTATTAAAGTTTGTTCACGGGATGTTGCTCCGTCAAAAAACATTGCCGCTGTGGGCCAATCAAAATATAGCATGTTTGGCAGCCATATTGGGTTTTTTTATTTGGTGAATTTTGAGGCCGAAATTGGTTTTATATAGGTTTTTGGGTATTCTGATCTCAAATTTGCAATTTTCGAAACTGTCGGATAAACAGTTTGGCGGCCATCTTGGATCATTTTCCCGCCAAAAGCTCCCATAGTAAAGCAATGGGAAATTTAAAATATCTTCTCAAGAACTGCTGGGCCGATTTCAATTATATTTGGCATGAAGCATCCTTAAGGCATAGAGATTCAAGTTTGCTCAAACGAACCCGATCGGCTAATTTGGCCGGCGACCATCTTGGATTTCGGCCGATTTTTAGAAATGTCTAAAAATCTCCTCTCAAACCATTTGAGGAATCGATTCAAAACTCACGAAATATGATCTAGGGTAAGCGCTGAATCAAGTTTGTTCAGGCGAACTTGGTTGACCAAATGGGTCAACGGCCATCTTGGATGACCTAGTTTTCACAAAAACGACTTCTTCCCCTCACCCCTTGCTAAGACGATCTGGCCGAAATTTGTAATATATAATTAGCAACTAAGGGCGATTAAGGTTTGTTCAAGAGAAGTTGATTCATCGAAAAACATGGCCGCGGTGGACCAATCAAACTATAGTGTGTTTGGCAGCCATTTTGGATTTTTTTGTTTGATGGATTTTGAGGTCGAAATTCGTTTTATATAGGTGTTTGGGTATTCTGATCTCAAATTTGCAATTTTCGAAACTGTCGGATAAACGGTTTGGCAGCCATCTTGGATCAATTTCCCACCTAAAGCTCCCATACTAAAGCAATGGAAAATCTAAAATGTCTTCTCGAGAACTACTGGGCCGATTTGAATTATATTTGGCAGAAAGCATCCTTATGGCATAGAGATTTAATTTTGTTCAAATGAAGCCGATCGGCCAATTTGGTCAGTGGCCATCTTGGATTTCGGCCGATTTTTAGAAATGTCTGAAAATCTCGTTCTCCGAAGCGGCTGGGGGAATCGATTCAAAACTTATGAAACCTCATCTAGGCAAAGAGGTAAACCTAGTTTGTTCAAGATGACTTGATTAACCGAATGGTTCGGCAGCCATCTTGGATGACCTAGTTTTCCCGAAAACAACTTCTCCAGAACCGCTGAATGGATCAGGCCAAAATTTGGGAGATATGATTAGGGACTAAGGGCCATTAAAGTTTGTTCGAGGGAAGTTGCGCTGTCAAAAAACATGGCCACCGTGGGCCAATCAAAATGTAGCGTGTTTGGCGGACATATTGGATTTTTTTATTTGATGGATTTTGAGGCCAAAATTATATATATGTATATGTATCTATATATGTTTTTGGGTATTCTGAGCTCAAATTTGCAAATTTCGAAACTGTCGGATCAACGGTTTGGCGGCCATCTTGGATAATTTTCTCGTCAAAAGCTCCCATGCTTAAAGCAATGGGAAATTTAAAATGTCTTCTCGAGAACTGCCAGGCCGATTTCAATTATATTTGGCAGGAAGCATCCTTAGGGCATAAGGATCCAAGTTTGTTCAAATGAACCCGATCGGCCAATTTGCCCAGCGGCCATTTTGGATTTCGGCCAATTTCAGGAAATGTCTAAAAATCTCTGAAATCACTTGGGGAATCTTCATCTAGGCCAAGAGGTAAGCCAAGTTGATTGACTTGATTGACCAAATGGTTCGACGACCATCTTGGATGACCTGGTTTTCACGAAAATGACTTCCAGAACCTCTGAAGGGATCAGGCCAAATTTTGGGCTATTAAAATTTGTTCAATGGAAGTTGATCCATCAAAAAAACATGGGCACCATGGGGCAATCAGAATGTGGTGTGTTTGGCGGCCATATTGCACTTGCAAAAATGCCCACAAATTCATTTAAAAGACTGCTAAACCACCCACCAACTATTTTGACACAAATTTATGGTGCTCCAGGTGAGCGACACAGGCCCCTTGGGCCTCTTGTATTATTTAAATCATATATCATTGGAAAGCGCATTCAATTGCCGAAACACTAATGCATTAATTTTTATATTTTTGTAAAGTTTTCATTGAGTTATTTGCATATATAAAATACACCATTCGACTTAGATTCATTAAATCAAGTGGGCAATAAGGGATGTTCTAAAATTGCAATCAACTGTGTTAAATTTGATAAAACTATAAGAACTAATACAGAAATGTATAGAAAATTGGCTTAGCTTTCCAATGATGTATGCCTTCAAAAATATTATGAACATAGTTTTTCATATGTACTGCCTAAAGTATCGGATTCCCATAGAAAGAAAGCTCTCAAAATTGACAATGATCCGAAATACCAAGATGGCCACCAGCCACCGGTAGCCATCTTGAAAATTGGTTTCTGGATGATAACTCCGTTACCGTTTATCGGATCGCATCCAAGATGGCCACCAACCACAGGCGGCCATCCAGAAAATTGGTTTCTGCATGATAACTCCGTTACCGTTTATCGGATTGCTTTGAAACTTCATAGAGTGGTTGGACTAGGTCGGAGGAAGAAAGCTCTCAAAATCGACAATGATCCAAAATCCAAGATGGCTGCCAGCCACCGGTGGCCATCTTGAAAATTGGTTTCCAGATGATAACTCCGTTATCGTTTATCGGATCGCTATGAAACTTCATAGGGTGGTTGGACTACCTCTGGGGAAGAAGCCTATCGAGATTGACAATGATCCGAAATCCAAGATGGCCGCCATGCAGCCCCCGATGGCCATCTTGAAAATTGGTTTCCAGATGATAACTCCGTTACCGTTTATAGGATTGCGTTGAACCTTCATAGGGTGGACTAGGTATGGAGAAGAAACCTATTGAAATTGATGATGATCCGAACTCCAAGATGGCCGCCAGCCATCGGCTGCCATCTTGAAAGTTGGTTTCTGGATTTCATTTATTGGATCACTTCCTACTGTCATTGGAATATGTCTGGTGAAGAAACTTATCGAAATTTACGATAATCCGAAATTTAATATGGCCGCCAGTCAGCAGCAGACATCTTGAAAATTGGTTTCTGGACGATCCCTCCTTAACCGTTTAATGGATCGATTTGACACTTCATAAGGATGACTTGTCTGATGGGTGTGAGGAAGAAATACATATTTTCTGATAGCTCTCATTCATTGGTTTATCATCATGGCGGGGTATTATGTGCCGCTTGCGGAGCTCTTGTTGTCTGTATGTCTTGCTGTCTTTGTCTGTCTGTCTGTCTGTCTGTCTGTCTGTCATGCTGTGTGTCTGTTTGTGTATATCTGGGGCTGTATCTAAAAACTGCTGCCCTGATTTGGCTCAAATTTTACCCCAATGAAGGAACATGGCATGCAAGATAATTTCCAGACTTTGGCCGTGATCCGTGTAAATACTAAATAGTACCAAGATTCTAATCGGATCAAATTCTGGATCTATGGATATGGATAGCTTGGAAAGAATTGGTTCGATTTGGCTCCAATTTCATCACAATAAAGCTTGTGATTTATAACACTAGGACACAGGTTTGGGTGTGATCCCAAAGAAATCAAAAAAATCCCCTCAAAACCTGGAAAAACTAAGCAAAAATCCAGAAAGTCTAAAAAGAATTTACAATCTGCAATCTCTGATTAATCTTATGGATTTATCAAGTGGATGAACCCAGACACCGATCACATGTAAATTCTTTCTTCTTCTTTTCGTTCGCTGATCATACCGCCTGTCCTGTAAGTGACTATCGACATGATCATAAGCGTTAAGTGTGTGGATCCATGGTTTATTAGAGTGCGCCGTGCGGCCTTGAACCTCCGTCTTCAGCACTCGAGGTTTCTGTCAGGGTTACCTCACCCTTACCTCCTTTAGTCGACTCTTACGACACGCAGAGGATACGGAAGGTGTATTCTAAGCCCCACCTACAGGGCAGAAACATGTAAATGAAAGCTGAGATATATATGTTAAACCTCTAATGGTCCAGCTGACCAAAACCGGCTTCTGCAATGATCTTGTGGACATTACGTTTAGAGGCCATGAGAAGAGGTTTTCTGAAAATTTACCACTGGAATGACTGGCTCGATAACGGTGGTAAATTTTCAAACATGCTCTTGTCCTGTGAATGAATGCTCATTAAGGAAAAAAACTAAATTTTCTGAACCAATCTTGATGACTAACTCTTTAACACTCATATCAGGCAAAAACGGCTTCTGCAGTGGTCTTGAGAAATGTCCATTTGCAGACCAAGAGAGGACTATTTTTGAAAATTTACCGCTGGAATGACTGGCTCGATAACCGAGCCAGTCATTCCACCGGTATATTTTCAAAAATAGTCTTCTCTTGGTCTGCAAATGGACATTTTATGAGAAAGTTTAATTTTTTAAAACAAATTTTAGCGTTAAATGGTTAAATATTTATGTGTTCTAATATAATTGTATTATAATCATGATTGTTGTTATTTATTTCAGTTTGAAGCGTTGAAGGTGGCATGACCTCTGGAAGCGACTGACGGCGCTATTGCATTCACTTTCCATCATTTACCGCTATGGCTTATAAGTTCTTAAAAATGAAAATAATCATGATGAAGGAATAAGTGTGTGCTTAGTTCTTAAACTACCAGATGCAATATGCGAGCAGTGTAAGTAATACAAACTGATTCTGTGTGACTGAGTACTTGAAATACTTGTCCCAGCCATCTTCCCTAACCAGTCGTCATTCACTCTGAACAATGATGAAAACAGAGCACAAGGACATGTTGGTGTCATTGCGTCCAGAGCTTGTGGATAGTTTGAACATGCGTGATGGCTTATACACTCAGCTTATAGCGAGGAAGGTTCTCAGCGCAAGGATGGTGAGAACACTTCAGGTAGGAATGAGTAATTAGTCATAAATTCATTAGCACTCGACCCTTTAAGCCCAGCGCAGATGACCAACATTTTATGCGAAACATTGTTAAGAACAATGTTTCACAGAAAAAGTTGACCGTCTGCACTAAAAAAATCCATCGAAACATTGTTCGGCAACAATGTTTCTGATATTAAACATGTTTAATATCGACTAACAATGTTCTCTCGTGTGCGGTGCCCAGCGAATCATTGTTGGCCATCTGTGGTGTTTGCTAACAAAGTTGCAAAATACTTTTTATCATTGACTAATCAGCGTTCACCTTGCGCTCATGTGGTTCAAAATGGCAGCCCACATCATGGATGAAGGCGAACATGTGGAGTCTGATGACTTTTATGGTCAAGAGAGAAGGAAAGATTTAGCCTGGAATTGTTGCACGTGTGCGGCTCAAGCGAACAATTTACACGAAACAATTTTTTTGTTGGAAGTCAAAAATGTTGGCTGTCTGCGCCCCGCTTTAACTGTCTGACTGCTACAGGCCACCAGGTGTTAATTTCAATGGGCATTATCTCTGAACCTGCTGAATATTTAAAAAACTATTTGACTGACAGTTGGTGGTGCCTTAGCCACCAAGAACTTTCAGTCAACATGTTTTCAAAATATTCAGCATATCCAGAGTTCAGCCCCATGGAAAATGTAGTCTGCAGAAATTCAGCAGCAGACACTTAATAATCACGAATAATCAAGAAAATGAAGAATTTTTCGTAATTAACCCTTTAACACTCATATCAGCCAAAAACGGCTTCTGAGGTGGTCTTGAGAAATGCCCATTTGGAGACCAAGAGAAGACTATTTTTGAAAATTTACCACTGGAATGACTGGCTCGATAACCGAGCCAGTCATTCCAGTGGTACATTTTCAAAAATAGGCTTCTTGGTCTGCAAATGGACATTTTCTATGAGAAGATTGAAATTTTCTTGAACAAATTTGAGTGTTAAAGGGTTAATGTCAGTTTGTAGGCTAATAGCAGAATATTTGTAAAAAAAATTTATCACTGGAATGACTGGCGTGGTTATCGAGCCAGTCATTCCGGTGATAAATTTTTAAAAAAAATTTTGGCCTGAAAATGAGCATTTCTCAAGACCACCGCAGAAGCCATTTTTCGCCAACTTCATGATTAAAAGATTAAATAAATACTCAACTGTTGAATACATGTATATCCTATTGTACTGATGAATTATCTGATTGGGATTGCATATCATTCACTTTCAGATCCTTTCCTTTATTTATGTCACACTAATAGAGGGATCCATTTCTAAGTAAGCCCCGCCCACTTATTTGGTTGTGTTGGTATCGATTTGAAACTTTGAAATGTGAATTCCCAGAATATAAATTTCAAGGTACGTGTAACTAAACAGGTAAAGTGGTGAATATTTTGAAACTTATTTTGAGTGGAGGCTGTTGCTGCCTTTTATTTTAAAATATTGAACAGAGTGTATAATTAAATTGGAAATTCATCAAAGATATACTGTTTGTAAACTCTTGTGATAGATTTTTTGATTTTCGTAACGGAGCTATGTCCTTTTGATTGTGAGATCAGCTAACATGATTGTGATGCGTAAAACAGTCCAAGTCATATTTCCGAAAAAGTTGGTCCCGATCCCGGGATGATTCATAATACGGAAAAATTAGTGTACCAGCAGTCTACCGGTCCATGCTGTCAAGTGACTCCACAAGAACTGAGCAGAGTGACGTTGCCAGCGACCGTCAGTTAGTGCTGAAGAAGTGACCGAGATGGTCACGAAAGCTACACTCAAACAATTTCCTTATTATAGTCCAAGTCATGCATATGTTTGACGGCATAGTTAAAGATGGTGACGGCAGCTACTTAACCATTTAACCCTCGAATTTGTTTTTAAAAATTCAATTTTCCCATAAAAAATGTCAATTTGCAGACCAAGACAAGACTAATTTTGAAAATTTACCACTTGAATGACTGGCTCGGTTATCGAGCAGGTCATACCAGTGGTAAAATTTTTTTAAATAGTCTGCTCTTGGTCTGCAAATGGCCATTTCTGAAGACTACTGCCGAAGCAGTTTTTTGCTGATATGAGGGTTAAAGGGTTAAGTGGCACACATCCACAGACACTCAAGACCTGATCGCAATACCCTCTTCCCCTTATAGTGTGAGGGCAGGTAAAATTGACTGGTCAGTTACCATATCTAGCCGGGTCGTTACTAAGCCATAGATACATGTAGGGGATGAATATTATGTTATATATCTGATGTTTCAGAATGGCCGTAGTCCCGACCAGCAAGCTGAAGAACTATTGAATTTACTCCCGATGAGGGGACCTCAGGCATTCGAACATTTCTGTGATTCTTTAATTTGTGATATGCAAGAACACGTCGTGGATCTTCTCAAACCTGGAAGAAGTCAGATGCCATGTCGAACACCGTTATCTCCATCAAAACGACGCCACTCTGGTCGTGTGTCACCGACCGTGATCACGATCAGGGAGGAAAGTAATGAGAATCACAGAATACAGTTCATAGACATTGAGAAAGACAGAGATATCGATACAACAATGACTCCTCCTACTGCCAAAACGAGTAAAAATTCTAATAATCCAGAACAACAACAGGAACATGTATCTCAATTGAATAGCGAAAGTATCAATGACAAAGAATCTCGTCATGTTTTGAAACATTTTATAACAGATCCGACTAATTCATCAGTTAGGCAAATTGATGATGTCGAGATCGAACTTTACCCCGTTAGAGATTATTCATCAAATAAATCGTCTTCCAGGCAAGAGGCAGCCGTCCCATCATTATCATCATCACCATCTTCGCGGCTCACTCCACCACCAGAAATGTCACGCGGTGATAGTTTAGGTAAGTGCTGATATCAGCAGTAGATATATGTTCATATATACAGGTACAGCTGAAAAATAACTTAACATGTAGGCTTTTGCGATTACATGATTGAATAAAAAATCGCGATTGTTTTTTAAATCATTAATTTATATGATTAAAAATTAAATAATCGAATAATCGTGAATAATTTCTACTGTATATCATATTTCAATTCCAACCTTTTAATTACTTTTTTAATGAGATCGGTCAGGACAATTGACATTTTTCTCAGTGAATGTATGTCATTTGCTCGCCAAGCGAACACTATTTTTGAAAATGTATCGCTGGAATGACTGGCTCGAGAATCGAGCCAGTCATTCCAGTGATACATTTGCAAAAATCGTCTGCTCTTGGCCTGCAAATAGACTTTTCTAAACACCATTCCACCTTTTGTCATTGATATGCTTTTGTTATGTCTGGGTAATTTGTACCCAAGCTCATTAATCGAGTAATCGCGATCGAGATCATTCAGAATAATTGTGCAAGTCTCTGAACATGTTTCCAAAACAAAATAAGAGATACTGTAGAATATTTTGAACATAATTGGATTGAAAGAAATCACTGCCTGAGACAGCAATAAGGCAAAAACTGGTCTCTGCAGTTGTATGGAGAAATAGCTATTTGCAGGTGACGAGAGAACTATTTTTGCAAATTTACCACTAGGATGCCTGGTTTGATATTTGCAGCAGTTATTCCATCGCTAAATTTTGAAAAATAATATTCTCTGCCTGCAAATGGGCATTCAATAAGCAAAAATGTCAATTTTCTTGGCAGGTCTTGACCATTAAGGGATTGGTTTAAACAGAAATTATTTTTTATTCTAGAGGAAGCACGATAAGGCATGCGTCTTGTCCCCGTGTCTCCCATACACATAAACATATAATACATCAAGGTGGCGAGGTGTGTAGAATAATTATTAAATTTTAACCCTTTAATAATTAACCGATCAAGAAGCAAGAGCTTCTACAGCGGTCAGGAGACATGCCATGTTAAGGGATTAATTGTGTTTTCATAGATAAATGAGCTCAATACACGTTTTATTTATATTCATATATACTCATATGTTTGTTTATTATTAATTAGCAGACTTAAGTTAATTATATTCTGTCTTTCTTTAGATACGATGACAACAAAACTCACTTCAAATCCAATTGATACTGAAAGCCCTGGTAAGTACATATATAAGCATATGGGACTGTACAGATTTGGATTACTTTAACATTCAGATGCACAAATTGCTTGCCAAAAGTGTGCATTACGCACCTGTTGCTCGATGGCAAAGACTTTAGATCGCCAACAATTTTGGCTCGCCAGGAAATATTTTTGGCATCCCAGAAATAATTTTAGCGTGAGTCAGAAGGCAGATTACACATAGTTTTGCTTTCCCAAAAGCGAGACAAAATAAACGTAACAGATTTTATTTTACTTAGAAAGCTCTGCCAGTGAGTCGGCATCCAATATCCATAGGTTATGCACGCATAAAATAATAGGCTCACCGATCGAATAGTAAAATGTTTATCCAAAAGCATGATGAAAAATTCTGATGGAACAAAATCATTTTATGTGGGCTAAAAATAGTTTAGGCAAGCCAAAGATAATTTTAGACGAGCTAGAAATAATCTTTGGTGCTTCACAGAGCACTACAACATGTACATGTATGTGAGCTAGAACATCCAAATGGCGCTCACAGATGGGTGGGTAAATGTTTCGCATCTGTTTAGCAAATGTCACGCCTTTTGTTAAATGTTAATTACAGCGTAATCTGTATAAGTTAATAGTTATTCTGCGCAGGTTCCTCTGCTGTTGAGTCCAGATTATTACTACACATAGATATCACATGAAATTTAGATTTAATTATCCAGACTTCCCATGTAATTCATCATGTTTGTAACACAGAAAACCAACTACCACACATAAACCACTGACCCCAATTCTGAAGGTACATATGTTTGCCAAGCTTGGACAGGGGTTTTCCCATGTGACCCTGAAGACCCCTACCATTGCCTAGTCACAGTTGAATGTCATGACGTAGCCATTTAATACTCAGATATGTTCAAGAAAATGTTATGCTTCTCATAGAAAATGCCCATTTGTAGGCCAAGAGATTATTTTTGAAAATTTACAACTGGAGTGACTGGCTTGATTATTGACCCAGTCATTGAAGTGGTAAATTTTCAAGAATATTTTTTGCCCGATTTTGGCCAACGTGACACAACAGAACAGTCCATTTCTAGCTATTCCTGGCTCATGTCTATCTAAGATCCGTAAATTTTTACGCATGTTGAAATCGACAGGTATTCCCAGAAACTAAATTACAAAGTAACATATCTGTAGTTAAGTTGTTGAATATTTGAAACTAATTTGACTCGGGGCAGTCAAATTAGTTTTAAAATTTTCAACAGAATGTTTATTAAATTTTTAATTCATCAACGACATATAATTCATACGTTTTTGTAATAGACTGTCAGATTTTTGTGCTGGAGCTACGTCGTATTGATGGTGATCTCGGCTAACATGTGACGCATTTGATTATGACGTCAGTTACTTGGATGACAGATAGAATCCCTCTATTATGAGAATTGAGCATCATAAAACTTAGAATAGTAATGCTGAGGGAGGGTGGGTGCAGGGGGTGGGCATTGATCATCAATCTTTGGTTATTACCCTTCTTTCACTTTCATTTCTGGATTAATTATTAATTTAATTTAATCCTTTACTGTTGCATCATTAGCTTTGATCATGGCTGCAGCGTCACAAGGTTAATTTTCACCGAGTTATGTATATTTAAATATTTATGCTTTTTACACAATGTATGTTAGTGAAGAAGTTACGCAAAGAATTGAGCGATTCCTCGCTGGTCGAGTCAGAAGATGAAGGCATTGATTTGACAGATGGCCCGGTGAATGTTGCTGTGGAGCGATGCACTCGACAATTCTATTTTGCGAATTGCAAGAATGTAAGCAATAACTTAATAGAACTCTCACAGTTTAGTGTTGTGATATGTCTTGAAATTGATTTGTTAACACTTGAAATTCAGTATTGTCTCTGTTTTAAGACAACTATACTCAGGAAAGATGTTGAATACTTTGAAACTTTCACCGATGAAGTCCCCATATCACATTTTCACAGCAACCATACATAAAAACTGTTGAATATTTTGAGATTAATTTAACTGGAAGCCATTGCTGCCTGCAGCAATGGCTTCCAGTCAAATTAATTTCAAAATATTCGACAGAAACCTTTTAGCAGTATATCATAAAGAATTTGCTTGTTCAGTGATTTGTCAGTGAAAGGGTTAAAGTATAAACATTTTGTCATTTTTGGTGTGTGAGAGTAAAAGGGTTAACCTGTATGAGGCACTATAGCTATCAAGAATAGTGATGAGTAAATTGTGCTGGCCCTTGTCATTGTGTTCTAGCCATTGCTTAGCTGATGTCACAATGGAGGGATCTGATCTGATCTGTCACTCAAGTACATGTATCTGATCTCTTAGTCAAATAAGTCGCTTGTTAGCTGACGTCACAATCAAAATGATAGAAACACATCATGGAAGTGGAGAAGGTCCATCACATAAGTGCCTGTATTTATTAGATTATATGGCTTTTGAATTTACAATCTAATAAATATTCTATTTTCAACGCAATTTTACTAGAAGTTGTTGCTGCATCCAGTCAGATTAGTTTCAAAATATTTAGGTGTGTTGTTACCTTTAAATTTGGATTATGGGAACTTAAGTATCGTTTATACTCTGACATTCGCCATGCCTCGCTGAGGAAATATAAACTTCTAACACTATATTTTTCCAAACTGAATTGTAAACTCAAATTTTTTTTATTTCTACTGAATTTCTGGAAAAGCTAATGTTACAAAGAACAAATAATAATTTAAAGGTGCATATTCACACCAGAATGCGTGAAAATAAAGTTGTTAAAATTTTATACTTTGAGTCTTAAATCATGTGCTTAGATGTAATGTACGAAACGAAATAAATTTTAGCAAATGACGAATGTATTCCGTTTAGTTAAATTAGGGACTCGTGTCTCTAATTCAATTTCATAACTTAAAAAATTATAATAATTTAAACACAGAATGAAATAATCATATGTTAAGATTTATTTCGTTTCATTACATCTAGGCACATGATTTAAGCCACTAAAAGTATACAATTCCAACAATTTTATTTTCAGGCTTCTGGTGTGAACATGTAGCTTTAATGATGGCAGAATTAAGCCTTTAATAGTCACTGTCAAGAAAATAAGCATATTTCCTTATTGAATGTCCGTTTGCGGGCCAAAAGAAGACTCTTTTTGAAAAGTTATCATTGCAATGACTGGCTCGGTTATCGAGCCTGTTATTCCTGTTGTAAATCTTCACAAATAGTCTACTTGTCCAAGAAATGAATAAGTAGTTTCCAAGATCAGTACAGAGGCCGGGTTTGGCCGGCTTGATAATTAATGGGTTAATACAATGCAGCTGTACATTTGGTCTTTGCAGGCGTACTCGATGAAGCGTATTCCCAGAGGTAAAGCTATTATCATTAACGTTGACCACGTTGATGGAAAGGGCCCGAGACGGGGCACAGACATTGACCGTGACAATATGCTGAATCTCCTATGTCAGCTACATTTTAATGTTGAGGTGTACAATGACCGGGATGGACTCGATGCAAAGGTTTGTTATAACCGGGTTTTTTAAAACACATTGAACCCTTTAGCACTCAAGCCAACCATAAACAGCTTTTGTAGCGTCCTTAACCTTTAGTACCACTCTGTCAGAATTTTAAATTTTCAAATTAAATTAAATGAACTGGTGTACATTTTCAACAAATTTGGTGGAAGATGGTGCTGTCGAAGACAGCAACATCTTCCACCAAAATTGATGAAAAATGTACACCAGTTTCTTTGACACTGACACAGTAAAAGATAGAATATAGACATGAGAGTGGTAATGGTTAAGAAATAAGGTTCATTTCCAGAACAGAGGGCTATTTAAAAAAAAACTTACCACTGGAATAACTGGCTCAATATTCGAGCCAGTCATTCTAATACTAAATTTTAAAAACATAGTTTTTTCTTGTTTTGTAAATTGAAATTTTCTATGAGAAAATTGAAATCTTGTGGAAATTTGAGCTGTAAAGAGTTAAGTTGGCAACAAATGAGTAATTATTAATTTTGTCAATTGTTGTGATTCACATAAACCTGTTGTTATTTATGCATGCGTTCTCCAATTTATAGAAATGGTCTAGCATGTTGGTTAGTGAAATATTACCATATTCCTCAAAGTTGTCATGCCACATGGGTAGAGGGGTGGATAGCTAGACATACATTACAGCCATGCGAAAAACAGGGGTATCAGATTTAGTGTATGCATTGATAAATTCAAAAAAGGAGTGGAGATATCCCCCTTCCCCATCGATGATTTAGTCTCCTGGCTAAAGAATTACTGGAGATTACTTTCTGAATGATAATACTGTACCTTATGACATGTCTTTATTCAAGATTGTGGTCCCAGTAAATATCTTAATAAGCAAGTTTCAGATATCTGCTATTAAGAATGGAAATTTGTGCAATATCTGGTATCTGCTTAGTATATGAATTCAGTAAAACTGGTCTTAATCCTTTGAACCCTGAATTCCCAGAATCCTAATTTCAAGACAAGCTTACAGGTAAGCTGTTAAATATTTTGAAACTAATTTGAAACGGTACCTGTTGCTGTTGCTGCCATAGGCAGCAACAGCTCCCAGTTAAATTAATTTCAAAATATTAACCATAATAATTATTGCAAATCGTAATGGATTTTGGCATTTTGACCCTTCAGCTTCAATGGGTTAAACGCGCACCTTACAGAACATAAACAATTACCATAGTCACTATAGGCAGGCAGTCGTTTACTACAGGCGTCCTGGTTTACAATACATACCATCTGGAGCCAAAAGATGGTGTTTGTTTTAGACAGGGGGCTCTAAATGACAGGTGGTCTCTGGAGCAGGTTTTACTGTATTTTACCCCTTTATTGGCCAAGCTGATCAAAACCATATATTACTATGGGAAGACTATTTCTGATAATTTACCATGTAACCTAGCCAGGCATTCCAGTGGTAAATTTAAAAATTTTTTAAATAGTCTTCCTTTGACCAGCAGATGGACATTAACTAGGAGACTATTGAGATTTTTTGGGCCTTTAAAGTGTTAATTTATATGTGAATACGTAATGATGAGGTCTTGCTAACTGCATTTGTACTGACAATGGGGGAACGCGGTCATGACGGATATTTTATTTTTAATCATTTCTTGCAGGACATCGTGCAGAAGTTGCATGCATTCTCACAACTAGATGAGCACAAATCTGCAGACTGCTGTGTCATCTGCCTGTTTAGCCATGGCGAGGACGGGTTCTTATTCGGCAACGATGGACTTAAGATTCCTCTATCAACTGTCTTCTCACTGTTTGATAACGTCAACTGTCCGGCCCTTCAGAAAAAACCAAAGATCTTTATCATTCAGGCATGTAGAGGAGGTAAGAGTAGATATAAGCATTTTTTAAATCTCTTAACGCTCTGAATTCAATGAGTTCAACGGGTTCAGATTTTATTGGTCCTAGCATACCTGGTTTTATTTCTGCTGTATCATATATGGTGTAGACCATAATCTGGCTCGAAAATTGGAAAACAACAGATTGTTTTGTTGAGAGATTATCGTAATCATCATGTCTGTGGCTCCTGTAAGATCAGTCAAATAATACTGGAAGGATTGTCTAAAAAACTTGGTTTGAGATTGCCATTTGTGTCTCGGAAAACCATATTGATTTTCAGTTCAAAAGGCACAGTCATCCAAATAAGTTAGTAACTTCCTGTTTTTAGTGATCACTTCTACATTTATCATTTAAGCTCCTACACATTCATGTACCACCACCGGAACAACACTCACCCCACAAACCCACACCCCTCTCTTTCTTCCCTCTGTTCATTATTTACATCTTACTGAGCAATGATGCCACTATGATATCATACTCTAGTACGCATGTTCCACTGACGTCATAACAAAATTTCTACATTAACAATCAAGTAGTTTTATTATCAACAAATATGTATCAGTGCAAGATCTGCTGAATTAGTTATAAAACCAACAATGGGCTACCACAATGGCACTGTGACAAGTGCAACTAGGCTTCGTCTGAACTAGGTATGCAAAAACACCTTAAAAGAGGACATGATCTATCTGAAGAATTAGCAATCAAACTTATGAAGAACCCATTAAAATAATTGATGTGGTCTGGATCCTCCTACCATTAACAGAGTACATGAAAAAACACAGGCACAACAAAACATCTTCCATTGCCTCACATAAATTAAAGGAAACAAACATTCTCCGCCCCTTCACATACCCGTGCCCAGTGGGATACAGAATCCCAACGAGAGGTACGAACAACACAACAGCAGAACCAGCTGTGTCTACAGAACTTTCAAAACAAATTCCAAAATATTTGGTGTAACTGTTTGGTAGCGTAAGCGATTACGGAGCGCTACGCATCAAAATTTATCAATTCACATGAGCAATCGTCCATCAACAATATGGATCACAACATCAGAGCAGAAATGGCTGAGCCCAACAAAAAACCGTAACAACAAAACAGTGAGCGAGATCAGATAGGAGTTGTTTGGCCAGCGCTCTCCAATCTCCGGCAGCTCGGATGAGCAGGCTACCACAAAAAGAACCGACAACCGCACTAAGGAAGTATCTATCAATAAAACCTTTTCGGACACTTCTATTGGGGGACAACTCAGGCCAATAAAATTGTGATGTCTTCACTAGGGGTCACCAAGGACTGCCAAGTCTTCAATGTTGACTGTCTCCTGTGCTAGCTGGTGTTCAAACTGGAGGATGCGAAGAACCCTTCCAGAGCCATGAAAAAGATCATGCATCACATGGAGTCACACGCACTCCATGTAACAGAAGATTATTAGGCATGTTTTCGCTCACCTGTGATCTTTCACTGTCACTAACTTTATCGTTCGTTCAACTATTGTTGTAAACTGTTGCAATCTACACAATTGATGTATGTATAGCCAACCAACTCATTTTTCTCACAATATAAATCATTTCATCTTTTTGCAAGCAAGCTGGTATCCTGCTCTTGTCGATTTTATTAGCTAAAACAAGTTTGGGGAATAAAAAAATTCACAAAAAACACCCCACAACTGTGGTGATACAATGGACATGCATCCAACTACTCGCCTCTCAAGAGTCCTATGGTTGGACAAAACGCTATAAGTCTGAATCAAGTTATATGTCAGTCTGATCCTTCCTTTACAAATCACACCACAAACTCCTGCCCCTTACTCCTGTGACACCCCAATCACTGACATGCCCCCACCCAGCCCCCTCTTCCCCCCCCCCACCACCCTTCTTATTTCCCACCCCCTCCCAATTCACCACAAATTCCCACCAGTACCACCAACACGTGTACAAATATCACCACAAACACCAAATTTTCACCAGGTTCCGCCGAAATCCCACCCAGTACAAAACTGCCAGTACAATGCTGCCATGTACCGCTAGTACCACCCATATTCCATACCGCTACTCATCTTATACCGCCAAGCCCCACCCAACACTGCCAAATTCCACCCATGTCATGCGACCACTAGACATCAACTATGTCCATATTTGGTCAGTCACGTGACTACATTTGGGCACCTCCCAAAAAGTATAAAAGGAGCGAACAAGCAGGGCTCAGATCATGCAGACCTTTGGATCTGACATAGACAGACCAAGTGTCAGGCTTTTATTCAATTTTCAGATACAGTGTTATTACCATTAATCCATTTGTGGTCAAACTGGCCAAAACTTAACTCTGCAGTGGTTTTAAAGCCCAAGAGACGAGTATTTTTGAAACTGTATTACAAGAATGACTGGTTCGATAACAGAGCCCGTCATTCCAGTGCTAAATTGTCAAAAATAGTCTTCTCTTGGAATGTGTATGGACATTCAATGACTAAGGATTTAAAGTTTCAAGTTGTAGTTTACAATTTTATTTTATTCAAATTGTTCAAGTACATGTATGCCATTCCATATCTTCACTTCTGTACATCGTTTTCATATGGGCACCATAGGCCCTATCATAGCATCTTTAAAGGTTATATACTATACAAATATAGTAATATTGTTATTCTCCATAGTCCACGCCATGCGCCGTGCACCTTCTGCCAAGCCATCACGTACACACACACAGTACACCCGACATCCACATCAAACCGTGCATGCGCACAAGCACCCACGCACACACCACGCAAAAAAATTGGACATATGGGACATGAATCCTATATGAAACAAGCCACAAAAGGCCTATTGCCTCCTGATGAGTTCAAAATTTCATGAACGAAATGCCATAAAGTCTAAATCATGCCCTAAAGTAACCAAACTGAGGACATTAACCCCTAACCACAGTAATGGTCTTATGCCCACCTGCCACAAGAACACCCCAACCAACCACCACAAGAAACTTAAAATACCCCCAAAAGAACCACACTACCACAGAACCACCTCCACCCTGATTTATAACCACAAAGGTTACCCCACCAACCAGAACCCAACCGGCCACCATAAGAGCCGCCAGGCCGCCAAAAACAAAAAAGCCACCAAACCGCCAAGTCGCCGGACCACCTACCCACCCTTCCGTTGTGCATGCGTATACACATCTGCATACCCACAAGCCGCCCATTAAAGGCCGCCCAAAAGGGTAGAAACGGGGGCCCACAAATCAAGCCAAGACCATTCAGACTTTCCGGATTACACAAATCGTAATCAAGTGTCAGGCTAAAGAACAAAACTACTGTCTTCAATACGTAGATATTAACTTGTTGAGCGATCGCTATGAACACTGCTAGTGAAAACCTGAAAGTACCAGAGGTTGATGTAGTCATGCCCTCCATCTCAGGGCTAGGTATTGACTCAATCGACATTGAACTACTGAGGGATCCTTCCAAGACTGACATCACCAACACGAGACCAATGATGCCGCTAGACACCGCCAAGGCCACCGGCTCCAGCCCAGTGGACCCGCAGATCTAAGTCCCTCTACGGGACAGAAAACATAGAAGGATAGAGGAGCCCAAGGAAGCCCTCCCTTCTACAAGCCACCAAAAACCACGAGGAAATGCCTCTGGTCACACCAGACCAGGGATCCCGAGTGAACATATATGAGCACATACAAGCTATGGCGCAATTCCTCATGTAAGGAATCCAGGTTGTAGTACCAACATGAGAAGCTCCAAGACGCGGTGAACAAGAAATCTATCCCGCCTATTCTGATGGCATCAGTTCCGTTGAACCAGAAGACACAGATTCAGTCTTCATGGCCGAGTGGAACAATTTCCCCTCGAACTTTAGTCACAAATTGACTCAACTATTAGCAACGCACACTGCCAAAAAAATGGCAGTAGTGTACCATGAAACCAAGGGCTACAAAACGGCCTTCACTAAAGCAACCAGTGCCACCATCACACTAGAAGCACAAAATGCCATAGCCACCACCAAGGCCAGACACGAAGAGCTCCAACGCTCTAGTAGCCCTACAACCTGCAGACCAAGGCCATGCCCTCACACCCAGAGGGCCCAGGGCTCCTCCATGGCAAGGGCCAACACTGCCCCCAAGTTACAGGAGAGCACCTTATAGGCAGGCACAACAGCAACGGCACCAATCTTCATCTGCGAATTCACACGCATGGGAACGCTTCTAAAAAAAGTGGTGAATAAATACTGGCCCATCCTTCAAGCCAGCCAGAGATGCAGGGATGCATTTCCAGAGAAACCCCTATTCGGTTATTGGAGGAATAAAAGTATCAAGGATCACACAGTCCGGGCCAGACTACCAGACCCCATTGATGCTGTACGCCAACACCGCAACCCCTTCATAGAATGCACTACCAAAAATTGCATCATCTGCAACAACATGGAGAAAACGAGGTTCTTCAAAAGCTACCACACTGGCTTATCCTATAGATGCGAAATCACCTTTTCATGTGAGTCTCGGATCCCAACCCGACATCCACATATGTTGTTGTTATCCTTTTAGAGCCCGTAAGTCCAAGCCATTTTCATACCTTTTCATTGACCACTGTTTGTTCTTTCCATAAACTGACCCTTTATGACGTCCTACCTATGACGTCCCTGTCAACCGAGGCGGCTGACGTCATAAACACCAACAACAACTCACAACTTCATTAGAACAAATATGGCCGGACACGAGTGTCGCTTCTCCAAGAAAAGTTATGCAGACGCGTGCGGCCTGAAGCGCCACAAAGCCTCCCACACAGGCAATTGTAAGTGGGTCTGCGCTTCCTGTAATCTGCCTGGATTCATTCATTTTAAAGCAAAGTGAAAGGCAGCATCTGTGATCCGTCTAACATCAACTGTCACAGATGCTACATAGTTCTCAAATTGTGCCTAGTGAATGGAACAGAAACAGATTTTAATTTACAATTTTATTGTATTCAAATTGTTCAAGTACACCATTCCATATCTTCACTTCTGTACATCGTTTTCATATGGGCACCATAGGCCCTATCATAACATTTTGAAAGATTATATACTATACAAATATAGTAATATTGTTATTCTCCATAGTCCACACCATGCGCTGTGCACCTTCTGCCAAACCATCACGTACACACATGCATACTACACCCAACATCCACATCAAGCCACGCGTGCGCACAAACTTCCACGCACACACCATGCAAAAAAAATTGGACATATGGGACATGAATCCTATATGAAACAGGCCACAAAAGGCACTATTGCCTCTGGTGAGTTCAAAATTTCATGATCGAAATGCCATAAAGTCTGAATCATGCCCTCAAGTAACCAAACTGAGGACATTAATCCCTAACCCCAGTAATGGTCTTATGCCCACCTGCCACAAGAACACCCCAACCAACCACCAGAAGAAACTTAAAATACCCCCCAAAAGAACCAGACTACCAGAGAAACACCACCAACCTGATTTACAACCACAAAGGTTACCCCACCAACCAGAACCCAACCGGCCACCATTTAAGCCGCCAGGCCACCAAAAACAAAAGCTGCCAAACCACCAAGCCGCCGGACCACCCACCCACCCTTCCATTGCGCATGCACATACACATGCGCATACCCACTAAAGGCTGCCATCACCAGCCTAACACTAACCAAAAAGGGTATAAAAGGGGTCCACAAATCAAGCCCAGACCATTCACACTACGGATTACACAAATCCTAATCAAGCGTCAGGCTAAAGAACAAAACTACTGTCTTAAATACGTAGTTATTAACCTAAATTTTATTTATGAATTTTGACAATTAAGGAGTTAATGGCCAATACAGTGTTCATTACATCTGTAATTATTTTTAACCCTTCAATGGCCAAAACTGGTCTTTGAAGTTCTCCGGAGAAATTTCGATTTGCATCTCTCTTGAAGACTGTTTTTGTCTGGCCCATAGCGAAGCAGAGGATCTCGATATAGTGATCCGAATAATGTCAGGTGTCCGTCGTAACAAGAATTAGTTTTTCAGCAGGTCATGCATGACTGATTTTTGGGGCCATACATCGTCTGTCCGTCCATCTTGAAAATCTTGTCGCTGCAACTCCTCCATTTACAGAGGGAATTGGATGAAACTTGGTAGGATGTACACCACCCAAAGATGTGCCTAATATTAAAGGTTTTTGCATCGGTTATGCATGACTTGGGGGTGGGTGGGAAATATGTCTCTACGTACATCCCAAAAATCTTGTCGCTGCAACTCCTACAGTTTCCTAGGGAACTGGATGAAACTTGGCAAGATGGTTGTACATGACCAAAAGATGGGGATGTACACATGGTGGGGACGGGGTTTGGTGTGGGGTGTGGGTGGGGTGGTTATTGTCAGCCTCCAACTAACTTTCTCTTGTTCTACAAGGACTTATCTGATCTTAATAAAACTTTAGATATTTGATCTATACTCGCTTTGTATCCAGTCGCCATCTTAATTGAAATGATTTTCAATTTTTTTGTATATTTTCTTTGGGGGTGTGGTGGTGGGGGGGTTTGGCCCAAAAATTATAAGAATGTTACATTTTTTCAATGTACTTTAATTTATTTTATCAAGGCTCTTATCCAATTCCAATGAAACTTTACAGATTTGTTCTATATCATCATTGCATTCAGTTTGCATGCAACAAAATTGTAACAATTAAAAAATATATTCCATGCTTTTTTATCATTTGAACATTTAATTCATCAAGAGGGTATACTGTCTTAGAAATTCCTATTTTGCGACGCTGCCACACCTGTGTGATACGTGGACAAACTAAAGGGATTGACATGTGGGACGCAGTCCATCTAGTTTGAAATCTTACTACTGGAGTGATGGGCTCATTAACCGAGCCAGCCATTCCAGTAGAAAGACCTTACCCATTAACCTCTCATGCGGTAACTCTTTAATGGTCAAGGCCACCAAAATGGACTATGTAGTGGTCTTGAGAAATGGCCATTTTTTCATCCAAGATAATGTTTTTTGAGAATTTATCACCGGAATGACTGGCTCGGTAACTGAGCCAGTCACTCCAGTAGTAAATTTTCAAAAATTGTCCTCTCAGCCGGCAAATAGACACTAGCTAAAAAAAAAAAAGGTATTTTGTTGGCCATTTTCAAAAACAGCACCTGTAGTGGTCTTGAGTAATTCCTTTTTGCACGACAACAGCAAGTTATTTTTGTAAATTTTATTGTACAAATTATTATTTTCTTGAAAAATCCTGACCATTAGACGGTTAATTTATATAATTAGAATTTTGAGCGCTTTGAGGCGGTGTTGACACAAGAGGGTTTAAAGGGTCAACCCTTAGCACTCTGATGTCAATATTCTATCTTTTACGGTGTCAATGGCAAAGAAACTACATTTTTTTAACAATTTTGGTCGAAGATGTTGCTGTCTACTTTGTTGAAGAATAAACACCAGTTCATATTTGACTTTAATTTGAAAATTTAAATTTTGACAGAGTGTTAAGGGTTAAGGGATTTAGTGGAATACACCACGTTAATCTTTGAAAGCTTACACCTGCTGTAACCTGATCTCTGTTGTTACTTTTGAGGAGCCCTGGACAGAGGCGTAACGTTAGACTCCAGTGATGAAACTGACTGTCCAGAACCTGACTACAATACCGTTCCCAGAATTCCATCTCAGTCTGATATGGTCCTGTGCTATCCAACACAGGAAGGTAAGTGTTCTAGGCTTCATTAACACGGTTAATGTCTTAACCAACAGATTAGTGAGTAGCAGTACATATTAGCCAAATGTTTACTATTTAGCCATCACAGGGGATTAATAAGTATGTCATGGATGCGGTGCCCGTGCACAATTAGGTATGTTCCTGTATTCGCGTGTCCATTTCAGTGCACCCCTAACCCGCATTGTTGATGCCTTGTGGCTCCATACTATGTAGTTGGTGAATCCTGTGTTGTTCTTTTGATAGGTGTCAATGAATTCTTGTGGAATTCTTGGCCCACCGTACTGGATTTGCCCGGCTGTGTCACTCTGGCTGGGCCATTCTTAAATAATAGTTTGGTTGTCCTCTCCTGACCGACTAAAAATCCTGCCTACTCAAAATCCTTTTTTGGAGTTTCCTGTGGAATATTATTTTTATTTTCTGATGTAAGTTCATTGGGAAATGAGAAATTGAATTTTACTCATTTCACCAAAATGGGCTGATATAACCTTTAGAAATTGTTTGCTTTATAGTTTCTGTTTCAAGTTCAAATATAAACCGTCAAGATTTGTTCTTTAAATTTCAATTTTGTAATGTTATATTTCAGCAGATAAAAAAAAAAAATTTCTCTACCTACCTACCCTACTCCAACCACCAGGGTCGGGAGAGGACAACCAAAAAATCTTACGGATGTCCTGGTGTTCTTCCTGGCTGGTTAGACATCTCTTTTTGGAGGCTGGTCGCTGTGCCTTCAGGATCTGGTTCATCACAAGGACTACAGAGCATAGTCTACCTCCAGACGGTATCATGTCAATGGAGTCCTCTGACGGTATCCTCTCTGCGGCCACCACTGGGACTTGGTCTGGTTGTGGGCTGGTACACAGTGCCCATCCAGGAGCATTTCCGAGTCCACTGATCTTAACATGGATAATTCCAGGGCAGTCATCCATGTCCACTACTTTCTCAACTTATCCATCTAGCCCCAGTACAACCAATGGAGGGATTACTCCAGTAGATACGGCTCTATCAATCTGACACAGACACGGATAGCTACCTATAATATGTCATAGGTACCACATGGCCCAAACAGGCACAGACATCAGAAATACGGACAATGCACATAATGTTCTGCAAATTTATGGTGTCATCAACACTGATATAAGCACAGAAGGTTCTCGCAAAGGTGGCCCAGGGCACCAACAGCAGCAATGTGGTACCCACAACCGGTACCCAAAAACCGTTCTTAGGGATACCGATAGGGCAGCAACAGCTACCAGTCGAATGAGTTTATATATACTGAGCCAAAAAAGTTTAGCAACAGTGAAGTTTGGTTTGTTGTATTAAAACTATGCGTCCATTTATAACCAAATTTGCAGGCATGTTTCGTCAATGTAATGTCTCGCTGATCATGAAGAAATGCAAATCATTTCCTGCATTTCTCGGCCGCACGCTTACTGCATGTGAAAATGCTTTTTTCATGCACTGGCCCACATTGGTGGGTAGCGAGGGAAAAAATTTACCATATTGCAAAAGCAGATAGCGAACGTTAACAGAAAATGCTTAAAAGTTTACCCTACCGAATATGGGCCGCCACCCAGGGCTATCCGAAAATCAGCGCCATGAAGCAATGGGAAGACTCGCTGCTGGGCAGAGCGTTCGCGCTGTTGCTCGACATTTTAATGTTCACGCCTCAACCATTTCCCGTCTCCGCCAACGTGAGCAGGAAACTGAACATGTTAATGACCGACCACGATCTGGCAGACCGAGAGCAACAACACCACGAGAAGACCGCTACTTAGTGATGTCATCACAACATCACAGGTTTGAGACTGCATCGCGGCTGTCCCATAATTTGCACAAACAGACTCCATGATGCTGGACTGCATGCCCGTCATTCACTTGTTGCTGTTCCGCTTACAGAGCGTCACATCGAGAATCGGTTTGCATGGGCAAGAACTCATCGGCGATGGCGTGCTCAACAATGGAGCCACGTTTTGTTCAGTGATGAGTCGAGGTTTTGTGTGGATGTGGCGGATGGTAGGCAACGTTTAGGAAAACGGTATGATGCAGCCAACATCATTCAGCACGACAGATTCGGTGTCGGCAGTGTCATGGTGTGGGCTGGAATCCATGAAAATGGCAAAACAGATCTTATTGTGATTCGCGGAAATTTAACGGCTCAATGTTACTGTGAAGAAGTTGTCGCCCCTGTTGTCATCCCTTTCATGCAGCATCATGCAGACTTTATGTTCCAGCAAGACAACGCCCGTCCTCATTTAGCTAGGGTCACCAGCGATTTCCTTGAGGCTAACAACGTTCCGGTGTTGAACTGGCCAGCGCGAACACCGGACCTGGCTCCTATCGAACACGTGTGGGACATTCTTGGCTGTATGGTGCGTGAGAACCATCCACATCTTTGCAACGTGCGGGAGCTGGAAGCTGCACTGCTCCAGGAATGGGATGTGATTCCTCTTCGTTACATCAGGTGCTTAATTCGAAGCATGAGAAAGTGATGTACGGCGGTGGTTAATGCGCGCGGAGGTCACAACCGGTATTGACAGCTCAGTGTCATTATTTAAATTGGACCCTTTTGTTGAATGATGCCGTGTTAAAGGCACGATGCTAGCATTACAGTAACAAGAGACTGTTGTTCAAATTGGAAAATGACATCAATTAAATAATATATTTGAATCAATTTATTGTTTTTGTTAAATAACATTTATACAGTAATATTTTCAGTGTTGCTAAACTTTTTTGGTTCAGTATATATTCAACAGAATGTTCATCTATATCAGAGAGAATATGTTGTTTCTGCTCAGCAAGGATGAACCCTTTATTGGTCAAATCTGGTCATGAAAATTTTAATTTTCTCACAATAAATCTGCATTTGTAGGCCAAGAGAAGGCTATTTTTCCAAATTTACCACTGGATTCCAGTGGTAAATTTTCAAAAATAGTCTCCTCTTGGCCTACAAATTGACATTTCCCAATGGCACTACAATGGCCAGTTATGGCCAGCTTGACCAATAACGGCTTAAAGACAATTTATTTATGGTGTTACTCAGTGATTCTCATAAGGGTCCTTTTGAGGGCATATACCCCCAAGATTCAGCCTGGGACCCCCAAAAGTAATGCCAGTGGCTCCCATGGGACCCCTGAAAATCTTGTTTGATTATTAAATACTACATGTAAGTTGTTTTATAGGCTTTTGCATAAAAATACCCACCAAATCTAGCCAGGGAGATATAACTCATAGTTGTGGGTCCATGGTACCCTCTAAGTTTAGCATGGATGGGATAATACTACTTTGGAACTCCAAATTTGAGTTTTGGGACTCCAAGACTTCAGCTGGGGACCCCCACATTTCAGGATGGGTGATCCCTGAGACCTCCAAAATTTAGATGCTGTGAGAAACACTGGTGTTACTACTTCCTCACTATCTCATGATAGTTACAGAATAATTGCTATATCTTGAAAAGTGTTAAAAATTGTAATTGTTTTAGCGCATATATGTTCAAGAATATCCATAGCAGAGGAAAAGTTATTAATGCATACGCTCTTGGGAACCAAGTCCCTCTCACTTTAACCCTTTTAAGGTGAAATTTGGTTTAAAAAAATCTAAATATTAGCTATTTGAATGTCTATTTTTAGACCAAGACTATTTTTGAAAATTTACCACTGAAATGACTGGCTTGGTTATCGAGCAAGTCATTGCAGTGGTAAACTTTCAAAACAGTCTTCTTTTGACCTGCAAATAGACATTTCACAAGACCACTGCAAAGCCCATTTAATGCCTCAAAACACTTGATCAATGAAAACTGGTGTGTGAATTTTGAAATTTATTCTTTCAGTGATAATAATATAAACTAAATTTATTCTTTCTATGTTTTCTGACTAGGGTACTATGCTTGGCGTAATCGTGAGAGAGGGAGCTGGTATATCGAGGCCATCGTACAAGTGTTCATGAAATATGCAAAGTGTGAGGACCTCTGTGAAATGTTACACAGAGTAAGTGCTTGAGTCACAAGCTGTTTACATAGCTCATGTTTCAGGTCTCAGCAGTGTGTTTATCCATTAGGTGAACCTTCTTTTAACTCTCTTATCCATTAACTGAACCTTTTAATTCTTTAAGTCTCAAATTTGTTCTTCATGACAATTAACATTTTCTCATCAAAACTGTCCATCAGCAGACCAAGAGATTATTTTTGAAAGTTTACCACTGGAATGACTGGCTCGATTATCGAGCCAGTAATTCCAGTTGTAAACTTTCAAAAATAACCTTCACTTGGTCTGCAAATGGATATATCCCAAGACCACTGCTGAAACCGTTGTTGGCCACATTGATTGTTAAAGAGTTAATTTACATTACACTCGAAGCAGCAATAATGTTACGGAAATGTTGTTACCTCTCTGGGATGTTTCCGTGTCTCTTTCGTGACCATCTCTGTCACTTCTTCAGCACTAACTGACAGTCGCTGGCAACATCACTCCGATCAGTTCTTGTAGAGTCACGTGACAGCATTGATTGACTGACAGCTGATATATGGTAGACTTTGTCTTGGTTCATGGTTGGTTGATGTTTGTAGATTTCAATGTCCTCCTTGACTTTCCTTTTGAATAAATTGGTCTAAAAGTTGATGACCGACGCATTGCTGATGTGGATGGTATGGACAGTGGTTTCAGTGTGCTCTGCGTTAGCCGAGTTTGAATTTGTTTTAAGCTCACATTGCTCACACTTGATCTTGTAAATGACTCCAGCATGCTTATCTGTGAGCTTATCTTTAGGTCTGACTAATTCCGAACATCAGTTAGTGCTGAAAAAAAGTGACTGAGATGGTCGCAAAAGCTACACTCAAACATGCAAACACTACATCCCGGAGAGGTAACTAATTTTCCGTATCATGAATAATCCTGGGATCGGGACCAACATTTTTAGCTCACCTGGCCTAACAGACCAAGTGAGCTTATGCCATGGTAACCATCCGTCAATCCATCATCCGTCAACTTTTCCTTTAAATGACTTCTGAAGAACCACTGAGCCGATTTCAATTATTAGCTCACCTGGCCATTCTGACCAAGTGAGCTTATGCCGTCGCAACCTTTTCTTTAAATGACTTCTCAAGAACCACATGGCCGATTTCAATAATATATGGCTTGATGCATCCTTAGGCCATAGAGATCCACGTTTGTTCAAAGGAAGCCGATCGGCCAATTTGGCCAGTGGCCATCTTGGACTTTGGTCAATTTTTAGAAACGCTTTTTAAAATCTCTGAAACACTTGGGGGATTGCTTCAAAACTCATAAAATATTATCTAGGGCAAGAGCTGAACCAAGTTTGTTCAAGGGAACTTGATAACTTAGCCAAATGGTTTGATTGCCATCTTGGATGACCTAGCTGTTGCGAAAATGACCCAGAAATGCTGAACAGATCAGCACAAAATTTTGGAGATATGATTAGAGATTAAGGGCCATTAAAGTTTGTTCAAGGGAAGTTAATGTGTAAAAAAACCATGACCGTCTTGGACCAAAAAATTGTTTGGTAGCCATATTGGATTTTTTTTTTTTGATCGAAGTCGAAATTAGTTGTATTTAGGTCTTTGCGTATGCTGATTTCTAATTTCCACTTTTGAAACTGTCTGATAAATGGTTCGGATTGTTTTCCCACCAAAAAGACTATAGTAATGACTAAAGCAAGAGAAAATATCTTCTCGGGAACTTCTGGGCCGATTTCAATTATATTTGGCAGGAAGCATCATTAGGGCATACCGATCCGAGTTTGTTCAAATGAAGCTCATCGGCCAATTTGGCCAGTGACCATCTTGGATTTTGGTCGCTTTTTAGAAACGCCTTAAAATCTTCACTGAATCACTTGGGGGATCGATTCAAATCTCATGAAATATCATGTAGGGCAAGAGCTGAACTAAGTTTGTTCAAGGAAATTGATTGGCCAAATTATTCGGTGGCCATCTTGGATGGCTTAGTTTTCGCGAAAGTGACTTCTCCAGTACCACTAAACAAATCAGGCTGAAGATATTGTTTAGGACTAAGGGCCATTAAAGTTTACCCATGCGTGTTTCGTGGCCATCTTGGATTTTCTGAAAATTTCCGAGAAACATTTTTATAAAAGACTACTTATTAACCACTGGGCCAATTGTAATAAAGCTTGGTTAAGATTGGTAAATCTTTCCATTGGTCATCTCATTTTGTTCATTTGTGCTAGTGGCCAATAATTCCAGGTGAGCCATACAGGCCCCTTGGGCCTCTTGTTGGAAGTTGGAATAATGTTGTTCGTCACACTCCCGGAATTCCCTAGGCGCCATACAGGTTTTCTTGTTTCTGTTTACTAAGTGCCAGGGTCCAGTTTTAGCTGAGGCTAACAGTCTGCCATCATGTGCTGAGATACTGTTTTGTTATCATTTTCCTTGTGAGCACTAAATAAGCTCATTATTAAAGGTGCATATTAGGCCTGTGCGATTACGTGATTAAATTGAAAATCATGATTATGTTTTAAATCTATAATATATATGATTAAAAATTAAATAATCGAATAATCGTGAATAAATTCTATTGCATAAAATATTTCAAAACCTAACTTTTAATTACTTTTTAATGCGATCGTTCATGAAATTTGTCATGAAAAATGACATTTTGCTTAGTGAATGTATGTCCATTTGCAGGGAAAGAGAAGCCTATTTTTGAAAATGTATGACTGGAATGGCTGGCTCGCGAAGAGCCAGCCATTCCAGTCATACATTTTTTAAAATAGGCTTCTCTTTCCCTGCAAATAAACTTTTCTCAACACCATTGCAGCTTTTGTTAATGATATTCGTTTGTTGCTATGTCTCTAATTTATACCCAAGCTGATTAATCAAGTAATCACGATTATTTTTAAATAATCGATCGCGATCACTCAACGCAATAATTGTGCAAGCCTGGTGCATATTCACACGAAAATGCTTAAATAAAGTTGTTATAAAGTTGTACACTTTTAGAGGCTTATATTGTATACATCAATATAATGAAACAAAATAAATCTTATCATAAGATGATTTCATTCCATATAAATTAATATAATTTATTTTGTTTTGAAGTTGAATTAGGGACTCGTGTCCCTGATTTATCTAGGCACACAATTTAAGCCAGTAAAACCTGTCTTTATCCTTTAATGGTCAAGATAGGTCTAGAAAATATAGCGAATGTCCATTTGTACAGGCCTAGAAAAGATAATTTTGTAAAGTGTACCACTAGAATGGCTGGCTCAGACCTTAAAATGAACTTGATCTTGAATAATATACATGTAAGTTGTTTCAATCTGGTGAATACTCTGAAGCTAATTTGACTGGAAGCTGACATTGGAAATGTATAACCACCATTACTTAATTCTAAATGTCATGGCATACTTAATTGTGGTCATGGAAATATCATAACATTTCACAATGGATAAGGAGTGTGAACTGTGTTACGTGACCAAGCAGAATCTCGTGGTTAGTTCAGGTAAACCTCATGCCATCAGCTATCTAATGGAGGAATCTGATCTGTCACTCAAGTATCTAACATCACGACAAATGGACCTTTCCAGTTTATCCATCAATCATATGACATCATAATCAACTAGGTGATGTTTAGGATGACGTCATGATAAATGATGTCATGAATGACGTAGATAAGTTCATCACAAACGCGTAATTGATGATGACCTAAGCGTTGTGGTGCAACTTGAATATCTACTATTTAATAAACATGCATTTGAATATTTGGAAACTAATTTCACTGGGCAGCAACAGCACCAAGTCAGATTAGTTTCAAAATATTCAACAGCTTACCTGTAATGTCTTCTGAAAATTGATAGGCAGGGAGTTCAGAGATTGATCGATCCCAACATGGGTGAAGGCTAGGTGGAGCTTAGCTAAAGATGGGCGTGACATAGCTAAAACTGGCTTCCTCCATTACATGACATGTTAGCTGATGTCACAATCAAAATGCCATAGCTTTGTCATGAACAGCAAAAAGTCTGCCACTAACGTGTAAAAATTCTATTTTTTATTTAATAAGCAATCTTTTGAATATTTTGGAAATAATTTGTCTGGGAGCTGTTGCTGCCATAGGCATCAACAGCCCCCAGTCAAATTAGTTTCAAAAGATTCAGCATCTTACCTGACTGTATGGTTACATGTAGCTCAAAATTGAGCTCCTGGGAATTTATGTTTAAGAGTTTCAAATCAATTCCAACACAGCTAAAAAAACTCGCTAGAGAGCTTAGCTAGAAATATGCGGGATATTAGCTAAATATTGATCCCTATATTGATTCATAGCTTGTTCTTTGTGTGATTTGTCTCCTAACAGGTGAACAATGTTGTGTCCAGGAAGGTGTCACATAGTATATACACTGAGATGGATCAGATGACACAAATGTCTGAGTATACCTGCTCATTACGACGACCCAAGCTGTACTTCTATCCAGGAATAGGCAGTGCACCAGAGACACGCATGCAATAATAGCTTATCCATCCTGGAGATGGATATTATCCTTGATTTTTCTCATCACCATATTTATTTAATCTTGTTGACCTCTGTAGGACTCAAGCCGGCCAAAATCGGCTTCTGTTACAGTAGTAGTGTTGCGAAATGCCCTTTTGCAGACTAAAAAAAGAAATTTTTTGGGAAAATTTACCACTGGAATGACAGGCTCGATAACCGAGCCAGTCATTCCAGTGGTACATTTTCACAAATAATCTCTTGGTCTGTAAATGGACATTTTATATGAGAAAGTTTTAAGCTTCTTGAACAAATTTGAGGGTTAAAGGGTTAAATTATGACAATGTTCTCTACATGTTTCTCAGTCACATGAATATACATTCCGATTCATCCTTTATTTTATGCCTGCGTGAAAACACTCGACCTGATGTCGTGTCACTGACATTTTAGTCCTGTGTAATTTATTAACATTTGCAGTCAAAGAGAATACTAATTTTGAAAATAGACCACTAATGATTGGCTTGACAAAAATGTCAAAAATCCTTTTCTCTTGGCCGGCAAATGGACATTCAATAAGGAACTATTTAGATTTTCTTGATCTATGTTAGCCATTAAGTGATTAACCCTTTCAACCTTACAGTACAGATGTAACAAATTCTTTATGATATAAGATATTTTTTACTTGGCAATTAACCATTTAATGGTCACACCAAACAAAAATGGCCTTTGTCACGGTCTTGAGGAATGTCGATTTGTAGGCCAAAAGCAGACTACTGTTGAAACCTTACCACCAGACTGACTGTCTCGATAACTAAACCAGTCATTCCAGTAATCAATTTTCAAAGTCTCTTGGCCTAGAAAGGGAAAATAAGTTTTTATTTTTCTGCTTTAGTCATGCTAGCTTACTTAGATCAACTGGTGCATGTGCCAAGGGAAATGACTTCTATTTTATATAACATGTTTAGTACAGAGTTACGTCCCTTGGTCTGAGTATCTGACAGTATTAATTTGTGTACAGCTATGTGATGAATTAAGATTACACTCTGATTAAATTTGTTATTATAGTTCTTGGTGCTTTGAAGTCTGACTCTTCTATGGTGCTATAATGGAACAATGTGTTGTTAACCGTTTATTGGTTAAATTTGGTCACGACAAATTCAGTATTTTCATAAAAAAATATTAATTTTACAGGTCAGCAGATTATTTTTTGGAAATTTACCACAGAAATGACTGGCTTGGTTATCGCCCCAGTTATTAAAGTAGTACATTTTCAAAAATAGTCTTCTGGATCTGCAAAAAGGCATTTCTCAAGACAACTGCAGAAGCCGTTTATGACCGTCTTGACCATTAATTGTTTGACTGTTGCTGACCAGACACAAATTTCAAGTGGGCAATAACTCTGGACTTGTTGATTATTTTGAAAACAATTTCACTGAAAGTCGTTGGTGGCCTAGCTAGCCACCAACAACTTTCAGTCAAATTGTTTTCAAAATATTCAGCATAACCAGAGTTTACGTCCATGGAAAATGTAGTCTGCAGAAACTCAGCAAGCAGACAGTTAAAGGGTAAATAAGTTGAGTGTGCCTTGTCAAACAATGATATTATCTAGTCTTATATTTGCTGCAGTTATTGCTATAATTTGTGTTCTACTAGCCTAGGGCTTAGCCTTAGTTATCATCTCTGGGGGTGGTTGTTTGTGTGGCTCCTGTATGCCAGTTTACATACATTGTTTTGTAAAAAAAATCAGCTTGTGCTTTCTCCCAGCATGTGTATCCCCTACCTGTCTCGGCCGTCCAATCTTTATACAGATCAGGGTTGGGGTCAGTTCCGATTGGAGTTGATCAGTCAATTCCAATTCAATTCCGGAATTGGAATTGATAAATCTAAGGACTCAGGAATTGGAATTGATCAATTTTAAGACACCAGAATTGGATTTGGAATTGATAATTTGAATTGACCGGAATTGATAAATTCCAATCCAATTCCAGTCATATTTGTGATAGATTTACTGAACATTGCTGGCTATAAAATGTACATGTAATATCTGTAAATTATATACTGCTCTTTATATGAATTGAGATGGAATTGGAAATGATAAAATGGAATTGACCCCATCCCTGATACAGATATGCAATTGCTACACTAAGTTGATAAGAACAAAACTATTTTTTTACGAATCCTACATTATCTGTTTAAGAGAACAAATTTATTTATAGTGTTATCTTGTTAGTTAAAAATTATACTTTTATGAATAAAAGTAGAATTCTGTTACGACTTTTTCATGAACAAAATTTATCTTAGTTCATTGTTTTGTGTTCATGTGTGATTGCGCCGATTATCAGTGTAGTTTCAAAGCTGTTTGGTTGCTGAGTTTTTGCAGATGCTATATTCCAAGGGATATAATGAAATCATCATTTGTTAAGATTCATTTAATTTCATTACATTGAGGTATACAATTTAAGCTTCTAAATGTATACAATTTAAACATTTTTAATTTAGGGCACTGTGGTGTGAATATGCACCTTTAAAGGTCACGATTGGCATTTGATTGGTCAAGAAAAAGGTCAATCTTTTCATTTGCAGGCCAAGAGAAAATTTTGAAAATTTACCACTGTAATGATTGTTTATCGAGCCAGTCATTCCAGTGGTAACATATCAAAAATAATCTCTTAGCATGCAAATGGACATTACTCAAGCTCACCACAGCATCCATTTCAGCCAGCTTAACAGTTAAAGTTAACACTGTTAACCCTTACCATAGTGATGTCAATATTCTATCTTTTACTGTGTCAATAGAAGAGAAACTGGTGTACATTTTTCAACAATTTTGGTGGACGATGTTGCTGTCTACGACAAAACCTTGTTCCACCAAATTTGTAGAAAAATTACCAGTTCATCTTTTAATTTTAATTTGAAAATTTTAACATTAGAGTGCTAAGGGTTAAGACACTATCGATATATCTCACTTATGTTTGTGGATATTTCCGCATCAGACTCTATTTGTATGTTTTAATATATAGTTATTACCGCTCAGTTAATGTATTACCTGTTCTCTTAAGCTGCCATTAAAGCATCGTACTAACATACGCCCACTCACATAGCTCCGCTGTTTGTGGCCGTACTTGCACACATTTGATCACTTGCTATGTGAAGCAACATTACGGCGGTGGGTTGGAGTGTAGCCAATCAGGTCATCATTTATTTCTTATCGAGCAATTTCATTGGCTATAACCCGCAATTCATTTATATTTAGGACTTTTCGTTAACTTAGCGCAGATATCATAGCTTGCAGGCACGGTGCTCGATACGGGAGCAGAGCGGGAGGGCGAGACCATGCACTGCGACGATGCCATTAAAGGTGCATATTCACACCAAAATGCTTGAAAATAAGTGTTAAAATTGTATACTTCTACAGCCTTAAATTGTATACCTTGAGGGAATGAAATGAAATAAATCTTAGCATATGATGATTTCATTCCGCATAAATAAATTATATATTTTTAGTTGTGAATTTGAAATAGAGGCATGAGTCCCTAATTCAAATTCACAATTTAAAAATTTTTTTATTAATTTATACATAATGCAATCATATGCTACAATTTATTTCATATCATTCCATCTAGACCAATGCTTTAAGTCTTTAAAAGTATACGTCAATTTAAACAATTTTATTTTCAGATATTTTGCTGTGAATATGCACCTTTAAGCTTTCTACACTAGGCATAATGTAAACTTGTAATTTGTACTCAATTATAGCTGACGTTAAAGTTATTCAACAACTGCCATATATTGTATAAGTATTATTACATTTATGTATCTCAATCCAAGGCTGCTCTTAGGGGTGGGTATGTTGCCAGGGTGCCAACTTGTCTAGGGTGCTTAGTGTAAGATAATGCTAGAGGGACAAAAGCTCACCTCACCTGGACGCCGTTTTATGTATGGCTGGCCCTGACAATTCTGACCCAATGGATGAATCTGATCGGTCTATCAGGTATATGATGTCATAATCAACAAGTTATGCAATATTTTTAATAAAATTTTGGCAATATTACCGGGAGTTGCTATTCTAGTGATTTGTTTGTAATCTGAAAATATAGTAATAATTTTGTATTATGACATAATTGATTGATTACCTTTAGAGGTAATTTTGTGGTGTTGCAGAATGGGGATTAGCCCTTTCACCGACAAATCCATGAAAAAGTACATCCTTTATGATATAATATTTATTCTGTTGAATATTTTAAAATTAATTTGACTGGAACAACGGCTTCCAGTCAAATTAATTTTAAAATATTCAACAGTTTTCCTGTATTGTTGCCATGAAAGTGAGATATTGGGAATTCATTGGTGAAAGGGTTAATGATTTATTCACACACCATGAAACTCATCCACTCCACGACCGGTTTCACACGTATGGGTAGCGGTAGGATTTGAACACACAACCATTGGTCCTCTGGTAACGAGGTCGACTCGTAAGGTAAAAGTTGAAAGTTCAAATTCTGCATCTACCTATTGTGCACCAAGTGTGCCAAGCCAGTTGTGGAGTGGCTTGAGTTCCGTGGTGTGTGAGTTATCAATTGATACAATGTGTCACTCAAGTACCTGACATCATAATTGATTACATTAATTACAGGGCTAAAAAATTAGAATGATATTGTGTTGGCCCCAGGGGCAAGTACACCATTTAAATTAGGTTGCCCGACTGTACTTCCAGGTTGCTCCACTTCTGTAAATTCTGTTGAAAATATGTATTGTTGTAAGCTATACAGACTACAGAATCCTTGTAAATACAAATTCAATCATTATGTTAACCCTTGATCCCTCATATTGACCAAAAATGGCTTATGCAGTGGTCTTGAGAAATGTCTATTTGCAGACCAAGAGAAGACTATTTTTGAAAATTTACCACAGGAATGACTGGCTCGATAACCGAGCCAGTCATTCCAGCGGTAAATTTTCAAAAACAGTTCTCTTGGTCTGCAAATGAACATTTTTAATGAGAAAATTTGAGTGTTAAAGGATTAAGACTAAATAAAATAATTAGTCACCATGACTACATATATACAGACCCTGAAAATAACACATTATCTAGGTTGTCCCCCATGGCAACCAATGTGTTAAAATTTGGTTGCAGTAAAAAGTGGTTGTGCCGGATCGCAGGAATATGTAATTTTCATAGCCTGAATTATTGGTTGACATCACAATCATAATGACGGAGAATTCTCCATCGTAAAGCTGGAAGATTCTGTCAAGTGTACAAATTGTATGTCTTTGGTGGATTTACAATTACTTAAATTGCTCATTAGTAACCGCATCCTTAATAGAAGTTGCCTGCCAATTTTCGAGGTTCAGCCATCTTAATTTCTTAGCAGTTTTAAAATGGCATTCCAAATTTCAGCAGTTTGTGTAAAGAAAATCTTTTTTATTTTGAGAGTTAAATAACTTATAAATGTTAAATAAACGAAGATTTAAAGTGAAATTGTGCACTAACTTCGCAGAAATACCACCGAGATTACGTCACTTCCTTGTATGGTACAACTATCAACGAAAGATTATTTAACAGGTACCAATTATGCGGATCGGATTGAATGTATCTGGTAATGATTATATATATGTACATTCCGAGTTCCAGAGTCCTGTATATTAGGTCCGTAAAACACAGACAATTCTACCAAGTATTAATCAGCTTCCGCTATAGGACGAGTTTATGCCATCATTTTCATAGGTAATCGAAGCTCCCTCCTATTTATGTGGATTGCGCAAGTCTCTTCCGAGGGACTAATATTAGCGTCTTCACGCTACTCATGTAATGACCTAAAATCGTCCTATAGCAGAAGCTAATACATCACATGATTTCTATTTTTTTCTCAATGACATTTTTGTGAAAATGTGTTCTATTTTCGTGCTATTTTTTGCATGGTTTTTTTTCAATTTTTTCGCCCCCTTTTCTCAGAGGTTTGGATTTAAAGAATTCACAGCCCTTGTCCTATTAGAAGCCGCGGTTACTAATGTGAATTTTACGGTAAACATTCTGCTGAATATTTTAAAACTAATTTAACTGGGAGATGTTGCTGCCATAGGCAGCAACAGCTCCCAGTCAAATTAGTTTCAAAATATTCTCAGAATTTCCTGTTTACCATAAAATTGAGATTCTGCGACATGAGTGATCAGAGTATATAAATCGATTCCAGCATGGATAAGTAAAGGGCAGCTTGGCTAGAAATGGGTAGGGCATTTAATGGTCAAGATTTGTTCAGGAAATTAAAAAAAACCTCTTCAGTGAATGTTCATTTTCAGGCCAAACAAGACCACTGCAATGGCCAATTTTGGCCAGCTTGACCATTAAGGGATGCAGAACCACCATGGTGTGGCACTTTAGGTGTGCGACTTGTATTAAGAGGCCACCCCTGTTTTGGTGCTTTCTAAAGTGGTCTCTTTACACAGGTTTGATTATACAGTACAGCCCAGAAATAACGTTACATGTTTCCAAAAGCAAAATAATATGTACTATTGAATGTTTTTGAACATAATTGGTTTGGTCTTCTAATCCATTTAAATTCAAAATATTCAACAAAATATTTCTTACATCGCGATTAAAATTGTACTAACTAACATATTTGTGTTTTTGTTTTAGAAGCACATGAACTTATTTAGGAGCTCTACTATACTATCTGTGAAGTTGTTGTTGTTTTATGTAACAGGCACGACTGGCGCGTGTATATTTAATGTATGCCGCCTCAATTATAATTGATCTGATTTTTAAAACTGTTTTGCAATTTTATAATCCTATCTTGACATGATCATGTATTGTATGGCATTGTCTGTCCAGCTGTCCATCTGTCCATCAGCAAGAGTAACACCAGAAGTGGTGAATGATTGATGTGTGCATAGATCCACTACATAAATATCTTTAGTGAAGTTGAAGTGAACTGCTCCAATATGTTTATAATTTATAACACACGCACGCACGCACGCATGCATGCACGCACGCACGCACGCACGCACTTTCTCACGGCAACCTGTTCAGTCACAGAAATTCTGTGAATGTTGTTGTTATCCTGTGTTTTTCATGGTATCTAAATTTTGAAGGTCCCAGGGACCCCCCACATCTGAAAATCTGGGGCTCCCAACTTGAAATCTGGAGGTCCCCAAACTGAAATTTAGGATGCCCGTGCAGGTTTCCTCATTCATGCTAAGATTAGAGAGTACGATAGGTTCACAGAGCTGAATTATTGGGGTCCAGTGCTAGATTCTGTGGTTACTGTATGCTTGTGCAAAAACATATAAAACTAGTTAGCAATCATACAAGATTTCCAGAGGTCCCATGGGACCCACTACCACAACCTTTGGGGGGTCCCAAGTTACAATTTGATGGTCTATCCCCTCAAAAGGACCCTTATGAGAAACCCTGTTGTTATCTGTCTCTCTCTCTCTCTCTATATATATATATATATATATATATATATATATATATATATATATATATATATATATATATATATAACAAATATATGTCATGTTTACAAACTATGCACTGCCATATGCCTTTGTTTTGCATTATAAATATAGTATGCCTATAACTATATGTCAGTTTTGTCATCTTACTTTTACTGTAGTATTTTTGTCGAATTTTATAAGTGACTTATTATAAAGATGGTGAAATTTTCTCACAAACAATTCACCATGGTGTATTATATAACATGTCTAATAGTGCTTTGATTTGCATAAACCACAGGTATTGTTTATCCCACTACGTGTACCATAAGCTAAGCTGGATTGGCTATCAATCATCCATTCTATTTTATAAATCAATAATTAATTTTTGCAAGAATATCATGTATTGTTCGGCGTTCGTTCAAAGCGAACAAAAAAACAAATCATTAATGATTATCTTCCAATTTTATACAAATTCTTAGCAGCAGAGGTTTTTATGTTTTTTTAAGGTAATAAATCTTTGATTAATATAATAAAATGTGTACTTGGTTTCATTATGTGTTCAGTTGGCTGTGCAATATATCAGTGTTCAAAATGTTGCCTGTTTTCTAGATCTGTTTGAAAACCGGTGCCATATTCGCAAAACAGCCAAAATATGATAATATTTTCCATACGGTAAAGAGAGGTTGCTAACCAGATTGACCCCTAACCACCACATTGTCAAATTCGCTTTCATATAACAAGCATTAACTGGAGAATTCTGAGTCTCATACACCTGTTCCAATAATTCTAACCATTAACCTCTTGGTTCATTAAGACATCTCCCGACTCAAGTTTTAAGTTTTGTGAAAATCCCTCCCATAGAAGTAACGTTATCATTGGACACGCATGCTGCTAGACACACGCAGATAAACGCACACACACACTCACGCGCACTTCTTCGGGGCCCCCAGTCTAACATCCCACACAAGATTGGTCGAGATCCTTCTAGTACAAACTGAGTGATAACACTGGACACACGCACACATGTATGCGCGCACACTCATGCATGTACACATGCACACAAGTGCAACCACACTCGTTCACACACACCCATGCATTACAGGTCTTATAGATACTCTCTACCAGACTGATACTTTCCTTTTCATCAATTTATTATTCAAAATCTCCCACTTCTGATTGCTTGCTGCCTTGAAATGATCACAGACGATACTTTGCCGTCTTCATTATTTATCAAGATGGTTCTTAACCCTTTTACATTCATATCAGCCAAAAAACGGCTTCTGCACTGGTCTTGAGAAATGTCCATGTGCAGACCAAAAGAAGACTATTTTTGAAAATTTACCACTGGAATGACTGGCTCAATAATCCAAATCTCAAATTGAAATTTATTTGAACAAATTCGAGGGTTAAAGGTATAAGAGCAGTCACAGATGCTGTTGATACTATATTTTCTAGGTTTTTCAACCATTAGTACAAAGTAGGTTTTCCTTTGAGCCAATATAGGAATGCAGTTTTGGCTGTCCCCTGTCCATCTCTAGCTAAGCTCCACCACCCCCATGTTGGGATCGATCAATCCCTGAAGTCTCTGACTCAATTTCCAGAAAACTATACAGGTAAGCTTTTAAACATTTTGAAACTAATTTGACTGGAAGCAACAGCACCCAGTAATTTCAAAATATTCAACAGCATATTTATTAAATATTAAAGACATACAATTCATACAACAACGCTTAGACAATCAGCAATTAAGCGTTCCTTATGAACGTATCTATGTCATCCATGATGTCATTGATTATGATGTCATCCTATGCATCACATAGTTGATTATGTCAATGTCATCCTACGCGTCACATAGTTGATTATGTCATGATTGATGGATACACTGTAAAGATCCATTTACTCAGTTGGACATTTATATTTTCTTTGATTATAGGTAATTTTGTGGTGTTACAGAATTTGTATTAATGAATTATTCACACACACCATGAGACTCATCCACTCCATGACGGGTTTCACACTCTTGGCGCTCGGTAGGTAGAGGCAGGATTCAAACCCACAACCTTTTAGTTTACGGGTCTACTGATATATTTTCTTTTTGTTTCCTCTTCCACTACAACTTATAGACATATCACTCTACTTCTTGATAAAATCACATGCGCCTTAATCATAAATCTGATTAATAATTTTACAGGGCTGTGTCATATCTCCGCCCTTCCTTCTGTATGCTAATGTCTCTCAAAATATCATATTCACAACCAGCTCATGGAATTTATGTGTCATGTCATGTACCTCATAGTTAACATTTCAGATGGCATATCCTTGGACTACCACTGACCTCACAGCCATGAAGGTGATAGGTAGACTTGCATTTCTTCAAGGCAACATCAAATGCAGTTCAAAAATGTAAAGGCACAATGCTTCACAACCGTGATTCAGGCCATCCTAGAATAGGCAGCAACCAGTGGGTCTCCACATACTGAGAACAATAAAAGCTGGAGAGAAATAATATAATGGGAGGACTGGATGTGTCAGTGACAGGCCAATTCTACTTCAAATAATACTTACCAGATGTACTATTATGATAATGTCTATTATCGAATGACTAGCTCAAAATATCTAACAAATATTAACTCTCCAGGATCCTGCTCAGCCTGTGTCTGGGAATCACCATAAACGCCAGATACCGAGTCAATTCCAGAGTACAGACAGATTCGTCTATTTTGCGAAAAACAAAACATTCGTATTAATTTGCTCTTCCACATTCGAGTTAGTTATTCGTTTTCACACATTGTTAACTGATTAGATTTGTGGCTCCATGGAGGGAAAAGGAAATTCGACTCAGGTGCAGGTTGTATCTATCTAGAATCTATACATTCGTGCTGTAATGACTGTTTGAAATGTCCTTAAATTGGCACATTGTTTTGATTCGTCAATTCAATTTATATGAGTCATCCCGTTATCTTGTTAATGCCTTTCTGGTACTCGCCTTTCGGGTACTTGGTTAATTTCTCTGGCGATTTGGTTCCTTCCAAGATGGATGCGCCAAGATGGCGGAGCCCATAGTAGCATTTGTTATGGTTAGCGTTACTGTCTACTCTCAATCTTAGCCGTTGTTAGCTCTCGCTTGACTATCGAGGGTGTTTGTAGTTATCAGCGGTTATGTTTATTCTTAGATTGTTCAAGATTCGTTGATATCTAAGTTATTTATTTAGTAAAAGAAACATACTAAATTTTGTAATTCCTGCTCCCACCTTGATTAACGTTAATTCATGAGAAAGTTAATGTTTTTAAAATTAACCTTTGCTTATAATCAAGCTTTTGTGCCGTGTGCTCGTCATCATTATCATGTTCAGCATTTTAATTCTAAATTTGTGTTCACAGAAGCCGAATGGGCAGACGAAAACCTCGCCTGACATGCTCTGCAGCAAGTGTAGCCGCTTTATGAACCGGACCATCACTGTGTCGCCTATGCTAAGTGCAAAGTAGGAGCTCCCTTGTGATGTCTGTGCTGGGTGGTCTTAGGATTTGGTAGCGGAGTTTGACAGCGATAGGCGTGCACATCTTGATCTTATCGCGGAGTATCGGGAATCACAGCTGATGTGGCGGCCTTGCAGGTCATAGAGGAGAGACTCAACATGCGGATGGATTCTGCACTGGGTGTATGGGCAGCCCAGTTCAAGGCGATGTTTGAGTCATTCCAGTCGTCCACATGATCTCACTTGGAGCGGCAGGATACAGGTTTACCTCTCGGTGGTCTGGTCCAGCTTGCGGAGGAGACGACACCCGCCGCTCTGATCGATATGGCTGACAAGTCCACAGTGGAAAAGGAAGAACTGATGCTGTTAGATGATATTCCAATGCCAGTCTTGCCCGTTCAAGGGTCGGGCCCCATTCAGGCTACTGGGTCTCCCCCGAGATTAGTGCGGGTGTCCCAGCTGGATGGGGATATAGATGTTCCATCAGGCATCTTTCATCCAGACTTCATGGGATCCGTCGCACCGGCAGGGCCGTCTAGTAGGCTCCCGTTGGGTTGCTGGAGAGTGCGGTATTGACGGCTCCCATGGGAGCCGTTCATTCCACCATGCCAGCGGCCATCATGCCGGCTCATTGGGAATCCACTTCATGATGAGGAATCATTGTTGGTGGATTCCCTAGATATTGAGATGGTCGTCAGCGGCCGAGCCATAGACCCGCTTCGAATTGGAAGGCGGTTGCAGGGATCGTTGGGAGCAGCCTCCTCATCCAATTAACGTTCTGCTCAGAAGCGGAGTGGGTGCATGTCCTGACGTGGATGTCGGGTTGGCATCGGAACAGGGACCTTAGCACGATCCGGCAATGGAGCAGATGTCGGAGTGTGCGGCTAGCGCTCTGTCTAGTAGCTTTTCTGCCATTCCTGTGCTTTCCCTTGATTCTCAGATGGCAAACATGCTTTAAATCGTGGCTTACAGACTTGTACAGACAGAGTTTTCATTTCCATAGCCCCCCCCCCCCCCCAATGCCATCAGAAGCATGGTCCGCATTCCAGAGCTGGCCTATCATCAGTTTGCACGAGTTCCTCATCTTTCGATGATGGAATGTGAAGTGCTTAACAGGCTGTTGGCGGGCAAAATCGAAGGGTTGTTCTCGGCTTCTAGTGTCTACAACTAATAAGGATGCATTTAATGAGCTTTCGCTGATTGAAGATGTATCACGGGCGGCCATGGCTCCACTGTCACATTGTTGTACCATCCTGCAGGGGATGCTGACATGCATGGCGGAAGGTGGGGGCGGTGCCCTAAGCGGCTCCCGGAGTTGTCCAGGACGCTATGTGCTTGTCCCAAGATTACTTGGCCAGGGTAATCAATCGCATATTGGCTGAGCGTAGAAGAATGGTTCTCGATTGCGTAGAACCACGACCGCAAATGAGGGCTGTGTTATCTTTTGCACAGTCTATTGGTCCAAGTCTGTTTGGTGGCTCGGCCGGTCAGGGGCTGTCTAACATTGTCGTCGGCAAGTCGTGGAAGTCGACGAAGAGGACTCAGTGACAGCAGTCCTATAAGCAGCATAGGCAGGAGCATTGGCACCAATGCCAGAGATCTCCTTTCGGGCATCCGGATCTCAGACAGCTGGTCGGTCATATTCATATAAGGCACCAAATAAGCGGCCTTATGATGATGACAGGAAGGGGGTTGCTGTGCCGAAAGGTCCAGTTATTGTATGGATAACAGAGGTGGCGGTTCCGGCCCTTCGTATGCCAAGAAGTCCCGTGGGGGAAGTTCTGACGGGCATCTGGTGAGAACCATTTCGGTAGCATCGGGGAAGACAGGAGTCGTAGATCTTCACCCAAGCAAGTTAGCATTTTGTTGTGCAACATCAATCGCGAGGTGTGCGCAGATTCCTACCATCGGAGGCAGACTTCAACTGTTCTCAAGCAAATGGCAACAGGTCATGCAAGACTCTAGTCTGTCATTGGTTAAGAAACGGATACAAACCGGATTGGCTCATCCAAGACACTTCAGTTCCGTTAACTACGACTCCAGTATGGATTCCCGCTCTAAGGGAGACCGATCATTTAAAAGTCAATCGCTTAGAAATCAAGTTTTCTACAGAAGAATGCGATTCATTTAGTCCGCGACCAAGCCTCTCAGGGCTTCTATTCGATGATGTTCCTCATACCGAAACGCACTGGAGGTTGGATACCGTTCCTCAACCTCAAGCCTTTGAACAAATTCATTCTGTCGCCCAATTTTCAGATGGAGTCGGTGGCAAATGTGATGACAGGCCTGAGGAAGGGCATATGGGCGGTGTTGATAGGTCTGAAGGATGCTTATTTTCATATTCCAATGTCAATTCCTTTTCAGAAATGCCTGCGGTTTGCGTACGGTTCCAGAACAAGGTCTGGGAATTCAATGCGTTACCGCTCAGTTTGACGACAGCCCCCAATGTCTTCACCAAGGTGGTGCTTGCTGTGACTAGAGATAGCTGTTCATACTTACATAGACGACTGGCTGCTGAAGGCGGGGAACCTTGTCACTCTGCGCAACAATCTAAAAATTGTCCTAGCTCTATTAAAGGAGCTAGGTTGGATTGCCAGTCTAGAGAAATCAGAGTTGACTGCATCTCAGGAATTTATTTATCTGAGAATACTGTTCAATTTCAGGGATGGTATGACTTTTCTGCTGGAAAGCAGAGTCTGGAGCTTATTGGCAGTCCTTCGGTCCATTTTTCATGGTACTGGGTTTGCTAGTATCGTTGGAGACGGTAGTGCCTTATGCGGCACTCGGACGCATGCCGATTCAGATGTACTTAAAGTTCTCATCTGTTCTTAAAAGATACATATCCTAGCTAAATTTATTACTATTTGTTACTTTATAGATACTAACTAACTAGAACTGTAGCCGCCATTTTAGATCGATATTGGCTGGCGCCATTTTTTCATACTCTATTGTCTTCGCCGGTGAGCAGTTGTTTGTATAAAACCATTCTCGCAATGCTAAAGCTAGTCATTCTTCTGCTGGCTTCTAAGGCGAGCGTGTAGACGTGCATAGCATAGTTAAATACCAGTTGTGTATATTTCCTATGGTGCAAGTGACAACACATATATATTTATAACAAGTTGACTGAAAACTGTTTCTGCCTATAGCAGCAACAACTTTCCGTCAAATTGTTGTCAATATAATCAGCTGATAATACAAGTGTCACTAGATAAAGATGTGATAATAATTTAGCTGAAAATGGTTGACGCAACAAATTGTTCTCAAAATAATCAGCAGTGTAGTCAACGTTGCAAGACTTTCTAAATATATTTCGTGCAACTTTATTGACAATCATTTCTGACTATGGCAGCAACAGAGTTGTCAAATCTTTCTCAGAATAATCAGCGGACTTCCTGTTTTCTTTGCGAGCAAGCGCATACACAATTAGTTAGGTTTCTATTGTATGCATATTTCAGAGTGAAATATGTTCACAAAGACCAAGCAGTCCACCAGCCCGTGCACGATCACCTCTGACATGCCTACCGTGAATAAGAAATCCCGCTAATTATTCTCAGAAAAATTTGACAACGCTGTTGCTTCCTGAGTAAGAAATGACTCAATAAAGTTGCTCGAAATTATCTTCAGCAGGTCTTGCAACTTTGACTGCCCTGCTGATTATTTTGAGAACAATTTGATTGAAAGTTGTTGCATAAACGATTTTCAGCCAAATTGTTATCAAATCTTTATCTAGTGACACGTGTATTATCAGCTGATTATATTGACAACAATTTGACGGAAAGTTGCTGCTGCTATAGGCAGCAACAGTTTTCAGTAAACTTGTTATAAATATATTTGTTGTCACTTGCACCATAGGAAATATACATGACTGGTATTGAACTACGCTATGCACGTCCATGCGCTCAACTTAGAAGCCAACAGAAGAATGACTAGCTTTAGCATTGGAGAATAGTTTTATACAAACAATTGCTCACCGGCGAAGACAATAGAGTCTGAAATAATGGCGCCAGCAAATATCTGTCTAAAATGGCGGCTACAGTGCTAGTTAGTTAAAGTGTCCATAAAGTAACAAATAGTCATAAATTTAGCTAGGATATGTATCTTTTAAGAATAGATGAGAACTTTAATGTCATTCTGGTCTCAGAGGACATATCC